>JAJJWW010016550.1:0-31718 GCA_023531295.1 Papaver armeniacum
ATCCATTTAGCAGTAAGATTCCTTCAATATTCCCGAAACCTAAACAAACCCTATTGCATATTGTAGGCACTGGCTCCGAGATCAAACCGGGTCGAGAGGACTACTATAAGTCCGAAATTTCATAAGAACGATGAACCAATCCATTTGCAAGTAAGATTCTTTGGAATATTCCCCTAAACATTAAGCAAACCCTATTCTAGCATATTGTATGCAAACCATGGCTCCGAGATCGAAACCGCCGTGACGGACTACTATAAGTCGAAAATTTCGTAAGAACGATGAATTCATTCATTACGTGTAAGATTCCTTTGCAATTCTCCACCTAAACCTTAAACAAACCCTATTTCGCATATTGTATACATACCTTGGCTCCAAGATCAAACATGTCCCTGCTGGACTACTATAAGTCCGAAATTTCATAAGAACGATGAATCCATCCATTTCAGGTGTAAGATTCCTTTGGAATATTCCCCAAACATTAAACCAACCCTATTCTCGCATATTTTATGCAAACCATGCTCCGAGATCGAAACCCAGGCCGCTGGACTACTATAAGCTGTAATTCTCGTAAGAACGATGAATCCATCCATTTATTGTAAGATTCATTTGTATTATTCCTAAACATTAAACAAACCCTATTCCGCATAATATCAGATGCAAACCTTGGCTCCGGATCGAAACTTGGCTAGAACGGGACTAGTTTACGCCTCAGAGTTCGTAAGAACGAATACAACCATTTACGGAAGATTCCATGGGAATATTCTTAAACCTTCAAACACACAAATTGGCCAACTTCGAGAAAGAAACTGCTTCAAGATTGATACATGGCCATGAGCGGACTAATATAAGTCCGAAAGTTTGCAAAGACGATGAATCTAACCATTTACTTGTAAGATCTCCATGGGAATATTACCAAACCTTAAACACACACAAATTCATCAACTTTGAGAAAGAACCGGGCTCCGGATCAAACCCGCCATGAGCGACTACTATAAATCAAAGTTTGCAAATACGATGAATCCAACTATTTACGTAAGATTCCATGGAATATTCTCATAAACCTTAAACACATACAAATTCACAACTTCGAGAAACGAAACTTGCATCTAGATCAAAACTTATCCATGAACGACTACTATAAGTCCTAAAGTTCTGGAAAAGACGATGAATCCACCAATTTACGGTAAGATTCCATGGCAATATTCTTTAGCAAGGTATGTGAATAAAATCTCTAAAGGTATGAGAAAATTTAGCATAAGTGTTTATACCTCAACCACAACTCTATAAAGGTTGTCAATAGCGATGAAAATAAAATGACAGGCGGGAGAAGTTTTTTTGTATGAATAAAATTTACAGAGTGTGAAATTTTTTGCTGTAGAAAAATTTAGCATAAGTGTTTATACCTTTACGACGACTCTAAGGGGGTTGTAGAAGGTCTATTTATCCTATTTATTCTTATCTTTTCCATCTCCCATGATAACCATCCATTTACATCATAACCGTCCATTTATTTCTTTTCTTTAACATGTTTTTTCCTTATTACTTTTTTATAAAAGTAAATGTAAAATATAAACAGACATGCATGTAAATGTGGAAGGGTGGTTTAAACTAAGTCTTATACGTAAGAGGTTCAGTTCGATTCACCTTAGCCTCATTTTTTTACAAAGTAAATTTATCATTTTACAACTCTCAGAAAGGTTGTGAAAAGTTGATTTAAAAGAAAAAGCACAAATCTACCAAGATTGTGAATCCTAATGATGGTTGACGTCTTGTACTAACACCTAGTAAGCTTGGGTTCGATTCTCTACAAGAACATTTTTCAATTTTTTACAAGAACATTTTTCAATTTTTTTATTTCTTATCTTCAACGACTCTTATTAGTGTCGTTTTAAAATCATTCACTACCTTTAGGATATGAGTCGTAAATTCTAAAAAAAGTCACTTCTCTCACAACCCTTTTCACACAACAAGTTGTGGTTCCGATTCTGTCAATACTCTTAGAACTCAGCTGTCCTAAGAGTTGGACATATTTTACTTTGATAACGTTTTGTTGGAAAAAGTTGTAAAACATACTACATTTTACAACTTTTAATTTACGAGTTGTCAATCTACGCTTGTTGATTACTAATTTTCCAGAGTGAGACCACGCCTAAGTGATAAAGACCATGCCTAAGTGATGAAGAACATGTCGAAATGATGAAGGTCACGCCGGAAGTGATGAAGACCATGCCGGAATTGATGAATTTAATGTCGGAACTAAATCTGCAGATGCTCGATATAAATCTATTAATGCCTAAGAGTCAAGTGAAAAAAAATCAATTTTCTCGAATACTTTTCATCATGTGCCTAAGATAGAAATTTAGGATGAAGACTACACTGGCAGGTGAGTTCCTAAGATGGTTATTTAGGATGAAGACCACGCCTAAGTGTCAAGAACATGTCGGAAATGATGAAGACCACGCCGAAAGTGATGAAATTCAATGCTCTAACTAAATGCCTATGATGCTCGATATAAATCTATCAATGCCGGTAGTTATGAAAAAAAAAATCAATTTTCTCGGGATACTTTTCATCATGTTCCTCGATAGAAATTTAAGAAAACCATGCCTAGTAGTTCCGGCGATGCTCAAAATCGATAATCAGTGTTTAAGTAGATCGTTAAAACTAAAAATAGGTTTTGAAGATCAAAACCTGAAAAATTTATGAAAAATTCTCCAAAGAATGCTCGCATGGTTTTTTGTTGAATACCATGCAGCACCAAGCTTTTTCACCGCAACAATGGTGGATTCAAAGAAAAAATCAAATTTTCAACCTCTTAGCAACAATTCTCTCATACAATCATCTTCCATTTTCAAAAAAATTCCACCAATTTTTTTTTCTTTCCTTCTACTCCCTCACTCACACAAATTAAAATAAAAACAAAACACTAATCAATCCCCCAAATACTTAAGATTTTACAAATTATTAATCACTAATCTCGATTAACGTGAGCTTGGATTAGGAATTAAAAAAATACTAAGATAAGGGGTGACCCGATTTGATATTTGATCCAATTTTGTCTTTTCCTCTATCCCCCAATTAGTTTTGATATCCTCTAATTAACTCATCTTTAAAAAGCTCCTCCTCCGAGCTTTTAAAAATTGAGGAATTTGGGAAGTGTTGATAAAAAGCACTTTAGTTTTTTTTTACCAAACATTAACTTCAAAAATTTATTTACATGTATAGGTTTTAAAAGTGCTTTTGAAAAAAAGCATTACCAAACTCAATTTTAACTAATATTAACACTAACTAATCATTAACCAAAAATAATCGTAGGTAATTTAGGTATTATCATAAATATCTGGGATAAGGGGCGACCTAGATTTACTTCTAATATCTTGCCCAAAATAAAAGAATGTCCCAAAAAGGTCGGTCCCAAAAAATGGTTCTTTTTAACTAGATGTATTGGTTGTGCTTGTGCCGACACGACTCCACTTTACATACTTTCTTTTACACATCTAAGCACAATGGAACCAATTATGATACCTTAAGATACGCACAAGTTTGGGTCATAAATCACGCCCATGAGATACGCAGACAAGTTTGGAACCTTAGAGCATCTCCAATACAAAAGCTAAAAATCCTACGTGGAATTTTTATTTAGATCCTTATTTATGGGTGATTTGTTTGTGGCAAAAAATAATAATGCTTTGCTCATGAACTATCTCCAAATGGTGGGGGTCATATTTCTAAGATTTGTTATTTTTGGAGAATGACAATTGATTCCCTTTTTCTTATTGGTTTAAAAAATTTATTTATAAATAAAAATTTAAAATATAATTAAAAAGATGACATGGAGGTCATTGTCAAGGTCTAAATAAGACTTTCTCTAAGACCTTCGTATTTATTTTGACACCCTTCCTACTTAATAGGACCCACCATTGGAGATGCATTTTATGTGTAAATGAGGGTCCAAAATCCTATGTGTCATAAAAACAAGCTTGGTAAAGGGGCTAGAAGAATCAGAGAGGGGCGAACTAATAAGATGTAAAAAGGTCATTACAAGGAAATTCAAGTGCCTTTATCAATGAAAACTGAAATGACTAATTAGCCTTTATTGTTAATAATCAAGATTAGTAATGATAATCAAGATTAGTGTTGATAATTAATTTTTCACTTATTATAACTCTAAAATCGATTTTTGAAAGTTATAAAAAAATTGAGGAGAAAAAAAGAAAACTTATGTGATATTTGTGAAACCCTAGATTTTGATTCACTCCACCAAATGAGTGATTCTAGTGGCAAATTTTATGTGGGTGAATCTCTATATGATAAGAAAACAAGTACTACATACCTCTTGATGGAGATCCCGATATGGAGTATTTTTTAGATGGTAGAGATGTTTTAGACCAAAGTGAAGGTCCATCTAACCCAATGAAGAAATTAGCCAACAAAGTGAAGAACCAAGCACCGAAAATAACAGTATACTTCTAAACTAGTTCTCATTAGCTTTTTGTTGCTCAAAATTCTCTAAATTACGTAAAAGATCAAATTTTTTAAAATTTAAGAACTTACTTGGAATTGAACATGAGACCAACCGTAACTACATATGTTACTTACATAAATATGTATTTACCAACCAGAATCGGTTGAATTTTGGGAAAACCCGAAATTATACCGCTTTACGGTTGGTTAAATTTCTTGGATTACAAACCGTACCATAGTTACTTGCCATAAGTACGTGCTAGTAGTTACTAAACCGTAAGGTATCATGTGCTTGTGAGTATTTATCGCACTAGTTACTGTTACTAATGTATAAATACCAGACCAACCGACACCATATTACTGGTTTATTGGTGACTTTAGTTACCAACCGTATATTTAACCGTGTTTCACTATTCTTTTTGATGTATATACTTCGTATGTTGTAGGATGAAAGTTACCAACCGTAACTGTTTACTGCTTGTTTATTCTCTTCTTTATCAACCGTATATTCATATATGTTTTCGCTTTATTGCCTCCTTTAGACTAATGTTGGTATATTTTGTCCAGGTCGTTGATGTACCTCCTATAATGGATGACCAACCTCAGCAAATGAACTTCACCAAAGATTCTAGCTCTACTATTTAACCGAGGAGACATGGAAGGAGAAAGACGATGCAAAGAAGTGGGCTAGAGAACGAGGAAAGTTGATTATGTGTATCATAGTTTGTAATGGTACCACTAGTGATAGTGCTCTTCAAATGGTTTGCGAGTGTAGTGGACAACATAGAAGTCACGCAAAAAGGATACCTTGCAAGTAGCAAAGAAAAGAGGAAGAATACTACTTCGCAAGAAGACCCGATGCCCCTTCAAGCCTCGCTTTAAAAGAACGCGCAAAAAGGTGGTTTTTGGAGAAAGTTGTATGTGGTAGTTATAACCACCCTATACCTGGAGAGTTTTCTATCACACGCTATGTTGACGCCCATCAAGAAGAAGAGAAGATCGTAGAATCACTTTCACAAATTCGATGAAGCCCGTTGATATCCTCGCTCACTTAAAGGAAAGAAACCCACAAAATGCTTCTACTTTGGATAACATCTACAATGCAAGAAAAAATTGAAGGCTAAGAAATGGGAACAAAGGAACGAAATGCAACAATTAAGGAATTTGGGAGTTGTATAATTACTCTGTTTTCCACGATGATGACCAGAAAGGACGAAATAAGACATCTTTTATTGGCTAATCCCGGAAGTTTGTGAAGTTGGCACGGTGCTCTCATCAAGTGATTCTAATGGATTGCACATACAAAACCAACAAGTTTGAGATGTCGTTGTTGAACATTGTCGGGCAAACTTCTACCAATGCTCCTTTTAGTGTTGGTTTTTTCTTTTTGAAAGATGATCTCGAAGAGAGCTATGTGTGGGGCACTAGAACAAGTGAAGTTATTCTACGTAGAGGGATATACTCCAAAGGTGATTATTACCGACAAGGAGCAAGCTTTGTTGAATGCAATAAGGAGGGTTTTACCGGAAGCTCATAACCTTCTTTGCACATTCCACTTGTGGAAGTATTGAAACTAAGTGCATGCGCCTTGTCCGTCCAACCCGAAAAAGCGAAATGGATAGAATAAAGGAACCACTGCTATAAACAAGATGAGGCCAAAGAGAAATTTAAGAACGATGACAAGTTGCGAATTAAAATGGGAAAGTTTCAAAACGGATTGAGAGCCTTGACCTATTCTATCACCGTGATGAATATGAGGATAGAGCCTGGATGTTAGTGGCTCATTGGAAAAGAAGTTATCCAAGTGTTGTGAAGTATTTGTTTGATAATTGGTTGGATCCTCACAAAGAGAAGTTCAGACGAAGCTGCTCACTAACCAATATAGGCACTATGACAACCAAGCTACAAGTACGGCGGGAGTCATCTCACAACCGGTTGAAGAAGAAACTTCAGTTGTAATGGTGGGTTAGTTACGTTACTTAGCCATGCATTCGTATTTCTCCGTGATCACGATAGAAAGCCAGAGTCTTTGAAAAAAGCCGAACTAAACAACACACTAAATGGATAGACAATGAGTGGCTAAGGGGAATTACACATCAAGTTTCGCACAAAGCATTGAGAAGATAATGTATGAAGTACAACATTATGAATTGGGGATTATGAAGAAGAGTGTGTTTGTCCAAACATGACAAGTTTGGGACTCTATGCTTAGCATGTTATAGCCACATATCAAGACAAAGTGATCCCGATTCAAGATGTTGATCCCTTTTGGCAACAATTAACATTCCGTGAAACAATTTTTGATCCACAATTTGGAGGAACGCTTCGCTTATACCGATATTGGAAAAGCTCTTAGCCGAGAAATATGCTACACTAAGCCAAGGCCAAAAGGCAAATATAGTTGAGTAACTTGGAGATTTCAGATATCCACATTCTAGGTATGATATCAAGGAACCACCAAAGGGGAAGGGGTAAGGGGAGGCCTTACCAAAAAAAAGAGGTACGTAGGAAATAAAAAAGCAAGAGAATGAAGTGAAGAATCAAAGAAAAGAGATCCTTGTGGTTATGAATGGTTGAGAAAGGAATACGAAGCTTTGAGGATGAGATGGAAGAGGACGATGTTCAAGGTAGAAAAAACGAAAAGAGGTCAAGCGGATAAAAGGAGAACCAAGTCGTCGAAATGTACAACAAAATGTATCGAGCTTCTTACTCAAGAAAGTGCAACAAGCAAAATTGATGTTAAAGGAAAGGTCCGGTATTTCGCTCTAAAACAAAAGAAAGAAGCAAAGTTGTTGTTCAATGAAATGGTCGTAAAGAAAGTGGAAAAAAGATGATGGAGTTAAAGGTCAAGGTTCCTATGTCGGACTCGAGGTTTCCTCCCAAGATAGTTCAATAAAAGACTTATTAGTGTTGGTGTTAAACAATTAGCAAGGAACAATGGAAAGAGTCCGATGGTTTAAAAAGAGAAGGAGAAGGAGACGCATTCATCTAAAAGGAGTGCCTAAACCACCACTCAGACAATAACGGGTCGATATACCGGAACCATTACATTCTCAATGAATATTACCTTCGTTTTTCCCCCGACTATATTCGTGGTTATATCAAGGCTACTGGAGGATGTTCATGGTGATGGGAATTGTGGTTACCACGCCTTCGTGGATCAACTTGGACCCTTTTGGAAGACGCGATAGATGGGAAGGCCATAATGTTGTCTATGCCGAAGAATTCGTGAGTTATGACCGATGATTTAAGAGGATGCTTAAATGTTTTCAAGTCTTGGTGAAGCCCATTTTATAATTTGTATTTTGGTATTTTGACTAAATGTGATATGATTAAAAGTGACAATATCATGTCTATTTGATTAGATAATATATGAAGTATTTTGTTCACAAATATATCTATTTGATTAGCTAATTTTATGGAAATCAAGGTATCGGGCAGTAAATTACTACAGTAACAATAACATACTTAATAATCGTAAGTAGTGCTTAGAAACAAATTGTACCAGCCATTGTTAGTCATTGCCATAAAAATTATAATATAAAGCATAAACCGTATCACAAACCACATCACGCCGTTTTTCTTTTGATAGCACAGAACAAAAGTTATGCAAAACATAAATCTTCTTCCAATGTAAATTGTGGTTTGAGCCATAATCCAGCTTAAGGTAACAAATGATTCATGTGGAGGTGTAACTTCTATTGAGGAGGATAAGCATATATATAACAATTTGGTTTTTTTATTATGTAATCTGATCTATTTTTGAAAAAAATAAACTCGTTAAAGGTTTCAAAATCCTTATATTTTCAAATCAACCAATGACAAACCAAATGTGGATAAACTCATGAAAACCCAAGAAATAAATAAGGTGCGTTGGTAATTAAAATATAATTTCAAACCAGACTAGATAATCGATTTTGCAACAGACTTCACTTCGCTTGTAACTATTGTATTTACCAACCGTAACTCGTAGAAATTATATACTAGAGTTACTGCCTCTTATCGAAGCGACAATTAATGACCGTATACCCAAAATATATTTTTACCAGAGTTACTGTCATGCTAGATTTATAGTTACCAATCAGAGTATGAGCTCTCTAACTCGAGTTGATAAATACCTGCTAATAACGAGGCGGTTAGCAAACCGTAACTATCATACCGCTTGTTAAAGATTTGTCGTTATCAACCGTGACTAACGCATTTGTTTATAATTTTCCTTCGTTACTAACCGTAAGTACGTAGCTCTCTCACTATGGCAAAGCACAGAGTAATGCACGGGTTTGTAACTTTGCTTCATTACAAACCCTAACTAGCATACGCTTTGTTAATGATTTGTCGTTATCAAGCGTGACTAGCGATGCATTTATTTCTAATTTGCCTTTGTTACCAACCGTAACCATAGAATAACTTCAAAAAATCTCAATTTTAATTCATTCCAAAACTAACCACACAAACTTGATAATATGTTAATTCATTCCAAGTAATTCATAAGCTAAAATCCATAACCACACAACCATTAGTTCTTGATAATATCCATAAACTAAAAACAAACCACACAACCATTAGTTCTTGATAATATCCATAAACCAAAAACAACCACACAAAGCTAATAAATAAGAAGTTGTCTCCGCTATCAAATGTCACATAACCATAATTAACCACGAGGACCACGAATTCTTTTGTTGGTGGTACCACCACCACGAGTGCGAGGACCATCACTACGACCACCGCGACCACGACCACCGCGACCACGACCACCTCTTTGGCTAGTACCCACACCATGCACATCCTCTTCCAAATGCGTCTCTTCGCCGCAGATGACGACTGAATATGGCTAGTACCCGCACCTCCAATGGACTTTCTCGCCTCTTTTAAGCCTCTTTCTTCTTGACCAACCTCTCATCCATTCTTTCTCGGTTGATCATGCATGTTCCTTATTTGCTCTGTAAGGTCCTTTGTTGAGGAGCGTTAATCACACCATTAGCACGGATGATGAAGTCATACTATTTGCCAACTGTCCTCGCTTCTTTCTATTAACACATTAAAAACAATCTTAAGATTATTCCATAACCGAAGAAATATAAATTAGAATTAAATTCCAAGTCATGAGGATAACAAAGTTACGTGCACGTCATGAAATATAGTTTCCTCCAAGTCATACCAAATAATCCCTTTGTCTCTTTGCTCTCTACAGAAATTCTTCCTTTTTCTATTGACTTTTGAATATGGTCACCCCGATCATTATTAATCACATGTGGATGTGACCAAAATGATAATACCAATCTTTTGTAATCATCAACAACTCTTTCGTGTTGTTACAAGCCGCTGCCTCTCCCGCTTGGAGTTGGTATCTCGTTGATGGCGCTTGTTCCAAACATCAATCGGTCTGAGTTTGGCGGTAGTTGAGTACAATGGTGAGTCCTCTTGTCTCGATCCATCCTTGGATAATTTGAAGTTTTCCCTTAACGCACCTTTCTCAAGGGTCATAACCACCACCCAACATAAACTCCATCTTGTCTCGTCTTTACCCCACCCAAGTGTTTCTTCAACAAGGTCAGAGAGATCACCCAAGACATGTTGTTATCAAAACCTTCATACACAACATTTTCCTTTAACTTCCAAGTTAAGAATTTGCTTCACATCGTCCTGTGATATTGTCATCTCTCCAAATAGGAGATGAAAAGTATCGCTTTCGGCCAATATCGTTCCCCGCGCATACCATTATACTATCATACTCCGATTGGGTATTCAGACCTGTGCCCTAATCCCGAATCACACCTAGAGTACGCAACATCACCACATTCACACTAAATGCCAATGACTAGATTCTTGATGCTTCACCAATTTGATTGCCCTTGCATGATCCTTAAAAACAATACAAACATATTTTCATAAACCGAGACACGAAAATACATAAATAAAAAAAAAAGACGAAATAACTTAAAACAAAACAATGTGTTAAGAGAAACATACCCTAGTCTCATGACTTTTGGTCCCAGAATCGGGTATAACCAAATAAGATTGAGGACTTATCCACCTCGCCCCAAGGTCTTTTATTCTTCTTCCTTGGCAACAATGTGTCTTTCTTTCCTTTAGGAATATTTAACCCTTTGCGCAGGGTTCCTTTTTCGGCTTTCTTTTTCTTCCTTGGTTTAGCTAGAGCTGAGTTGTAGCTACAAATACCCCTTTCCCTGTTTTGTACTCCTTCTTCATCATTTGGTTCCTCTTCCTTCATCTTCATCATTTGGTTCCTCTTCTCATCTTCATTATCTCCTTCCTCTTCCCCTCATCTTCACCATTTCCTCTTCATCCTCCTCGCCATTTCCTTCTTCATCCTCCTTCAACATTGGATTCATAAGGATTTTCTTCCTTCATTATCATCACCGCCTTCTTCAAGGTTCTTTTCAACTCCTACCTCTTTTAATTTCTTGATCATTAGGTTCAAATACTTCTAATTCAACACCGTAGTTACCTGGCGTATGGTTCTCTGCCTAATCTCAAATTGATTCTTCTTCTTCTTCGTATTCTTGGGGACACCTCTATAATCTACCCCTAAATGCTTGTCACCGCGAGGTGGGTGTATGATCAACTGAGTTAAGTTATTCCCTCTCTTTTCTTTCACCCTAATCCGGATTCCTACACAAGTAATAATTTGAATGAATTCCTAAGGTTGAACAAACAAAATGTAACAAACAAACCAAAAAATATGACCAAAACAATATACGTTTGAATCCTTTTACAATCGTGTCAAACCGTATCATGGATACGGTTCAGAATGATTAATAAAACAACCCGTATATCAAATCTGCTGGTAACTTTCTTATCGTTTATCAACCGTATCAATACTTGATACAAGGTTTTCAAACATATTATAATATACGGTTACAAATGTACACAATTATGAACCGTACCAATACACGTTTGGTAACTAAACATAAAAATAGCCACCGTAAGCAAAACAATTTAACATGCAGAGAACAACCTGGCCAGAATTCCGTGGAAATTAGCAACAGAATCGGTGTTGATGGTGGTTTTTAAACAAGGGGTAAAATCGAAACCCCATGACCCAGTGTTACCCGCAAGAACACATTAACTAAGAGCATTTAACCTGTGTGTGTAATTACATTGGGTATTTTTTCAAAATACTAGATTAGGTTTTCGTAACCCTAATTCCAAAACCAAGCCGCACACTCGCGCACCATGGCAACAATGCCAAACCAAGCCGCACACCGCGCACCATGGCAACAATGCCAAACCAAGCCGGCACACTGCGCACCATGGCAACAATGCCAAACCAAGCCGCACACGCGCACCATGGCAATAACGCTAAAACCAAGCCGCACACGCACCATGGCAACAATGCTAAACCAAGCCGCACATCGCGCACCATGGCAACAACGCCAAAACCAAGCCGCACACCGCGCACCATGGCAACAATGCCAAACTAAGCCGCACATATCGCACCATGGCAACAACGCAAAAACCAAGCCGCATGCCACCGCGCACCATAGGCAGCCAAACGCCAAAACCAAACTACATATCGCAGACGTCATTGGCAACCATGCCAAACTAAACGTTATTGCCAATTGGTGCATGCCAAATATAGCGCCTAGGCTTGCAAAACGTGAAACTAGGTCAACATGGACGCACGTGCCATTGGAACATGCCAACACGTACCACAAGCCATATTTCCAAATCGCTATGCCATTGTCGCATGCCAAATATAGCGCCCTAGGCTTACAAACCATGCAACCTAGGCCAAGTCGACCACGCATGCCATTGGCACATGCCAACATGCTTGCTGGTAGCTTTTCCTACCAAGGCCACGGGCATCCCTAACGGCCACGCATGCCATTAGCACATGCCAACATGCTCGCTGGTAGCTTTTCCTACTAAGGCCATGGCCCTAACCACACGCATGCCATTGGCACATGCCAACATGCTCTGGGTAGCTTTTCCTACCAAGGCCACGCCTCTAACGGCCACGCATGCCATCGGGCACATGCCAACATGCTCCGGTAGCTTTTCCTACTAAGGCCACGGCCCTAACGGCCACGCATGCCATTGGCACATGCCAAACATGCACGCCGGTAGCCTAACTTGCAAACCGTGCAACCTACCACCAAGGCATTGCCCGCACATGCCATTGGCACATGCCAAACACACACGCCGGTAGCCTAACTTGCAAACCGTGCAACCTACCACCAAGGCATTCCGCACATGCCATTGGCACATGCCAAAACACACACGCCGGTAGCCTAACTTGCAAAACGTGCAACCTACCACCAAGGAATTCCGCACATGCCATTGGCACATGCAAACACACACGCCGGTAGCCTAACTTGCAAACCGTGCAACCTACCACCAAGGCATTTCGCATACATACCATTGGCACATGCCACACACGCCACTAGCAACCTCCGGCATTGCCACTTACACTCAACGTACAACCTACCACCAAGGCATTCCGCACATGCCATTGGCACATGCCACGCACGCCACTAGCAGCTCGCATTACCACTTGCGCCCAAGTACAACCCGCAACAAGGGCATTCCCGCACATGTCAATGGCACATGCCACACGCGCCACTAAGAAGCCACTTTGCACTTAAGGTGCAACCAACACTGAGATATCAACACAAACTGGGGATGCTTTCCTGTGGTTTTGGTTTGGCGGTCACAACTTTTAGCCAGACATACTACGCCACATTAAGAAAGCGTGAAAAGGAATAAATGCCAAATAAATGAGGAAATAATGGTAAAAACGTTTTCACCCATTAACACCATGCTAGTTACCACTCCTCCTCTCATTATTTCACCCTTTACTCTCTTCCTTCATGAGACAGTGGTATGTTTAATCTCGACTTGTATAAATAGGTCTTACCTATTTCCACCGACAACAAGTCTTGGGCCAGAGAAAATACTACACTCTTAGTAAAGGCAACTTTGCAAGCTCTCCCAAAAAGCTTTCATCTCTGCAAGCTTCCCAAGCTTTTACTTTCTGATACAAGTCGAGATACTACTCTCCCAGAACTATTCGGTCTCAACACCTTTCTTGGCTTCCTCCCCAAATCAACCCTTCTCTTCCACTTTGTGACCGAAGCAAGTCTGGGAACCAACCAACATTTCTTGGTTTAGGCCTGACTTGCATGCATTGATCTCTCAAATCTATAAAGTGCTCACGTGCAACACATTTGTTTAGGGTTTGAACCAGCTTTCTCACTCACCTATCGAACTTACCAAAATCGGTAAACGATTTTTACCCATAAAAATTAGCGATTACAATGGGAGGATTGATCTATTTGCCACAAATGTCGACTGTCGATCTCTTCTTCACCCAGATATCAAGATGGTAGGGGAAGACGACTCAATTCAACTCAACCGCGTACGCCCCACACTACCAGCTGTAAAACTACACCCGAAAACTGGGACTCGTTGAAGATGCTACCAAGAATTGGGACTTGTGACTCAAGACTCAACCGCTATAACCCGATTATCGCTTGTTAAAACTACACTGTAAAAACCGAGACTCGCCAATACGCTACAAGAATTTGGGACTAATCAAGGCGATGCTACCAAAGAAGGCCGCCTTTACATGGAGAGGGGCGTGTTCGCAAAACCTATGAAGTGAGTAAATTTAGACCGCACAAGATATACGATCTATTTTTGTTCTTAGTAAAACCGGGCCATACTACCGAGTCTTGTGCCTATTGATAGCACACACTTTCATAAAAACAATATTCCTTTCCCAAAACATAATCGTAGTCATATTATCAAAACCATTCATCCTTAAAATAATCCAATACCCTAAAAAGCTACCACCGCCTATCAAAGGTCAAGCTTTGAACTAGACATCCAATATGTCTTTCAAAAAAAAAAAAAAAAAGAACCTAAATGAAAGTTTAGCAGAGAAACATTCAAGGAAAATTATCCAATGTGAGTCCGCTTCTTCTTGAGAAAGTCAACTTTGCACCTTCAAGAGCCGCTCTCTTCATAGTCAACATCTGAAAGCTCTTCAAGTTCCACCTCCCGTGTGCAATCTCCTACGAAAGGCTTTCGATTGCCGCATCTTCAACTTTTGATCTTATCAAGGCCTTCGACAAACCACGAAGTGTTGAACTCCTTTTCTACGCACACGTCGCGACGGTGCTCCCAACGGCAATAACGCCTTCGTAAACGGTGCAGACCGGTCACCACGCATATCCTCGATGGAAGATAAAGCCTCTTCCACACGCTTAACCAAAGGCAAATCGACCAGTGACTTTCTTCTTGGTTGTGGCCATATGTCCGTATTTCTCCTGTGACTGTGTACAACGCCATTTTCGTGCTTAGCCGAACGCTCGAAGCCGCCAACCAAAGACATGACCGGATAAGGAACCAAGTACGGAGGATCAAAATGGCGCCCGCACCCGGCCTCACGACTCGCAGAGGGTCTTCCTCCATGTCTACGCGCAACAACCATCGAGAATCATCCACCGCTTGAGCCACATCCAGTGTCCGGAATCGCTAACGCCCATCTCCAAGTCACCACGTGGTCACCAAAGGCAAAGCCAGGTGCCTCACCCTTTTAATCATCCTCCGAATCGGATTCCTCCCGCGAACTCCGAGTTAGACATTTTTCAAAAGAAGAAAAAGAAGAAGAGAGAAAAGAAGCGCGAAACTCACCGAACCACTTTCCGAAAAGAACCTATGTACGCCAGAGGAATCACTCTCACTTGTCGAACTTTCTTCTTCTCCGACTCATCATCGCTTATGAGAAGGCCTGTCACCGAATTCTTCAAGAAATTGTTGTCTCCTCCGGCAACGCGGCAAGGGCAACAAAGCATTAACACTACCAAGCCCCTGAGGAAACAAGACACATGTTTTCAAAAGATAAATTCACGTGTTTTGAGACAACCAAAGAAGAGGCGACACATACCTGGTTATTGGAAGAACCGAAAAGACATTACCAGAGCGAGGGAGGTCTTTGAAACCGTCCTAACCCGCCAAAGACGATTTTTCTCCGTTTCTGACTGGGACTTTCCGAAGCCAGTAGGCAATTTTCGCTGAGATTTCTCAACATTGGATACTTCTTCAAATTGCGCCGGGGAAGGTTTGCAACGAACGTTCTCCACCACGCTATTCACAAATCTTGATCATAATAAACTCTATCGCCTTTTAACTCATTATAGCCAAAGGTCGCGGGTTACCTTCCCGCTTCAGTTAAGGGAAGGCGATACCCGATCAAGGGCACGGCATTAGGGCGGTACGCAATGAATCTTTAGGATCACTACTGGTAAGCAAGAGGCACTTGATCGAAAACCATGTGACGAGCAAAGACGGCCAATATTGTAAGCGCCTATCCTGAAAGACCCCATGAAGAAAGATGGCATATAACGGCAACCAAATTTGAATGAACAAGTTTTTACCAACGCTCAAATCGCCATCTTCAAGACAAAGACATGAGCGGAGCAGTAAGCAAAGGTGTCAATTTGAGTCACCGACCTATGGACCTACTCTCCCATGGGCGAAAATTGATTTCATACGACTTATCAAGAAGACTAACCAAGCTCACGCCAACCTTGGGCGCCCGTTCACCCATCAAAGAATTCGGGAACCCCCAACTCGCGGAATCGAAGGCATCGGTTTCTAATGAGCATACTTCTCAAAGTGCTCCCATAGCCGACTTGCGTAAAAGCAACGTGGCACATATGAATTCACTTTCATGAAACCATTCAAACTCGCATGTTCGCAACTAGTGTGATCCAGATGCACATACAGTGGAACCGAGGAATAGCTTGCCAATGGGAAGAACTTCACCTTTTGCTAACTTCAAAACCGCTAGCAACTCGGGGTCTTATTTCCTTCTTGCCGAACTGGCATCAAAAATGTCTCTAGACAACTAGAGAGCCAAAAATGCTAAAACATGAAGATCACCGTTCTTTCTGTTCGTGTTCCACTCGTCCGGAAACCACCGAGACATCCACCAGCCTATAAAAGCACCTTTCATCCTCTTCCTGACAGAATCCTTCGACTTCGCAGTGGAGTCTTTTCGAGCGTAATCTCCTAACTTAGCGGCAAGGTCATCCCGCATCTTCACCTCACTTTCGTGAGCATTGGATTTTAAGATTCCCGCCACTCTAAGATCAGCAAAGAGAGCCACACTCTCCAAAGAGAAATTTATCTCACCCCATCTACATATGATTGTATGGGTGTCCGAACACCATCCTGGAGATGAAAGCAACCAAGCCCTGGATATCCTTCCTAATCTGGAGGTTTACCAAGCTCGACAAAGATCAATAATCTGCGCTCGAGTCAAAGTTGGTGTTTATGTGCTCCTTACTCACCATGAACTCAACCCATCTATCAAAAGAACGCAATGGGCTTTGACACATCCTGAAATCAATGTTGGAAGAGGAGTATACCCCTTTTTGAAGACAGAATCGTATAGTGTTCTCTCGCGAACCGAACGTGTCTTCCTTTCATCTTCACCAGGTTAACAAAATTGGCACGAAACCCGGGTGATTTTTCCGAAAGTGAGACGAGTTTTGGGCTAAGAACTCATCATCCGTGTTTGGTTTGGAATTATGGACATCCTTTGAGGAAGCGAAATTTTGTTCAGGTAACATCTTGCCTGATCTTTTTTAATAACAACTTAGTAACAAGATACCCGCACAAAAAAAAAAAAATTATCTCCCTGACACATAACCGCGCCCAACAAAAGGAAAACCCAAATAAAAAAATAAAAAAAAAGAAAAAAGAGAGGAGGGCGTATTCTCTACGGGTTCAAAACTATATACGTTCAAGATTTTCTTCAAGTTCAAAACTATATACGAGAATTTTTCTTCGGGTTCAAGACTATACGTGTTCAAAAATATATACGCATAATTTTCTTCTTTGTTCAAGACTATATACGCAAGGTATTTTATATGGGTTCAAGTGTGTCTACGTATCCTTCTTCTAGTTCAAAATTATATATGGAGCACTTTTCTAAGGGTTCAAAATCGCACGCACGGAGATTTCTTTCAGGACCGAAAATCATATATACAATATTTCTTACTTGCGGTTCAAGTCATATGGAGCATATATAAAGTATTCTTCTTCGGGATTCATATACGATTCTCTACGGGTTCAGGGGCTGCACACGCAAAGATTTTCTTCGTGGTTCAAAATTATATACGCGGTATTTTATAATGGCTCAAGTCCCTACTGCTCAGTAGACCTTCTCTAGTTCAAAATAATATATGAAGCACTTTCCTGAGGTTGAAATAATATACGCAAAGATTTCCCTTGGTTGCATACATACAATATTTTCTACAAGAGACACGCCAAGAAATTATATGCGCAATATATAAAGAAAAACGCATACTCTTAGGGTTTACACCTACATAAAAAGGGAAACAAGAGAAGTACTGGAAGACATACCCGGAAGACGGTTTCTTGTGACTCGCCGCTAGTAGGAAAGGATGAAAAGATGAAAGTGCAAGATGGGAGAAAGGGACTTTATATATACAGGCGTGGAAGATTTGAAATAGGGAGGATTTCCCTTTACCAAAATCGTGCGTGTAAGAAACGGCCCACAAGGGCGCAACTTCCCAATGTCGACCAAGCTCACCGCCCACCAATTGCACCGACTTCCCTATGACCGCCCAAGTCACGCCTGCAATCCCGCATAACTTCCACATTGCGCCGGTCCCACCAGCTAAGCTAGCACACTCAGTTTCCCAAGTCACGCCGCAAGCACGCACAGCTTCCACATTGCGCCGGTCCCACCTGGGCTAGGGCTTCCTAACTCACGCCAACTTCCCAACGTCGCCCAAGTCGCACTGCCCCATTAATTGTGCCACCTCCCGATTTGTGCAAAACTCCCGAGGCAAGGATTCCAAATCCTATTTATAAAAGGTCGATAAGCCTCATCAATTCTCTACGGTTTCTTGTCATTGATAGTTTGTCACCATCTTATGCTTACCTCGCAACAAAGCCCCCTGCTCCGAGCTAGCGGGGGGGACTTAATGTTGATGGTGGTTTTTAAACAAGGGGTAAAATCGTAAAACCCCATGACCTAGTGTTACCCGCAACACATTAACTAAGAGCATTTAACTCAGTGTAATAATTAATAGGGGTATTTTTTCAAAATATACAGATTAGGTTTTCGGCTACGTAACCCTAATTCCAAAACCAAGCCGCACACCGCGCACCATGGCAACAATGCCAAACCAAGCCGCACACTCGCACCATGACAACAATGACAAACCAAGCCGCACATGCGCACCATGGCAACAATGCCAAAACCAATCCGCACACGTGCGCACCATGGCAACGAGGTAGGCAAACCAAGCCGCACACCGTGCACCATGGCGATAAAGGCCAAACCAAGCCGCACACCGCGCACCATGGCGAATAATGCTAAACAAGCCGCACACCGCGCACCATGGCAACAACGCCAAAACCAAGCCGCACATCGCACCATGGCAATCAATGCCAAAACTAAGTCAGCATTAATGCGCACCATGGCAACAACGCTAAAACCAAGCCGCAAAACGGCACCATGGCCGACGCCAAAACCAAACTACATATCGCACTCATTGGCAACCATGCCAAACTAAGCCGCTTATGCCATTGGCACATGCCAAATATAGCGCCCTAGGTTTGCAAAAACGTGCAACTAGGTCAACATGGCCGTACGTGCCATTGGCACATGCCAACACGTACCACAAGCCATATTTCCAAGTCGCTATGCCATTGGCGCATGCCAAATATAGCGCCCTAGGCTTACAAACCATGCAACCTAGGCCAAGTCGGCCACGCATGCCATTGGCACATGCCAACATGCTCGCTGGTAGCTTTTCCTACCAAGGCCAAGGCCCTAACGACCACGCATGACATTGGCACATGCCAACATGCTCACGGTAGCTTTTCTCCTACTAAGGCCACGGCCCTAATCTGACACGCATGCCATTGGCACATGCCAACATGCCGCCAGAGGCCATGACCCTACCATGCCAGCACATGCCAACATGCTCGCAGCTTTCTTACCAAGGCCACGGCCTAACGCGGCCACGCATGCCATTGGCACATGCCAACATGCTCACGTGACTTTTTTTCCTACCAAAACCCACGGTCTCTAATCGGCCACGATGCCATTGGCACATGCCAACATGCTCATGGTAGCTTTTCTTACCAAAGCCTAACGCCACGCATGCCATTGGCACATGCCAAACACACACCTTTGGTAGCCTAACTTGCAAACCGTGCAACCTACCACCAAGGCATTCAGACATGCCATTGGCACATGCACCAAACACACACGCTTGTAGCCTAACTTGCAAACGGTGCAACCTACCAAGGCATTCCGCACATGCCATTGGCACATGCCAAACACACGCCGGTAGCCTAACTTGCAAACCGTGCAACCTACCACCAAGGCATTTCGCACATACCATTTGGCACATGCCACACACGCCACTAGCGGCTCTGGCATTGCCACTTACACTCAACGTACAACCTACCACCAAGGCATTCCACACATGCCATTGGCGCCACTAGCATACACTGCATTACCACTTGCGTCAAGTACAACCCGCAACAAGGGCATTCCGCACATGTCAATGGCACATGCCACACGCGCCACCAGCGTGCCACTTGCACTTAAGGTGCAACCAACACTGAGATATCAACACAAACTGGGGATGCTTTCAGTGGTTTTGGTTTAGTCCACTGACTCATAGCGTACACTACGCTCACATTAAGAAAGCGTGAAAAGGAATAAAGCGGTCAAATAAATGAGGAAATAATGGTAAAAACGTTTTCACCCATTAACACCATGCGGTTACCACCTCCTCTCATTATTTTACCCTTTACTCTCTTCCTTCATGAGACAGTAGTACGTTTCAATCTCGACTTGTATAAATAGGTCTTACATATTTCCACCGCATAAAAGTCTCTGGTGAGAAAATACTACACTCTCGGAAAGGAAACTTTGTAAGCTCTCCAAAAAGCTTTCATCTCTTGCAAGATTCCCAAGCTTTTACTTTTCGATACAAGTCGAGATACTACTCTCCTGCACTATTCCGATCTCAACACCTTTCTTGGCTTCCTCCCCAAATCAACCCTTCTCTTCCACTTTGTGACCGAAGCAAGTCCGGAACGCCATTTCTTGGTTTAGGCGGACTTGTATAGATTGATCTCTCGAATCTATAAAGTGCTCACGTCAAAAGACATTTGTTTAGGGTTTGAACCGATTTCTCACTCACCTACCGAACTTACCAAAATTAAGCGAACGATTTTTACCCATAAACAACTGGATAAAAAAACTTAAACCTAAGAACATACGGTTGGTATTTCAGCAAATTTCCATTGTTACAAACCGTACGACCATCAAAAGCTTCACCTACGGTTCATAATGGAACTAATTGCAACCGTAAGTAACAAAAACCAAGGATATGAAAACTTGATTTTTCACCTAAAACCCTAATTTTTGATAGAAATTGAAATTAAAACGAATAAATTAAACTAAACCCTAAATGGGTTCTCCAAAACATACCTCATGTATGTCATTCCACCTAATTTCTCCGGTGAAGGAGTTTGAGTTGAGTTTTTTGTTCTTCACCTAACGGAACATTTGCTTGATTAGAATCGCTACAATCTTCGTCAACTTTCTTCTTATTCGTCATCTATAATGTAGACTTCAATCAACGATTATCAATTTTGCGAATCGCCGATTAATCAAGACGATGAATTTTCGGACTTTAACGGAGGTGGTGTTTACGGTTATAATGGAAGTGGAGAAGATGAAACAAAAAAAAAAAAACTGATTTTGATTCTTCTCATAATTAGGTTTATAGGATGGAGGACAATTCAGTCTTTTTCAATCAAAAAAACAAGGGTAAATTAGACCATTTGAGGTGAAAAGGGTAATCTAGTCAATCTACACCCCCTATAGGACATCCCTAACCAATAAGAGGGCAATTGCTATCACACTTGCCGCCCTCTACCCATTCTTGCCGCCCCTTTATCAGTGGTTGTAAAAGATAAAATTTTCACCCTCTATTGAGATGCTCTTAGAAAGAGGGGTCATAAATCACGCCCATGAGATGCGCACAAGTTTGGGGTTCAGGACTAGGGGGACTATTTCAAGGTCGATCTAGTCGACAAGTTGGGCTTTTAAAAGAGATTCATTCTTCAATGGTTTGATTTTTATTCTTTCCTTTTTAAATAAAAAATTGGCTTCTCAACCAAACTAATGGCACATCTTATTGGCGAATCGTTTTCTCAGTTCATTTGTAGCCACCTATCCAACAAGATGATAATTGAAACTAAATACTTGATTCTCCTTCATTCTGGCCCCACAAAAGTCTGATGTGGACAATTCTAGAAAGAGTATTACAAAATACAGCTCTCTCATTGATTCTGGACCCACACATAACTAATATTAAAAATATGCTTACACCATACTTACACCAACAGCACACCCACTTTCCGCTGTCAACCGCATAACTACTCCCACTTCTATCGTTCATGGCCTTTTCAGTTTTCACCAAAAGAAACTAATTGCATTTGAATTCTTCATAACCTCAAATTCATAGAAATCACGGGTGCGGAGATTCAGAGCAACACTTAATCTGTTTTATTTCCAAATTAGCCCCCGCTTTCTCCAACACTTCATCTTACTGCTCAACATCTTCTTACTGGATTAATTCATACACAAAAATCTTCGATCCATACCCAGGTTAGTTTTGGTCTCTTCATTGGTTTTGATTCAGATTTTTAAAATTATGGGGTTTTCTCAATTCTTTCAAATTAACTGTTCGTGGAAATGCCGAGCAGAAACTCATCATAAATTTTCACTCCATTGGTTTGTCATACAATCGATAACATTGAGACTTCAGGTAACTATTCTTCTCTTCTCTTTTATTTTATTTTTTTCTTCTTAATTTTATGATTTTCAGGTTGTAGGAGTTGATTTTGTGATTTTTCATTTAAACACCATGCTATCTTACATTCCTGCTTTATTTTGTTTTGCTAACACCAATTTTGTTTCTGCATGCCAACTTTGAATTTGGACTAAGCAATGTGAGGGATTAATTTATATGGGGACATCTCGACATTTCATACAATTATTTGTTACTCTCAAAGTGCCGTTTTTAACTAGGAAGGTTAGAATAGCAAGTGAAACTTGGGATGGGTAGTAAATGTAAATCCAAACACCTGTGGAGCTTCCAGTATAATTGACAACCTTTTATCATGGAGGTGCTTAATTTTTCTTACTAAAAAGGGGAAATCGAAAGAGTTAGATCACAAACATGTTATGTGTCTTTGATAGCATTTTTTTGTTTTTGTTTCTATTGCACCTGCCGAGAGGTGCAATGTTTAAACCTTGGCGGGAACCATTAATATCACAACTGCTTGGAAAGGATACTACTCATAAACAGTAGAAGTGCAATTAGTTGAGAAGCTCTCAAATCATAAAAAAGAAGAAGAGAAACCATAACTCATTGCACTTCTACTGTTCCACTTCGATCTGCTTGGAAAGGATGCTTTTATAAAAAATTCTTTCGTTTTGAGCATCTCAAATTCTTCCTACCTAGAATCTTAAATTCTTTCTGCTCAAACAGATGTCATTCTACTGATTGAACATATTACACCTTAGTTGCTTACTGCTCAAAAATTAGGTTTTTTTAATTGGGGATTCTTTTTTTTTCTTCCCAGTCATTTGAAGCCTTTCTATTTCTGGAGAAAACTCCAGTTCGATAAAAAATGCTCGCGTTATAATGCCAAGAACTCTCGAGTGATTAACGAGGTATGTCCCTTTGCTTCTCTAAACCTACTTTTGTTCAAGTAACGTTGGGACTTTTTTTCTTGCTCGATTAACGTTGGGTCATTTTTCACTCCACAGAAAGTTACCACTGCATAAGGCAACATCAAAGAAGAATTTGTTGTAGAAATCCTATAATATTAGGAGAAGGATGGTTTGTACATCTATCTTGGTATCATCGATTCAAATATAAAATTAAATTCCAAAGGTAACTTTTGGGGGTATTCATTGTAGAGTAACGAATTTGCATTGAAGGAAAATATATGTAGAAGACTGACTCAATCTGCTAATGTTGTTAGTAATGTGAAAATGATTTGATTATCCAGGTGCCAAGTCTGAGTTATTACATTGCATATATGCCTATATGGTGTTGGTCTATGTCTGTTAATAAGTGTGGCACCTGTATTTGGTGATCTAACAAGTTCAAACCGGGAGAATAGGATTGTGTGTTCTTTTTCTAACGCCTTAATTCTATAAAATATAAGAAGTTGGATTGACCTCTCTCATGTAACAAGGAATGAGACATGGCTCTTATAAGGATGCCCTTGCACCTTCTGTTAGAATGTCAGAACTACCGCTTCATTATCTTTCACAATGGCATTTAATTCAGATGATTTGACTAAAGCTTTTCTTTTCTAAATCAAGGGCAAAGGGTCTCTGGTGAAGACGTCGTTATTGGAAGACCACTGATGCTGTACATATTGATGCTCAACAATGTTACTACAGGCATATGGAAATTGGACCACCTGTACATTATTGCAAACACATGTTTATTCCTTCTAGAAAGACAATTCTTTAGCTTATTGACTGTATCATGGGAAAGGATGCAACTCATGTGGAGTAGGAGGAGATGCTACACCCTTTAGCGATAGCTGTAGCGTGTAGAGTATGTCACCATTAAACCCAAATCCCTTCAGTTGGGCTCTGTATGTATAGTGAAATCTATGATGTCAATGTGACCTAGAATTGTTTCTGTCAGTAAGTTTGTTACGTATCTTACGCCCCAACTAAAATATTTTTAAGTTAACAGATCACTGTCACCCCATTTGGTTTGCATTTTAATAGGCGTTTGAACAGATCACAGTCCGAACTCCAAGTCTCATTACCGATGACAATTGTTTTGTAATTTGTGAAATTCCCAATGAAAATTTAGAAGTTAAGACATTATTTGCAGGTACTTGAGTACCATCGACATTATTTGCACTCGGGTGCCTGTTTTGGGTTTCAACACAGAAAGAAAATAAAGAAAAGTTATGAAAGAAGAAGGCAACCACCGGTGCGAAGCACGGGTTACTATCTAGTCTCGCATGACTCAAGTAAATGCGGGTCAGTATGATCTATGTAATAACTTGGGTTCGCTTAAGCCAGACCAAAGTACAAAAAAAAGAACCATTTTTTTTGGGACTACTCAAAAATGGAGGGGACAATTTTTTGGGTGGATATTAGAAGTAATAATGAGTCACCCTTATCTAAGTTTTTTTTTAATACTAAATTTGCCCTTGGTAATTAAATTAGTTAATGTAATGATTAATTATTGTTAGTGTAATGATAATTAGTGAGGTTTGATTAATTAATTGGGTGTTTTTAAAAGAATAATTTTTGAGAAGAAGGGGTTTTGTTTTTTTTTTCTTTTTGTTTTTAAGACGGTTGATTTGAAATGAGGGTTTTTGGTACTTAAGTATATTTCAAATTTAGTTAATGTTGCTTGAATTGGCAAAAACTTTCGAAAAAATGAAAAATTTATAAACTGATTTCGACCATGGAAATAAAGTTGGCTACGACATCTGAAGAATAGGTAGCCGAACTCATCTGCAAGTGTATTTCGGCTAATGGTTCTGAAGACACAGGTAGCCAAACTTAGCTTTAATGAAGTTTTTGCTTTCAGAGAAAAGTTCGGCTAGGAAAAAAAAGTTGGGGGTTTTCAGAGAAAAGTTCGGTTAGGAGAAAAAATTTGCGACGTAACCGAACTAAAAGTTTGACTGGGAATTTTTTTTGTGAGGTAACCGAATTTTTCTCTGAAAGAAAAAACTCCATTAAAGCTGAGTTCGGCTAGTTCGACAAACTGTTTCACATAATTCCTAGCCGAACTTCTCTCCGCAAATTCCATTTTCAACTCATTTTGATAATTACTACTCATTTTTTTTCAACCAAGTAATGGGTTTGTGGAATTTTTTTTGAATCGAAACGATGAAGCGGAAAGAAGAGAAGGAAATGAACCCTCTTATAGTAACGGATTTGTGAAAAATTAAAAGTAATGGATTTGTTATAATTTTGATTTTGATATTGTTTTGTTAATGATTTAGATTAGGTCATATATATATATATGTATATTTATATTTATTAGATTAGTTTTAATTTTAATTAGGTTAAGGGTAGGTTAGTCATTTCCATATTTTAGGACACCCCTTATAAGTATAGGGTAGACATTCCTATCACAAAGTAGTTCCCCTCCATTTTTGAGTAGTTACCAAAAAACGGTTAAAAAAAAACTTCCATTTTGTAGTGCAATTGTGTTTGGTTATAAAAAAATCAAGCCTAAATAATAGGCTTAAGCCAGCCCAGCCCAGCCCAAGTCAAGATAATTTGTTTTCAAGCCACCCAACATTCATTTTCTGGTTCCGCCACTGAGGCGGGTATAATAGAAAATCCAACGACCAGGATTATTTTATTTTATAGTACCCGCTCCGCTAGTAGCGGTACGCGCCTTTAACAATCGTGCCCATTCAGTCGTTTTAGAAATCAAACAATCATTTTCATTATGTCATTGTCTTAAGTCGATGTCTACTTTTGGACAATTATTCATCATTTTAATAAATTATTACTATTGTTAAAATGTATTACCATTCACATTTTACTTCATAGGTAGGTAGGTGATTGTTTATCATGCTTGGCACGTCTCTTAATCATTGGTTGTTTTCTTCTATTTTGAAAAGTTCAACACAACAACACCCAAGTAACTGTCCTCTCGATCGTCCAAAAAAAACTTCGTATGTGGCACGTTCATGGTTATATAATAGCATCATACGAACTTAGTTATACACCACCCAAACATTCATCGAGTAGCAAACACATTTGAGCATAAACTCAATTTCAGAAAGTCCTCTCTTTTCTTATCATGGCGGATGCTATCGTTGCTTTTCTGATCAAAGAATTAGCTTTAGTTATTAAGAAAGAAGTAGAACAAGAAGTGAGGTTGGTAGTAGGTGTTGAAACCGAGGTCGGGAGGCTCCAAAAAACATTCGAAACCTCCAAACCGTGCTTAATGAAGCTGAGCGAAGGCAAATGGATGATGGAGCAGTGAAGATTTGGTTAGATAATCTCAAAAATGCAGCTTACGAAATGGAGGACGTTTTGGACGAATGGGCAACAAAATTCAATTGGAGAAGAAAATCCTCATGAGGTATCATCTTCTATGAGGTATCATCTTCTTATGAGGTACCACCTTCTTATGAGGTATCATCTTCTTATTCGTGTTCTCCTTTTTTCTCTTGTTTCAAAAAAAACTGCTTTACGGCATAATATTGGTTCTAGGACCAAAAGCTATCGGAGAGACACTAGATATTGGTTCTAGGATAAAAGCTATCAGAGAGACACAAGACATAGGTTCTAGGATAAAACTATCAGAGAAAACTAGATTCTATTAAACAAGAGAAAGATCAATTTCTATTTAGCACAAGTGAGAGAGATCGAGAGGGTCCTAAAACTATTCGAACAGACACTAGTCATATCATTGTAGATTTGGAAGATATATGTGGTCGCGATGATGACCAGAAAACAATTCAGGATAAACTATTAGGCAATGAGAGTACTACTATGCATCAACATGATGAATCTAGCGACCCTCGCATCATCTAGATCATTGGGATGGGGGTCTTGGGAAGACTACTCTTGCCCAACTAGTATTCAACCATCATAGGATACAAACCCATTTTGAAATCACTATGTGGGTCTGTGTTTCCCATCCTTTTTGATCGTATAATGGTTGCAAAGGCTATTATACGAGAGGCTACCAAAGACACAAAACCCATAGAATGGGAAGCCATAGAATGGAATTCTGTGCATCATGATTTATGTGAGTCTGTTAGAGGAAAAAATTCCTTCTTGTGCTCGACGATGTGTGGACTGAAGATCCAGATAATTTAGAACTTCTGAAGCATTTACTCGTACTTGGAGCAGAAGGAAGTCGCATGTTGGTCACCACCCGAAATGAGAGTGTTGCATCGAGCATAAACTCTTGGAAGCATATACTGAAAATTTTGTCTCCTGACCATAGTAAATCATTGTTAAGCCGTAAAGCTTTTCGTGGAAACGAGAATAAAGATAACCCAGATCTGAACAAAATTCTTTTCGGCATATCAGATAAGTGCGACGGTTTACCTCTCGCCTTACGTCTTTTAGGAAATCTGATGAAGCAAAAAATATAAAAAAATGGGGTTGTATATTAACAGCAAATTTTGGGAACTTGAAGGTTTTGATAATGAAAAACTTATGTATCCAGCATTTCTAGTGAGTTATGATGGCCTGTCGTCAAATGCAAAAAACTGTTTTGCATATTGTTCAATATTTCAAAAAAGACGAAAAGATAAAAAAGGAGTACGTTAATTAAACTTTGGATGGCACAGGGTCTTCTTAACTCAAAAGAGCCTGAATTACTTGGTGAGGATTTTTTGAAGAGTTAGCTGCTCATTCCTTCTTTCAAGATTTCTCCGTGGAAGACAACGTCAATAATATTTCTTTTTAAGATGCACGATCTTATTCTTGATTTTGCCCATTTTTCTCACCAATCCTTGTTATCTTTCTTATTTCAATGATGACAAATCTCGTCTTAACCAACCAAACAGTAGTAAGCCCATCCATTTGAGATTCATATATAACCCTGATTCAACAATTGATTCCTTTTCACGAGTCAATTAAAAAAATTTCTAATGTGCGTACTATGCAAAGTATGAGACGTAGGGGTCACGAATTTAAATTTAGATTTAAATCTGGAAATCTGTCTTCTGATTTAATACATCATCTAAAGTGTCTTAGGGTATTGAAATTGAAACGCATGGGAATCTCACACCTCCCAGACGAAATCGACAAACTCATACATCTGAGATATCTTGATTTGTCATAATCAAGCATTATATATGTTTGCCTAATTCAGTTGGTAGATTAATTAACTTACAAACTTTGAAATTAAAAGATTGTCGAGCTCTTGAGAAACTTCCAGCAGAGATGAAGGGAATGATTCGCCTGCGAAACCTTGATATTAGAAGATCTTGGCAATTGGAATACTTACCAAAGGGAATTGAAAATTGGAGATCTCTCCAAACTTTAAGCACATTTATTATTAGCGATGCAAGTGAAGGATGCAAAATAAAAGAGTTAAAATATCAGAATCTTTTAAGAGATCATTTGGAAATAAATGGGCTAGAGAGATTGAAAGCAACAGAGGAAGCTGCTGAAGCCGACCTTCACAAGAAAAGTCAACTCAGTGAACTACTGTTAGATTTTAAACCTAGAGACAGGGAAACCTCTACTCGTGCAACAACCCAAACCCGTACTCCTGCTCGAACCCTGGATTCCGTCAGAACCGTGAGAACAACCTCGTCCTCGAGTCGAACCCTGAATTCCACCAGAACTGTGAGAACAACCTCGTCCTCGCGTCACACCCTGAAATCTGTCAGAACAGTGAGAACAACCTCGTCTTCGAGTCGTGGGGAAACCTCTTCTCAAGAAACATGGCTCACACGAAGGAAACGTGAGGTACTTGAGGAAGCCCCAGTTGCAGGCAGTGCTCTTACTTGAGCAAACCCCTGAGGAAGCTCTGGCCGAAAGTGTGCTCGTACTTGAGCAAACCCCGAGGGAACTCTTGCAGGAAGTGTGCTCGTTCTTGAACATACCCGGAGGAAGCTCTTGCGGATAGTGTGCTCGCACTTGAGCAAACCCCGGAGGAAGCTGTTGCAGGAAGTGTGCTCGTACTTGAGCAAACCCCGAGGAAGCTCTTGCAGGAAGTGTGCTCGTTCTTGAACAAACCCCGGAGGAAGCTCTTGTAGATAGTGTGCTGCACTTGAGCAAACCCCGCTGGAAGCTCTTGCAGGAAGTATGCTCGTTCTTGAACAAACTCCCCGAGGAAGCTCTTGCAGATAGTATGCTCGCACTTGAGCAAACCCCAGAGGAAGATGTTGCAGGAAGTGTGTCGTACTTGAGCAAACCCCGGAGGAAGCTCTTGCAGGAAGTGTGCTGGGAGTCCTCCGACCTCATTCCAATTTGAAGAATCTGACCATAAATAATTTCTGGGTTTCCTTCCCAAATTGGATGGGCAGCACAGAAGCGTTAACACATCTGCGCTGTCTAAATCTAAATGGCTGCATCAATTGTTCAGAACTGCCGGCTTTGGGGTTGCTACCATCTCTGAAGTCCTCGGATTATCTCAAATGCCCAGCTTGAAACGCATCGGGGTTGAAATCTATGGCGGCAGCCACTGTGCAACTCAAGTGGTGTTCCCAAAGTTGATATCTCTCTATATTTGTTCTGCACCTAATCTGAGTTATGGGAATTCGGTAATGGAAAAGTACAGGTTATGCCTTGTGTAACAAGCATCTATCTCGAGCAGTGTAAAGCCTTAAAAAGACTGCCTGCCCTAGGTAACCTTCTGTCTCTTCAAACTCTTTCTATATATGAGGCAGATAAGCTCGTAAGTGTCGGTCATGAGTTTTGTGGGATTGTCAGCAGCAATTCCTTTTCTAGTTTGAGAGCATTTCCAAAGTTAAACAGCCTGATACTTTTTACTTTGGGTAATCTGGAGGTATTGTACTTTGGTGAAATGCCATGTCTCAAAATCCTGGATATTCAACGATGTCCGAAACTGAAGTCGTTAAGATTTCGGACTAAATCACTACCCTCCCTCGAAACACTCTATTTAGTTTATGGGGACAACTTGGAGGAGTTTAAAGTCGAATAAGAAAAAGAAGAAAAAACGAAGAAGAAAACTCTATATGCCAGCTTCCCTGTCTCTATAAAATACATCTTTGAAGGTTGTTTATAAGTTAGAGTCATTCCCTCGCCATCTCCCGAGTTTGAGGAGTCTCTACTGAGGGCCTGTCAAGCAATGATGTCACATCAACTGTATTTGCCGATCTCACCCAACCTTTACAAGCTTGCGTATCGATCGACATTGTGAGCACTCACAACTTCATCTAGAATACATTGCAGAGTTCAAAGAACTTCGACAGTTGGAAATATTTGGTTCACGTATGGGGGACTGGAGTATCCTATCCCACATCCCTGACATCACCATTAACAGCCGCATGATCGACCCTTTAACCTACTCTTCATCATCATATTAAACGAGCGATGGCTAGAAAAGCAATAGTCTTTGAATACTAAGCTTTTTGAAGGTTTTTCTTCAAGTACTCTTTTATGTAATTGGGAAGCTGTTATAACTTCTATTTTGTTTTTGTCTAATGCTCATTGCTTTGATCAACATTAGCTTATTATATTGCCTTTTTCAGTCGAAAAAAAAAAGAAAAAAGCAATAGTCGTAATAATGCAAACTCAGCGACGGAACCATGATTTTATGTCCGGGTGGGCAAATTTTATTTTTCCACCGACGCTCTATTTTGTTTTCTCAATTGCAATAATCATAAACGCATTGGAGTATGCAGCGTGACATGCTTCCTTTCTTTCCTGCATATCACGTTTCAACTCGAGAGTTCTTGTGTGAGTATCATTCTTGGAGGTGGCTGCAGTTTATTTGTTACACAGCCATTCCAGTATATCCGGTGTTTGCGGATGAAAAAAACAAAAGCTAATACCAGCTAAACAGTGATAATCTAGTTAAGTGCATGGTGTACTGAACTATTGTTGGGAATTTTGGCCAAACAATAACTTATTAGGTAGACTTGAAGAGGTGGGAGTTGTTATTTTATTCTTCACACCCCTAGCTTTGCTAGTCGATAATAAATATACAGGAGTAGTAAAAGCGTTAAATAGGAATTGACACAAGGTTTATCTAGCTGACACACAGTAGGGGAGCCCATTTAATACTCCCCTCCATTCCTAAATAATAGGTTGGTTTCTATAAATAAATGTTTCAAAAAAAAATAGGTTGGTTTCCCTAACTGGGAAAGTCAAATGTTACTTTAGTTTTCCGGGACCACTTTTTCTTAACTTCTTTTGATGACAAGTGTCATATGGACCATTTCTTTACTTCTTTTGATGACAAGTTGTGTGGGGACCATTTCACTTCACTTCGATTTATTGGACAAGTGTCATGAGGACCACTTTCAATGATTAGTTCTCTTAATTTCCTTAATTTTCTCTAAAAACAAAATCCGGCCTATTAAAAAGAACAGGAGGAGTACTTGATTTTAAAGAAACAACATAAATACGTGTCTATTTCTTTTCTTAAGGCTGAGATGATATTATTATTTTTTTGCTAGAAAAATGCTTGTATTAAAAATAAAGGAGTTAC
>JAJJWW010016551.1:0-114097 GCA_023531295.1 Papaver armeniacum
CGACCTATGTCAATTTATATTTTGGTCCTTGATGTACTTTTCTTATTATTATTCTAATAATCACTTAAACAATTTAAGTGACCACTAGCAGCTACTAGGAATAATTCCCGCACAATAATCCAAGGAGTACACACAAGGCGGATGCCTTATTGAATATGTATATTCTTATCACAAGACCACAACCATCCATCTTACCCAGACATAGATCCAAATTAATGACCTCACCGCTTGGTAAGACAAGATAGCCGGAAATACACCTAAGGTATATACATATTCTCGTGTTTAAGAACTTATGTGAAGTAGTAGCTTAGATCCATTCATGTAGCTGATACACAATGAATTTAACTAATCACCTTGTTCGATGTAATCCAATTACATCAACTTGCTAGATTTAGAAGTTCTTCACTTCTTATGATTGAGATTCATCATAATACATACATATTTATCATAGTAAGTTATAATCTAGGAATTTTGATAAAGTACCTCGTTTTTTTAAACCCATAAAATTAATGCTCCTGCTTTTTTGAAACTTCTAAAATACCTCACCGTTTACTTTCACCACTTGGGCCCGCATAATGGAGTCAATGGGCGTTTACCTAGTCAAAAACGGGTCAAATTACTAAAAACCCACCACTTATCTAAAAGGGTGAGAAATATCACCCCGACCTCTCTTTCTTCCTCTCTTCTCGTGTCTCTTTCTTCGTCTCGTAGAAGAAAAAGGCGATTCGATTGAATCGATTAGTTAAATCGATAGATGTTATAGATGTTTTTGGTTTGATCGATCGCCTATTGAAGAATAAATTAAATGGTTTCATCGATGGGGACGACTCGGAAAGGAAAAGGTGATGTCTAGGTAAGATATTTTGAAAACCCTAAGTTTTGATTTTGTTAGATCTCAGTACTCTTGCATGATTAACTCAAATGATTTGGAAGCTTTTTCGATCAATATAAAGTGAAACCCATACCTTTTTTTTTTAAACCTCTCACTTTTTTTCATCATTTTTTATCTCAGATATTTTGTTTTTTCTGTGAAAAACAAAGGAATCTTCCTTTTGTTTTTGTCTGTCACTTAAAATTGAAAACAAATGATGATATGAAGAACCATTGAATCCTGATGAAAGTCTTTTATTTAATTTTATTTAATTATTTAATTTTTTAGAATTTATGTCAGTATTTGTATGTGTATTGGGTATGTATTTGTAAGTGTATTTAGTCTGTATTTGGTTTGTATTTGTATGAATACTTGTTTGGAATACGATCCAAAGGAATCTTGTCTTGAAAGATTGAACCATTAAGAAGGTATATTAGATTAAAGTCCTAAAGAGAACTCATGTTCTGCTAGGATATCTAGTATCAAATATCTATTGAGAACTTCGGTTCTGCTAGATATTATCAAAACTAATATATATCGAGAACTTCGGTTCTGCTAAATATTATCAAAACAAGAATACTGTTGAAGCTGAGTAACTAGGACATTAGTTTACTTAGTATTGTCTATAAGAAGGTGGTGTTTACTTTTTAGTGGTCCTAATTCATTGAGTATTCAAAACTAGACTCGGTCCTCGGGGGTTTTCTCGATTTATGTTTTCGTTAACAAAATTCGGTGTGTGTGAGTGTGCTTTACTTTATTTCCGCATTATAGTTTTTCTTATATTATAATTAAATTAAATACACTTTTACGTTAACTAGGAACTTGATATATCTCTTGTAAGATTTCGGTTATACCGTACTATTATCAAGTGAACACTTTGCTGTTGTATTATCTCGATTTCATATTTATAGAAGATCACACAAAGTGTATTCGATTTTTCCACTTGACTTTGATACTCACTTTGTTAGGCCAGTCCTAATAACCCTATTTCAAGTGGAAACTATGTTGAAATATTCCTTGAGCGATTGTTGCTCCAAGAGGTTTATACACGAGAGATTGAAGAGGTTGTGATCAAATAAAAGACTCGTGGTGTATTTGGGCAACCCTCGTCCTTTCTGGGCCTAAAATCTCCAGAACATGAACCAATACTATATAATAAGGAATGCAATCTTTGTAAACCGTGGCTATAATGTTCATGAATTGACTCGAGTGAATCAAATTGATTTTGCTTCAGTTGTGTTCTTGTATACTTCTACGAGAATATAGCAATGGAACAACTCTTTAACTAGTTTCATTTGATTCATTTGAACTAGTAATGGTTAAGATGAACAAGGTTGCTATGAGAGTGTTCATATGGCTAACTTCGGTTAACTACCGTTGAGCCAACATAGTGTACACTTTAGGTATGGTTACGCAAACCTAAATGAAGGTACATTTCATTTGTGTATAACAAGCCAAATTCGATATAACGGTTGAAAGATATTAGCTTGAGTCTAATCAGGTTTTCATCTAACGGTGAATAATGAATGCTTTGTTACCAAGGTAACTTAGATTGCAAACCCTGATTTGAAAACTATATAAAGGAGAACTCTAGAAACTGGGAAACCTAATCCCCACACTTATTTGTGATACTAGTTACGACTAGAGTCGATTCTTCTTTAACCTTAGGTTTTTCACGAAACCCTGTAGGTTAACGACTTGATGACTTCATTGGCATTGTGAAGCCATACCCAACTATTTTCTCTGTTGTTGTGTGTTGTGATCTTACTTATACTATCGTATTGAGTACTATCTTCTATAAGATTTTATCTCTGATAGGTAAGATTAAAAGAAGTCACAAACATCTTCGTCTCATTGTTTGTGATTCCACAATATCATGTTTCGCTTCCATACAATTAATATTATTGTGAGGTGATTGATAATACTTGGCTGTTCTTTGGGAATATAAGTCCGGTTTATCAATTGGTTCTTGTTCACTTTTATTTATCAAAAGACGGAACAAAACTCATAGGTATTTCATGGAGACGGATTTATCAATTCCAATAGACTTTTCTCAGGTGAGACATATTTGTTTATTAAGTCTTCGACTTTGGGTCATACCAACTTGGTTGTGGGTGAGATCATCTAAGAGAATCAAGTGCGAGAATCCCGCTAGGTTTAAAGACGAAGTGAGCCAATTGTACTTTTGACTTGGAGATTGATTAGGGGCTCAACTATATTCAAGTCCGAAGTTCATCGTGAAAGCAGAGGTCTAACAACCACACCCAATATTTAGTTGCAATCCGAGAGGACATACTCCAATATACAACTAGATGTCATACTCAATCTATAGAAAGTGTTAGAGCATAGCTTTATTGAACCTACCAAGCGCTGTATGTCAAGTTTGGTTGTCATATTTTAGTGAACCAAACTCATTTAAAGAGTCGCTTGATTATGTACTAGAGTCAACTTCTTCGTAGGTTAGCTTGAAAGTATTAGGATATGAGACATTACAAGTATTACTTAAGACTTGAAGAAGTGAAGAAGTAAGAGCTACAACGACGACATCATCCTTCCACTTGAGGTTAGTGATATTTGATCGAATCTGCTTCATTCCCTAACGTATCTTACAAGTCATGCATATTGAAAACATAATCGCAAAGCAACTTCAACGGAGCAACGTGATCATCTGCAACAAATCACCTTTACTTGCACCTGTCACGTTGTACTCTTTTCCCTTCGTAAAGGTTTTATCCTACTGGGTTTTCCTTATCAAGGTTTTAATAAGGCAACATATTCAAGTTCAACTATGTTCTAAGTTTGCTTAATTTTGTACTCCTTTTTTCTTTAGTTCAGGTTTTGTCCTCCTGGGTTTTTCCCACGAAGTTTTAACGAGGCAATTAACTTAGACTATTCGCTTCTTGAAGATCGTATTGATGTGATGAATTACATGTAAAGTACGAGATAAAGTGAAGTACTACATGAAGAATTGTACCAAGGTTTTATCCCACCGGGCTTTTACCGTCAAAGTTTTAATGAGGCAATTGATTTCAACAAGTCATCAGGAGAGGACGACATTTTGAAGAACTACATTCAAGCGCTATATGTAAAGCAATCGCATATGAAGTTCTATTGGACCGGACAAGGGGAGTGTTATAGGGCCTGCATCCCATAGATGTGCGGCTCATCTATATATTTAGGGTTTACCTTTCCATGTATTTAAAGGATACTATATCTATGTAATAAGGTTGGTCCTTTATGAATAGAAATCTCTTCTATGCCTCTATCTTTCTCTTTTACTATAATTTACCTGCAAAAATTTTCTTTTTTATTTTCTTGTTAAAAATATCGTTGAAATACAGAAAATAAAGTCCTGGCTTTTAGGATCCATTAATGCGCTTTAAATATTGTTGCAGTTATTTGATCACCTAATGCTTTCCAATTTTATTTGAAAAAGCTATCCTGGGAATCCATCGTGCCGTGGAGATTTATTTGGTTATATTTTCCGAGGACTTCTAGAATCTCATCTTAGGAAGGAATCGCTTAGAAAAAAGGAGTTCTCTTTATACAACATAATGTATATTATTAAAAACAAATCTTGATGAGAAAGGTCAATCGAGTCATTGTGAAAAGATTTTGATAGTAGCTAGCTAGTAAGCATCAAATGAATTTCCTTTCTATAAAAAGTTACTACTTCATTATCATTTTTTGAGGCATTCAATTCTATTCTTTTTCCTTCTGAGTGGCGGTATGAAAATATTTTGTGTTTTTATTTCCTAAAACCACTATACAGGGTAAATTTGTGCACCTTTAATAATGGGTGCACATTCCGCCAACCCTATTGGATGATTTTGTGTTATCTCGGGTTTTGGTCCTTTTTTTATCCAATGGTCCGGTTTTATGTAGATAACCCCCCCCCTCCCCCTTTCACTACACCATTTTTAAGGATTCACAATAAATCCAGCCGCTGTTTAATTGGGTCAGCAACGGCAAAGTGACGCTTCAAACATGTGTTGCATTTTTTTCGCAATGGCATAAGTCTCCCACAGTGACTTTGATCACTAACGGAGATTCAAACGTATCGTGCCATTGCACCGCTTTATTCAACAAAAGGTCCGCCGCTGCTAACCTGCTTTTAATTACGTGAATACCCCTACCTTTAACTAAAATATTATTTGTTCTGGTTCTAATTTACCGTTCTAGTTCTAACTTTACCAACAAAAATACAGACGTTGCTAATTTTTGCAACAACAAAAATGGTCAAGTCTTCCGGGACCGTCAAAATCCATTCCCCTCCGTAGTTACCCGGGCCCCATATTCAACATTCCACGATATACCTAACCATGACACATTCATTCACTTTCATTTCCACATTCACCATTATGAAAAAGAATTCTTCAATTGAAGTTAACAACAAATATGAGTATTTGATACAAACTATGTCATTCATTTAATGGACATAATACACGTAAACATACTTAATTCCTAAGTTCACTTGTAGAAAGTTCAAATTCCTAAGTTCTCGAATCTTCCCTAATTAATTGGCCAAGACAACAGTCTCTCGAATTATGCCTTCAGATTCAATGAAGCCCTAACACCGTAATCGAATTCAAGGATTGTACTTCCTTGACCCGACCAAGATTCACACTGTATAAGGTTTTGCTGATGCTATTAGAGAAGAAGAAAATAGATTGATTTTGATGTGTTGGAATGGGAGAACATCTTCGCTACTTATATTGATAATCATGCCTGTTGGTAATGTTGTTTCATCACCAACCACGCCTCCAAAAAGCCATTAATGGTGACTCATGGAAGAGACGATCCGTCAAATTTGAATTGAAACCGAATGGAAACTTCTAGTGTTTTCTAAAGTAAAACCGTAAAATTTCCACGAGACGCCGCCTCTGGATTACAGGGGCGTTGCCTCCAGACCCCTGTGTCCATCACCGAAAATCCAACAGTAGCGGCAAACCTTAAAAATATCCAACACATACATCTATTCATTTCAGCTCACTATTCCTTCAACATCATCCTGCGACCTCCTCATTCCTTATAAGTTTAATCCACCCACTGTTGTTTCTTGATTCCTTGCAACATCCTCATTGACAGAAAACACCCAACAGTACCCATCATATCTCAAAGCAATCAATTTCAACTTTTAACCTCTTATGCTTTGCTCTTCTTTATCTCCAAATTATTTCCTAACAAACCCCATCTTCTTAATTCTCAAAGAAATCAATTTCTTAATTCTCAGGTACTGCATCCATTAGCTCCCTTCAATCTCCTCCACTTCTTCTTAATTCGTCAGCAGAATTCATCATTTCTTCTTCACATATCAACCACATATTCGATCTTCTGTTTAACCACCAACAGAAGAAACTCCTACTCTGCTAGATTCATTTACAGAGAACCCTAATTTTACTTCAATCATCAGCTGACTCCATCTTCTTTGAATCAACACCATCGAGACAACACCCATTCTTCTTCTCGATTTGACTCTCGCACCAAACACCCACTAGTGGAAAACAAAAGTTTCATGATGGCTGTGACAGTCATATATACATGAGTTATACGACCATTTCCAACCGTCTCTCCGATGGGGTCTCCGATAAAGCGAGCTGCTTTTTACGACCATTAGTTGTGGGTCTCAAGAACAAAGATCGATTTTAAGTGCAGTGCAGGTACGCACTCCCCCGAGCCGTGGTCACAAATTTAAATTATAATAAAAAAAATATATATATTCAGATTTGCTAAAATGCCTAAATGGCTGAATCTGAAATAATCTGACTGCATCAAAGTAAAGTCAAACTGAACTCAACTTGAAGTCAAGTCAAATGGAACTCAAATGCAGTCAAGTCAGTGTCAAGTCAAATTAAACTCAAAGTTTGACTCAAAATTATCTCAAATGGAGCTCAAATTCAATTTACAACTGGACCAAAATTATTCAAGTTCAAAGTATGAAAACTTGGACACTAATTTCATTATTGAACATCAAATTTTTACATAGCTTTGCCTTTACAAAATAGAGGGACCACTCATATATCCCCAAAAAAAAAATACGTAAGTACACCACCAACACCTTCAAAGATCCCAAGCAATTAGCCTATTTTCCAACATTATTGGTACTTCCAAAATGTAGTTCACAACTCTATCGTAATTCATCATGTGAAAAATTTGAACAAAATAAAGCACGGACCTACTGGAAGACCCTCTCCCTATTTTGTATCAATCCTATATTTTCTATATTATTATAAATCGAAGGAGGTCATAGACTAACTATACCTTTGACAATCCAATGACTAACAAGAGCATAGGAATCCCAATCTCAACACGACTCCCATACGATTATATCCCCGTATGATATGTAAGCTTGCATATATAATCAAGGCTCCTTGAGTTAACCGAACTGTGTAAAAATCTCTGCAAGTAGAGAACACATCTGCATTAGTGATGCAGCTTTATGGATATCCACAAATAAGACCTCTTCAATAATAATAATATAAGAAGTATTATCATACTCTTCATATTCTGTCATTATAAATTATCACTCACATGACTGTTTTAGCAAATGATGTTACTGTTTGTTGTATCTATCCTGCCATGTGTAGATTATCCTGTCATAGAAAAAAGACTGATAAAGCTAATATGAGAAGCATGTATTGTAGATTATCGCTCTTAGATATTATTATGTGCAAGATTATGAGAAGTGTATATTCTCCTATTGCAGGTACATTGGGGTTCCTTGACGCGTTCAAGCATGTCATTACAACCAAGATGGATGTGCTGAGTATGAGTATAAGAGGCCCTAATACTCGGGTCTTCCTTTTGTTGAGAAGGTAAACATTCTAAGGATAGGTTAGTTGCTTAAAATATGAAACTACCTTATCTCAAGAGCAAGGAGGGTAGAATCATGTTGAGCTTATGTCAAGGTATAATTATTCACTTACTAATTTTCTATGTCAGGTTGTGGTGTGTAATAGGCTTATTGTAAGGAGTGAATCATTACTATGAGTCTGCAATTAGATACCTTAAATTGCATCAAGTAGTGTTCGCTGAATTTTGCTAGGGTTTACGATAATGAAAAACATCTAGTTTACCTGAAATTGTGGCTGCAGTAGTTTTAGCATTCATGCTTCTTATTTATTGTTCTTATTTTTGATGTTTAGATGGACATAAGAGATATCCCTAACACTGAAGCTGCAGTAGTTCCTCTTAATGAAGTAATGATCCGTTCTTTTTCTTTTCTTTTCAAATTAGGGTGGGAAGGACTACATATGTTCATTGTAAAGCTGGTCGAGGACGAAGCATGACTATCGTTATGTTAATCTACACCAATACACAATTATTACTTGTATCCTAGAACATCCGGACTCCAAAGATCCAAGAGCCCAACTACACCTATGTCAGAAAAAAATAAGAACTAATTGAGAAATGTGAAGCAGATGAAGGAACCCCAGGTAACCCATAGTAATCCCTTCTTCTTTATTCATTAATCGTATTGTTCTTAAACTGCTTTTATAGTCAAATTTAATATTGCTAATTTACGACACTGCTTCTCGTATTTCTCTTCACTATGAAGTTCATGTTTGGCGCTAATTAGTTCTCTTGGAATCGACCGTTTGGCATTATCCATGGTTGTTAGATATTTTCTTAGAACTGTCAGGGGATTGGTTATGAACCAACTAACTCACCCTGAACAAATTGCATGTTTTGTAGGATTCATGAAGAGAATGATATCTCAAGATAACGGAGCTTATAATCTTGTTGAGATTTATGCCAAGGTATGCTTATTCACTTTAGACCTGTTTTCTATGTAATTATGCGACTATCATGAAAGACTAGTTTACTTGAAATTGTTAACTCAGGTTTAGCCTTCATTTTGGCTTCCGGGATTTCGCTTTTTTTTTTTTTTCTTTTTCTTGATTGACATGGGAGATATCCCTAACACTCAAGTCATATTGTTCCTCCAAATGAAGCTTGATTCATTGTTTTATTATGCTTTTACTAAGGCGTGGATTATGTTTTCCTGCTTTCATTCTTGGTTCTTTTCTATTTTGAAAATGGGCGAAATGCATAATAATGAATAATATTTGGGTTTTATTGGAAATGGGCCTGCATATGGATTCTTGCGAGGTGTGCATCTGGGTTCTTGAAATATGGGCTTAAATATGGATTATTAGCAAGGACTACATATGGGCCGACAACCAGCCCCTTTTTTTAAAACTATATTTTATTTGTATCCTCAAAACAACGTTAGTATAAATGTTACAAACAACGACACTGCAAAGCGTAAATCGCGTATAAGGATGACACTCCGCAAATAATAAATGTTACTAAGATGACACCTAGCAAAGTTGCAACTGTTACAAAGATGACACTTTGCAAATTTGAACTGTTACAAAGAACGCGATCGAATGTTAAGAAGAACAAGTTACAATAAACTCGTTATTGAATAATTTGGAACGATTACACTTGTCCGTAATATCGGAGGAAAAAATTGTGTGATTAGAAACCGTTACTCCCAATTTCTACAACGCATAAAATCGTTTCCTTAATTAATTTTTTCTCAGAATAAATGAATCGTTGATAAATTATTGTAACACTAATACTAACGGCACTTTTCCAACGTGTTTCTGACGTTACAAAAAAATTAGTAACGTTTTTTTTTTTTACGTTAAAAAAAGTGTGATTTCGTGTAGTGCAACCTTACTTTCACAAGAAAAGAAGGATTTCTTTGGATATTATAACAAATCACATGAAACATCAATTTGTATCCAAAAATCTCAATTAAATTAACCACAAGAGAACCTATAATTAATTTAATCGGAAATGCTCACATAAGAGAACTTACGAGCCGCATTAATATTTACATAAAAATATGGATCGTGGAAGATCAATACATTGATTGAATCACACAAACCATGTAAGATGTTACTCGGCAATTTTAACATGATCAACTTTTGACTTACTTCGAGGATGAACTTGGTCGTTAAAAGCACAGCTTAGACATATTTCGAGAAATATGTAAGTTTGAGTTAAACTTAGCTCGAAATATCAAATGTGCATACAGAAAACTATATAGCACTAAGACTTATGTGTCTCAATATAGGACATAGAGTAAAAATAGACTTTCCAAGTGATAGATGAGTTTCAGTCTCCACATACCTTTTGTTGATGAAGTTCCACAAGCTCTCCTTAGTAGTTTGTCGTCTTCAAATGATGAACCCCGTGAAGTCTAGTGCTCAACTATGCCAATCGGGTCCTAGTCCGAGACATCTATAAGTAGACAATAAATCAAGACTTATAGTTTTGATCAAATATTGACAAACAAGCTTGAGATAGCAACGCTTGCGAGTTTGACCGAGTAGTGCTCTAAGAAAGTTTGTATTGATCCCTTGGACATCCGCAGAAATGGGGGGTCGACATCGTATGACCACTACAACCAGGCACCGAAAAAAGAAAATACTTAATTGTCGCCATAGACTACTTTACGAAGTGGGTCGAGGCATTATCCCTCAGACACATCTGAGACCATGATGTCTTCAAAAAAAAAATTGAACACATTATATGTCGCTTTGATATTCCAGCTTCCATGATATTATTAGTCTCCTTCAAAACACATAATTTTTTCAAGTTCCTCCAAACAAAACATTTAGAAGAAGTCAAATTCTTATAAACTATTTAATGCACCAAAACAAAAATAAAGAAAAAAAATCAAACTCCTCTTAGAGACTATTTAACGCCTAAATTTAGGACAATGAAATTGATGTAGGACATCCATTAGATTTAGGATTAGTATTTTTCTTATTATAATTAGAGCCTAATTAATTTAGAGTAGTATTTCTTATTTTGGAATTACTTATTATTAGAAGTTATTTAGTTCTAGAACATTATTTATTTTAGGGATTTCTTATTTTTCAATTTTGAGTCTTATTTTAGGAATATGAGTTTTATTGTCTACTCTATAAATAGGGGACAAGTCCTTTGTATTAGAACAGATTATTAAAAACCAATATTGAGATTTCTCAACTATTCTCCACTTTTACTATCAAAATTCTTAATTCACGCTTCCATTCTGCATTAAGTGGTATCAGAGCCAGGTTTTGGAATAAGGTGGTGGGATCTCCGGTGTTTCCGGTGTTGATATTAGCGAAACTTCTTCGTCACTGGTGGGGTGAATAACTTGTTTTTGTTCAACTTCGTCACCGATTATCTTGCTCTCCTTGATGTTGAACAATATGACCATTCAGATTGGTTTCATAGTTGTGAGGCTGATGATTATTATTTTCACCGCTTTGATGATTATTATTTTCACCATTACGAGTAAGAACAAAAGCAGCCAAGTTGGTCGAAATTAATTGAAGTTGACGTTGAGTCTCGAGTTGAGATCTCAGAAGCGGCGTCGGTCTCGACTCTGAGCATCCAGAAGCTTCATTTGGGACTTTGTAAGTCTCCGCTGGGACTTTGTAAGTCTCGGGTTGGGACTCCGTAAGTCTTTGTTGGGACTCCGCAATAGAACGATAAGATCGCCAAGACTAGGCTTATTGTATCTTCCTCAAATCTTTCTCTTTGCCTGTCATGTAGAAAATTGATACGGCTATTTAAGAATTCAAAGAAAAAAAGGAGCTAGATGGGATCTGTTGCTTTAACAACGACTATTGGTCAAGTAGTAATAAGAAGACAGAAAAAGAATTGGATGAGGAAAAGGCAACAGATGGGATTGATCAATTAATTAATTAATTGACAAGAGAAGTTTGATAAGAAACAAATATGGAAAAGAAACAAAAGAAGATGGAGAGGAACAATGGATTACGGGTCTACTGGACTGATAATGGATGTGGTCGAGATAGTGGACCGAAAAACGTGATGGACGTGCTTAGTGAGGGTTTGGTGAAAAGCTAACAGACGTGGTCTTTTTATGTTAGATCAATTGGATTCGTCACAGATCGATACCCTTCATGAGGTTACTCCTCCAAAGAATACAGTCCCAAACCAATATTTTCGCCAATAATAGAATCACCGTCAATACCTTCTTTGGTGTTTCGAAAGTTAGCCAATAAAGATTATGTTAGATCAATTGATTCAAATCACAGATCGATACCCTTCATGAGGTTACTCCTCCAAAGAATATGTGTCCCAAACCAATATTTTCTTCACAATAATAGAATCACCGTCAATACCTTCTTTGCAGTTTGAAGTTAGTCAAGTTGCTTCTGTTTGTTGAAGTTCAAACCATCCACAAAGATTTTGACCGGTCAAAAGTCTTTTGAAATAATTACTACCCAGTTATTTACCAATATCGACACATCAACTTTTGTGCACAACCATTTATTATATGGTGTTTTAGTCCACGATCAATAACTTACTCAAAGTATATTATTTGTTGGATTGGTCATTTGCACATCTCATTAATCGAAGACGACTTCTTTTCAAGATGGGGGCACGATAAAGACATGTTCTTCAATACTTTGGGGTTAGTCCACAAGTGAGTTGGGGGAGTTTAATGTATTTTGGATCTTGGGGATTTTGAGGGAGTGTAAGAGAGTATAGGAGTTTGAGAGAGTTTGGTGTTTTTGATTGTAGGGAGTTTGAGAGACTCTCCCAAAATCTCTACTTTTGGGAGATTTGTAGTGAGGCAAAATACATCAGAACTCCTTAGAATTCCCAGAACTCCCCCAAAAAACCCAACTCCCTAACATTCTAGTTTTTACTTACAATGGAGTTTAAGAGTTTCTTTCAAAATCCCCCACGACCAATCGGGGTTTTAGAGTTTGGGAGACTCTTCTAAACTCTCCCACGACTAACGGGATTTTGAGAGACTCTTCGAACTCCCCCCACTAACAGGAAAACCCAACTACACTCAACTCCCCAACTCCCCGAGGACTAACACCCGTTTGTTAATTCGAGACGAATTCTTTCAAGATTAATGCCCGATGTAGGACATCCGTTAGATTTAGGATTAGTATTTTTATTATTATTGCTAGAACTTAATTAATTTAGAATAGTATTTTTATTTTTGGAATTACTTATTATTATGAAGTTATTTAGTTCTAGAACATTATTTATTTTAGGGATTTCTTATTTTTCAAGTTTGAGTCTTATTTTAGGAATATGAGTTGTCTACTCTATAAATAGGGGACAAGTCCTTTGTATTATAACACATTATTAAAAACCAATATTGAGATTTCTCAACTATTCTCCACTTTTACTATCAAAATTCTTAATTCACGCTTCCGTTCTGCATTAGAAATAATAGTAATGACACGGGTCATTCCCTCAGTCATGCTAACATGGTAACATGATTTTAGCTTTTCTTATACGCACGGTTCAATTAGCCGTGCCAATTTCTTTTACTTTTAGAATAATCTAGCAGCTCTATCTAGCCCATAGGATTTAGTTTTATTTATTTGGATCGGGACCGTATGACAAAAATGTTTTTGACAAGCCCTTATGACAAATCACCTAGACTGCTAGACGAGTGATATCTAATGGTCCATAGTTAAGCATACATGCGTCTTTCCCTATACGGCTCATAAGCCGAGCCAATCTATTACTCCTTCCATCTTAAATTAATTGAGCTATTTATAGTTTAAGAGATAAATCATTTCAAAAAAAGTGGTCAAAAAGTTAAACACTAGTTTCTTCCCAAAGCATGTGCCCGCAGTGAAGTAGCAAACAGATTGAAGTCGCCGAACGTTCAACGCCACAAAATCACCTTTGCTCTAACGGTTTAGCGCCACAAAAATCACAAAAATCACACGGATCACAAAAAAAAATCACAAAATTTGATCCGAAAATGAAATTGATTGCGCTTGAACCAAACAACTGACCAAGGTGGTTCCAATCGGACGTCACTGCTAATCTTGCTGCTAGATTAGCACTCCCATAGGACTTAGGAAGTAGTCCTTGCTGACGTGGACTCAAATCTAGTTGCTTTTAATTAGCACCACAGGATAGGACTTAGGCGTGAGGATTGGGATTTCTAAGTTGCCAAACAAGGCGGTTTTTCTTCTTCTTCTATTCTAATACTCCGATTTAGAAGTCGGACTCGAATTTTTGGCTATATAAACTCTTGATGTACAAGTATTTATTTATAATCCTCAATCAATTTCAGTATTATAATCCTATAAATTTCAGTATTACGATTTTGAATCTCCAATCGATTGTTCTAATTTATTTTCTTTGGTTTTTAGTTTTGATAAGTTCTTCTAATGGCGGGGTTGAGAAAGAGGGAGAACATCAAGGAGATATTAATTCCGAACAAGAAAAGGAAACAACTTGAAGATTATTCAGAAACAAAAATTGAAAAAGAAGAAAGGGGGATCGTCAGAAACAGAAACGAAATTGATGAAGAAGCAGCAATTGGGGAAAACGTAGAGGAAAGAGCAACTGTGAAGAAAAGGAAACAACTTTGTGAAGAAACCGATGAAAAAGAGCAGGGCGGAGTAGTTGTCGATCTTCCAGACGAACTGTGGACTGAAAATATTTTGATGAGATTACCAGCTCCGACTCTTCTAGCCAGATGCAGTCCGGTGAGTAAGTTATGGCACAATTCAACTACTAAAGATGCACGATTTGCTGCGGTTCATAATCTTTCTAAACAGAAATAACAAAAGTCTAATCCTTAACTCCTTAATGTATTTAGGGGGTGGCATGGACATTGGTTACTTTTTTAGGTTAGAAGCAGATAATGACGATAATTATCTTCATCCTAAAATTATCACTCGTATAGAAACCAAAGCGATATTTGAACTAGTAGGTTATGCTAATGGTTTAGCATGTATTAAACGTGTGAGTAAACCTGATGCTGCTATGGGTTCGATTTCTGTGGTTAACCCCATCAGATTTGAAACACTTACCCTATATTATGATACCCAACTGGAGGATACATCTACTTGTGTCATGGTTTTGCTTTTGATTCATTATCACAAGTATACAAGGCTGTAATTGTTTTTACTTCAAAAGATGACGACGGGTTTGTTTGCGTGGTCATTACACTGGGAACTATGTCGTGGAGAAACATAATTACTACTACTCTTGATATCTCACCACCACCCGGTTCTCCACCTTTTCCTGGTCGAATGGTAACCAGACTTTCAAGTTCGTTTTGTAGACCAGCCACCTATAAGGGGGTGATCTTCTTTGGAGGACGACTAGTGAAGTTGGTAATGGTTCTAAGATTGAAATGTTGCTCTCATTCGACCTCCACAACGAGAAGATTCGGTTCATTCAACTCCCGGCTGTATCTAATCTGACCCCAACAATGGATGAACATCAATATCTAGTTATTGATCATCTTTGGAGTATAAAGGATATCCTTGTATCGCAAGCGTTCTGAGAAGATATCGATAAGCAACAGTGATCACTGCGGCCATCGTTGTGAATATCAAAGTAATTGTTGTTGTTGTTGCAAGGTTCACATGTATATATTAAAGGACAAGGTCAAGCAAGTATGGATCAGGGAGGAGACTTTCGATGTCCAGATTAAGGATCATGAAGGTTTATTACCAGCTCCTCTGTTGTTACTTTGAAACTAGTGCTGTTACACCTCCTACACGTGCATTGACTCTCCGATCAGGTGCTATTGTACTGGTTTAATGGGGAAAGTCTCATACTCTACAACACCCAGGAGAAATGTCTCAAGGTGGTAAAATGTTTCCAAGCTCTATCCTAGGATTTTCAAGCTAAGATGAATGAAACACTAGACCGTAGTATTGGTGATGATAGTAATATTGATTGCCCGTACATGGATTATCAGCTGCATGCGCAAGTGGAGAACCTCGTTTCTCTGACAACCTTCGTTCCTAAAGGAGCTATAACCAGCAACTGTGACTGTACTGAAGATTTGCAACGTGTTATTGGAGGCAACCTACCGGCAGGGTGGGTGGTTATGGGAAGAAAACCATTCAAGTGTTATGCTTTCTACGAGGACAAAGTCGTTGGTGACGAGGTCCGCAATGATGTTCAAGGTAACTCAACTGTTGCATACCAAATCATGAGTTCAATATCTATTTGGTGTCTGATTTTCTTTATATATTTGAAGTATCACTTGCATCCACCATAAGACGTATCTTAAGAACGCTATTTAAGTTAAATAGACTGGATTAAGTTTTCAGACAGTACACTGGATTTTCTTCCTAGCTGAGCAAATTTTATACTCTATTACGCATGTGTTTGTTGTCGCATGCATCTAGCTTCCAACTGTGTAGTTTTAGCTGTCTTGAGTGTTAGACTTTTATGGTTTGCGCAACAATCATGTTTAGACTAAGAACTTGTTTGTTTGCAGCTGACTAGCGTTTGTTTTCCATTTTGTGTAAGATCGACTCGACCTCGACTTTTAAAAACCCGAATCGGGCCCATATGAATCAGGTAACAAAATACCTCCGACTTATGGACCAAACCACCGACTCACATATTTTTGAGTCGAGATCGACTCACTCGACTCAAAACAAACATATCGAAGTCAGATCCAGATGAGTCGTGTGATTTCTCTCCAGATCCAGATCGACTCAGATGAGTCGGGAGTAAACAAACATGGTGTAAGCTAATGCATGTTTAATATAAGCTAATTTCTGATTTGTTGAAGGCATGTTTATGATTTAATCAGACAGTAAATGTTAGTTTAAGGTTAAAGATTAAGCATGATATATCCATCAGCTTGACAAGTCCTATGAGGTGTTCTCTAACTCATGATGGAAAGGTTAGAGAGTGATATGTGACAAGCATGACTTGAACTTCTAGTCTCATATTATAAAGAAAATATGTTTTCACCCATCATTAAGTAATTGGAGGAAGTAGAAGTTGATAATAAGTCATGAAAGCTTGACTGTTATGTTTGTTCCTATTTCATGTTTCAATCTTATTTTGGTAGGAATCATATTTAGTGTTCTTGCGCTTTGTGTGCTGGTTTTATGCTGTTGAGCATGTTATTGCTAAGTCCAAGTTTGATTTCAGCATGTTAATTTTATATGATGTTTAGTACTAAAGCATCAACTTTTATTTCTCCTAGCGATTGCATATTCCACAACTTAGATGAGGTACGGTTGAAGTTACAAGTGCAATTCAGAGTTTTGGCATAAACCTTCTTGTTTTGGCAGAAGGTTAAGCAAATGAAAATGTTTTCTTTTTTTTTAAAATAACATATTTTACGTGGCCATCTAGTTTTATGATTTGAGTGGCATTTTCATGACTTATTATCATGACTTATTATCAGCTGAGAAAATCCAGAACCCATCATTTTCTCATCAGCTGAGAATGCAAGGGTTGAGTCTCTGTAGTCGAAGGTCAGCTTACTATTTGATTTGAGTGTGCGGCTAGCATAAATGTTTTGTTCCTTAACCGAGTAGGAGAATGTCAGACTTTTTATGATTTACACAACTATCATGTTTAGACTAAGCTGATGCCTGATTTGTTGAAATATGTTAAGAACGTTATTCAAGTCAAATAGTTAACATACAATGTTGATTGAGCGATGTGACACTATTTCAATCATATAGTTTTTGAGACAATACAGTGGGCAAGTTTTTTTTTGTTCCTAACGGAACAAATTTTATATTATATTACACCCGGGTTGTTGTTGTCGCTTGTCTCTAGCTTCCAACTGTGTAGTTTTAGCTGTCTTGAGTAGTTAATGTTGCATTACTTTAGATGGCTGCTGTAAAAACTGCCCTGTACAGCAGAGAAATCAGTACTTATGTTCCCATTCAGCAATTCCATATTTGCTCTTCCCAATTGTTATTTTATTTCGTATTTAACTTGCTCCACGGTCACAGGCAACCCTAATGGAAGTTGTAGCTTAAAGCAGAGTATAAGTGAGAAGAAGAGTGGGAAGGCAATCCCAAAGCGACCTCTTATTGCCAAGAGGAGCAGCAAGGTGAAATTTCTTGGCTTCTTGTGTCATGTTGTTGTCATTACAGTATCCCGGCATTTGTTGCAAATCACGTTGGATTTAACCTCTTACAACACTTGTTTAATTAATTGTTCTTTGGTGGTTTCAGGTACAGTCAACGGGTTGTGGATTTTCTCAGCTGATGAGAAAATGCCAAAACATGGTTACTATTTTGGAGAAACAGAAAGTTACCGGTAACCCTATCCCAGAAGAAGAATGGATGGCTGTACTTAAAGGGATGCCAGACCTGGATGAAAATTTGGAATTAGATGCTGTGAATTTTCTTAGAGGTGATTCAGTTGACGCCCAAATTTTTGTAAATTTAGGTGTAGAATTACGGAAGAGATGGTTGATTAGGAAACTTAGGCCGAACCTACTTTGATATCCCCGAAACCTTTCCTACATCAGGTGTCACTAATCTAAACTCTTGATCTAGGAATGTTGAACCTGTTAGAAACTGTCTGGTTCATGGCATTGATGATTGGTTGACACATGTTGGTGAAGATTTTGGAGATGTTAAGCGTTTTCAAACTTAGGCTGTTTCTAACAATTTTTAATCCAGTTTGGATGAGGCATTGTTTTCAAGATTATCACAGTGCTGGTTTTAAGATTATCACAATTGGTTTTAAGATTGCATTACTTTAGATGGATCTGTAGAAAGTAATCTTAAAAGCAACGGCTTGTAGTTTGTCTTTTCTATTTCCTTTTGTTGTCATAATAACTTCCGTAGAAAAGATATGTCAGGTGGAACTCAATTACACAACACAACTATCTTTCAAGCAGTCTGGAAGCTCCTCAATGTTAACATTGATCAAATACAAATTTATTGTCAGACAGTTAAGGATTGGATCATTTCCTGGTTTCATAATGTTCAAATTGAGACTTGGATGATCTGCTGGCTGGAGAACTTCGACTAATGGTAGGGTGTTGGGTAATATGGGAAAGAAAAAGATCCGATTGCGTCTTCGAGATAAGTCTCTAAACCAAATAGCCACCGTATCTAAGATTAACCATTATCTTCTAAGTTGCAGTCCCTCTAGGCAAGACAGTTTAGTCCAACTTCCAATAGAACCTTTTGCCTCTGATTCATATGATAGTAGACCTAGTTATAACAATAATGAGCATGTCAGGGAGGAGTCTCAAGTATTTAAATTCTATATTGATGCTTCTTTTGATAAAGACACTAACGATTATGGTTCTGGGATTGTCTTGTACAATATTACAATTGGATTGCTCCAGTTTCAAAGGATCTTATACGAAGCTAGAGTGATAGATGCGAGTCCTGAGAATGAAGAGTTGTGTTGGAGTGTTTACAGTGGCTAAAGCAATGGAATCGGACAAGATACATCCGGATTCTGGATGCGAAACCGTTGTCAACTCAATTAATAATAATACTCTTCTTGTTAGATGGGAAAATAGGAAAACTCTAAGGAGATTAACCTATTGTTAGGTACTTTCATGTATGCTAAAGTGAGTCATGTCGAAGATCACTAAATCGATTAAGTCGATTCTATTTCCAAGTCATTAGGGGAAAATAGGTTAATGATTGAAGAGTTCAATCATGATAAACACATTATCTCTTCTTTGTTATCCGGTATTTTGTGCACATAAAAATTAATCAATAAAATTCTTGATTATCAAAAAAAAAAGTAAAAAGAGAATATTGAAGGACATGGTACTCAGTTACCGATAGAAGTAAATAAATTATAGTGCACACCAGGCAAAGGAGTTTATTGGTTAAACGGAATAGCCTTTGCATATCACTTGAGATATCTTCATTGGAAAGAATCAATAGAGTTGTTACTAAACATATTTGTTGTTCCTTTACTGTTTGGAATACGATCCAAAAGAATTGTTCCAGTGCGTGCACTTATTGAATGTAGTGAACGCAGGGATACTGAAGAAACTAGGTGAACTATAGGTTTAGTTGCTTGGTCTCAACTATATCTGAGTTAGGTTTTGATTTTGTATAACGGCTTAATTTTAGAGTATTCAATTTTGGACTAGGTCCCGGTGGTTTTTAAAATTTTGGTTTCCTCGTTAACAAAATCTTGTTGTGTCTTTTACTTTTATATTTCCGCAATTATTTATGACAATTAGAAGTAAAATACACAAACGTTAATTCCGAATATAATTGATAGTGATCCTATAGAGTTGAGTTAAGTCCTGAACCTATTATAAAGTATCATACTTGTTGTTGTATTGTCTCGATCTTGTATCCATAGTAAATCACACAAGTTATCTTGTTGTCATATTTTCTCGATCTCGTATCCATAGAAGATCACATGAAGTGTGAACCGATTCGTGGTATTGTCTCGACTCTGTCCATAGACAATCACTTTAGGTAGAGGATTTATAGGTGGATAAATAAAAGATTGTGGTGTATTTGGGTACCCTCATCTTTTCATGTACCTTCATTTAGGTTTGAGTAATCGCATGCCTAAACGTGTACACTATTGTTGATGGTGGTTTTTAGTTCAGAGATAAAATTGTAAAACCATGTATTTAATGCGCTCGTCTGCAAAGGGACCGAGCCATTTAAAAGTAATGAGTGCACGGGCCTCTCTACTCACACATGTGTTGAGCAATTCAAGATATTTATTCAGAATGGTGCATGTAGCAACAATCCCAACATTTCCAGAAAAACTCGCCTCCATTACTCATTAGTGTATGGTTTATTGAGTATTTTCCTATGATATGTTTCCCACCAACCCATAGTATTGGTATGACATGAAAATTAGTGTTCATTCGCATTCGAGTAGCACGAATTTCTGAAGTATCAAAATTAAGGTCTGCATGAAAATGCTCAATCAGAAGACACGCTAACTGCTCTCCGAGAATAAAAGAATTTTGTGTCAACACACAGAATTTGTTAAATTTGTTCAATTTTTGATAACTCACAAGATTCAAGTTTTCGGCCTAATTAATTTGCAAACATTAGGTCTTTTGTGCTTTGTGCAAATATCTCGAACCCTATTAGTCGAGGCCAAACCTAGGTAAGCTAGGAAAAGGATTCGCCATAGAGCTAGTAGGAACAAAGTTCTACCGAAAAACAAGAAATAAAAGAGGAATTGTGGCAAAAAAAAAGCAATGACGAAAGAGGCACGACCACGCTACATAGTCGGCCAATCCACACCAATAGGCGCCGCCTGTGGCCGTTGGCCACACTCTATGTTTATCTTGTCGGCCCCCTCTCCAATCAACCAATCAGATCGCTCAAAACCCGCCACACACACTTTTAATAAAGTTGGAACTTGGTGGGTCGATGCGCCTAATTCCATTAGGAATCTAATCTAGACGACCCAAGCCAGTCTCCGAAAAAAAAATCACGGACGTACGATTAGGACACTTGTTTTATTAAGTTTAGCCGCCTCCCAATGCAACCAAACAAGCATCACCATGCCACCACAAACAATGCCACAACACCGCTGCTGCAATTCGCGCCCAAGTGCTGGATTGCCTACAAGCCACCCCAAACCGCGCCTGGTAATCATCACAGGCGCCATACCAATTAGCTAGCCAACCTGACAAATCGTTCCAGTATGCCAATTAGCAGGCCATGCCATTCCGATATGCCATTAGCTTTGGTCAAACCAAAGGGAAACCCTATTTTTCTAGTCGTGGCCCAATTATGCCACTCTGGGCCCACAACATGCCACAAGCCATGTGGGACCCAGGATACCCTAAAGAATGGCGCCCGCGCCATATTATGATTACCCACGATCTTCCATGGACATGCCCACGTTATGGCCTTACCATGGTTTCTTTGATCAAAACGGCCAAGGAAGTATTTGCTAAGACTTGCGCTGCAAGGCAGTTGCGCAGCCACTTAGGGTTTTGATATGCCAAGCCCTAATGCCGTAGCCATTATGTCGCTTCCATGCCAAATAGCATTACCTAGGCATTAAGTTCGATGGTGTTAGAGCTAATATAATTAAGCCATATTTGGATCTAACACCAATATGCCAAGATAGCGGCGCCACTTTGACCGCTACGCCATTGACAGGCGCCACCTTGTGAGTACGCCATTGGCAGGCATCACCTCACCACTTAGCTACTAATAGGCGCCACATTGCCATTGTGCCACTAACAGGCGCCACATTGTCGTTGTGCCACTAACAGGCACCACATTGCCATTGTGCCACTAACAGGCGCCACATTGCTATTGTGCCTAGCAGGCGCCATGCCACTGTGCCTAGTAAAAGCGCCAATTGAAAAAACGGGGCAACAACAACCTCACCCAATATTTCGATTAGCAATTTGTATGGACTAACTCTAATATACTTTTGTTGATGGTGGTTTTTAGCTTAGGGTTAAAATCATAAAACCTTGCATCTGATGTGACGTCACTCTGCAAGGAAATGGTGCCGTGAGTGCTAACCTCTCCACCGACATAAAATTTATCCAGACTAGCGAATGTAGCAACCATCCCAAATACTCAGTAAATTTCGGCACCTCCCCAATACAAGACTCACTCGAGTACTTTCATGTGCTATGTTCCCGAGGCCGTAACCCATAATATCGGCATGGCATGACGGATTTATGTTCACTTGCAGTGGAGTAGCATGAACCTCCAAGTACCAAAGATTAAGGCGATCGCATGAAATGCTCGGACGGGAAAGCACACCGCATTCTCAGATAAGGATTTTGTGGCAACATACAAAATCCAGCCATTATTGTGATAACTCACAAAAAACTCATGAACCCAACTAATTTGCAAAATTAGGGTTTCGCGCCCCGCAATATACTAAACCCCGTTGGTCGAAAAACTATGCTTAGCCAAACTAGGCGATTAAATCTGCCACAACGCACTGGAAGTATGACCACTCCTAGCTTGCCGGCCCCACTTACCATCGACCAATCAGGTCGCTCTAAAACCGCCACACTCACACAGAAGTGTAGCCACGCCCATGCCTGTCCGGCCCTCTTACATTAACCAATCAGGTTACTTTAAACTCGCCACAGTGTTGAAAAGAAGGAAACCGCTCCAGATGGCCGCAAAGCCAATTGGTTTCCCGAAAATGCACTAGCATGCAAAAGCAGCATGCCAAACATGCCATACGCACATACCAGACACACATGCCAGATGCACATGCCAAACGCGCCAAACATGGCCACTCACCCCATGCGACGTGCCATATCGGCTAATTAGGGTTTCGACAAGCCAAACCCTAATTTAGGCAGGATTTCCACACCAACGTGCCAAAATTTCGGTGTCATGGCTACGCGCGCAAATCGCACCGAAGGCATGCACGAGCCATGCCAGCCATACCGCAAACCGCTAGCGCAAGTTAAAGGCGCCACCGCCAATTAAAGGTAGCCATGATCGACGACTACCTTTCCCTCCCGGGATGCAATCTCAGCCATCCAAGTTCGCCTCCAAACTAACAGGCTTGTGGCAACTTTTTGAGCGACCATGCCGCCAAACCCAAAACTTTGGCCGCGGCATCAAACTCTAAATTGGCCACGGCATCTAATTTCAGCCACAGTGCCAAACCCTAAAGTGGCCATGCCGCCAATCCTTAAATTTAGTCACGGAGCCGAATCTTAAACTTTGGCCTTGCTACAACGCCACAGCTACTGGCATGCCACCATGCATCGGCTACTAGCATGTCGTTATGCCACGGCCACTGTCATGCCACCATGCCACAGCTACTGGCATGCCGCTATGCCACGGCTACTAGCATGTCGCTATGCCACGGCCACTGGCATGCCACCATTCCACAGCTACTAGCATGCCGCTATGCCACGGCTACTAGCATGTCGTTATGCCACGACCACTAGCATGCCACCATGCCACATCTACTAGCATGCCGCTATGCCACGGATACTAGCATGTCGCTATGCCACGACCACCGGCATGCCACCATGCCACATCTACTAGCATGCCGTTATGCCGCGGCTACGCCATTGGCATACCACTACGCCATGGCTACGCCACTGGCATGCCACTAGCATGCCGTTATGACATGGCTCCACCAGGCGCTAATATGCCAATGGCGCCACTTCGTTATACAACAAGATGCGGCCATAATCATTGGCCACTCTTCCTCATGAGATGTAATCTCAGCCATCAAAATTCGCCACCGAGTCGTTCAACTCATGGCAAGTTTTAGGCGACTAGACAAAATGAGCCTAGCATCACATATGCTATTTACCTATGGCAAGCCTCTCATTTTTAACTTGCCACACGTAGCAAAGTGCTACATGTTTTCCACGAAAACACTCGAGACATCAAAACATGACACAAACTGGGGGATACTCATCATGGTATTGGTCTGGCAGTTTACAGCGTGCAGCGTGCAATACGCCCGTTACAGAAAGTGTCATAAAGCGGGGCGGTTAGTAATGGCAAGAAGTAATGGTGTAAAAGTATCCTTCATTATGGAAACGTAAATTCTAGGCGTTACCCGTCACTCCCTTCTTCCACCACTCAATCGTTTCCACTTCCCACGAGACCAGGGTACGTTTTGTTGCGACTTGTATAAATAGGTCTCACCTATTTTCCACCAAACAACAAGTTTTGGTCAGGAGAAAAATAAAACATCCGTAAATCATATGATAGCTTTTCATCCGGCTAGCCGGTTCAACTACGATAAAGTCACGAAACACCCACACTTCCGTAATCAACTATTCTCGGTCTCAATATTTTCTTCGCTTCCTCCCTAAGACCAACCCTTCTCCTTCACTTTATGACCGAAGAAAGCCTGGAATGGCCATTTTTTGGTTTACGCCAGGATTGTACAGATTGATCTCTCGAATCAAAAGTACTCCCGTGCAGTACATTGTTTAGGGTTTAAACTAGTTTCTCACCCACACACACGAAATTACCAAAATCAGCAGAAACAGTTTTCACCCACAAAAAATTGGCAACCACAGTGGGAGATTAATCTCCCGGTTACAATATCAATTTCTCAATTCCCGATTCTATCTTTCAACCTCGATCTCAAGATGGTAGAACTCAGATCCGGATCAGCAACAAACCCTGAGAACACTGGCACTGAAATTATTCCCGGTGTTAACGTTCCTTCCAGTGGTGTTAATACACCACCCGTCAATGCCAGCAACATGGAGAATGTTCCTTCAGGCGTTATGCCTTCGATTACCAGAGACAAAGTCTCTGCCGCGGAAAATGCTCCTTCAGGTGTTACACATCCAATCACCAGAGCGAGCCGCTTGCCGCGCTCCCAATATTTCGTTAAGTATGACACCTTCAACCATCACCAGAGCCGCAGCTACTCCGCCTTCAGGACAAGAAGGTGGAGGATCCAGAGGAAGCCGATCCTATATTAATATTGCTTATTTGATGGAAAAACAGGAGGTTCTCGCTAGAGCCCAAACGGACATGGCCTGAACTTAGAAGGAGGTACTTGTTTTTCTCAAGATACTAACAGAACGGCTACCACAAGAATCACGCCAACCAGAGCCAATGAGGAACACCTCCAATACCACTGGCGCCAGCACCTCAACAGGGCACACCTTTATAGACGAAAAGACTCACCCGGGAACTCTAGCGGAGAGAAATCAACCGTCCAATTTTTTCATGCGAGAAGAATTGGAACGACTTCTCCATACAAAAGCGATTCCATGGACATGCATCAACCCCCGTATCCTCCGAAAGTACAAAGAATCCCTCTTTCAAGGGGTTACTCTTCCCCTCAATTCTCTCTGTATGACGGCACCTGTGAATGCTGTGTGAACATGTTTCTCGATTCTTAGAGTCCTTGGGAGAGCACGAATACAATCATGCTCTCCGTTTGAGGGAATTTTCGAAATCACTTACAAGAAGAGCATACACATGGTATAACAGCATTACGCCAGGCAGCATATCCAACTTGTCTGATATGGTTACGGCTTTCTATAAGAAGTACTTCTTTGTGTCTGAGCAAATTATCTTCTCAGATCTAGGAAGGATGTTCCAACAAAACAACCAACATCCGAATGATTTTGTCAAAAGATTCAGAATTCAAGCACTGGATTGTCATGACCCAAACGTGACCGAACAACAATAGGTGGATTCTTGCATCAATGGCATGATTCCTATCTACCGCGACTTACTAGAGAATCTGCGATTCCAGACACTCTCTCAACTTCATCAAGTCATGAAACGGTTTCCACCACAACAAAGACCAGCGTTTGTTGGAAAGAAACCAAAGCCAACCAGAGGTGATGACATACGCGAAACTCGAGGAAATAGATGCCTTATCAATAAGCAATACAACAATGGTCCCTCCTCTATGAGTGTGGTAGACGAAGAAGGAAAAAAGGAAGGCTCCAGCAGCAGAACAACAATAAGTTAGGCAGCCAAGACCAGCAGTGATTCCTCCATGGAAGACCACCGCTAAAACTCCCATGCGACATCAAGAAGTCGGGAGAAAATGTCTCGGATTTCCCGTTCCAAATCGAGGAAGTGATTGAAATCTTGGAAGCGTGGATCCAAGACGACGCCATCGGATACCTCCTACTGTGCGCCCACTAATCCAGACGAAATGGCAAACCCCAAATATTGACGCTACCACGCATTTGTCCACCACCCGACAAAGTGACTCCAATAAGATAAAGCATATCTTCAAAGAAAATATAGAAGCAGGGAGATTCGACTGGCAATGAAAGAGTTCTGTAGATCCACTTCCGGTCATGAGTTGCATGGTCTCCTGGGACTCTATACACGAAATTGTTCAATCTATGATGCAGCATGTGTGCGAAATTCTCTATCTCTCCAAGACACAGTGTCAAGATATCTTTACAGCCCTTAATCGTGTTGTACGGGCAAGTGACTCTTTCCTACTGAAAAAAACCATGCCAGAACCCCAAACTCTCTCGAGAAGCAGAGTGCTGGAAAATACAACTAGGGACCATGACCACGGTTTATCCGAGGGACGCCGAGCATGACAACACATTAATTAACGCGCCTCTAACTTCAACATCGTTACCATCAAAAATCTGAGAGCTGCGGGAGTTTCGGCGGGGAGGCTACCCGTTCCCCAATCGTGGTCAAAACTTAGAAGGAGAGGCGATGGACGCATATATGGCTACATCAACCTTTGAAAAGGGGGGGTACAACAACCACACCCAACAATTCGATTAGCAATCTGTATGGACAAACTCCAATATACTTTCTAGAGAATCAACTAGACAATAAGACTCAATATAGAGAAAAGTATATCAAAGAGTTTATGTCTCAATCTCTCGATTTGATCTTTACTCAAGCAAATAGAAATCATGAAGTCTTTATCAAAGATGATAACTTGGATGGTACCAAATACCAATATCCAAGTGTCAATTAATTTAAATCAACAACCAAAAGGTCGGATATCCTAATTGATTGAACAACGCACAACATGTCATATTTCACTTATATAAACAAATATAATGCAGAATAGAAATAACACAGACACCAGAATTTTGTTAACGAGGAAACCGCAAATGCATAAAACCCCGGGACCTAGTCCACATTGAACACACAATCGTATTAAGCCACCACGAGACACTATCCTACTCCAAATTAACTTCGATATGGACTGTAGTTGAATCCCAAACAATCTCACACTGATCCAAGGTACGGTTATGCTCCTACGCCTCCGATCCCAACGGGATGCTACGTACTTGATTCCCTTATCTCGATCTCACCCACAACTAAGAGTTGCTACGACCCAAAGTCGAAGACTTTAATAAACAAATTTGTATCACACATAAAAGTCTACGGTAATAGATAAACCGTCTCCCACGATATACCTACGATTTTTGTTCCGTCTTTGATAAATCAAGGTGAACAGAACCAATTGATAACCCTGGACTTATATTCTCGAAGATTAGCCTAGTATTATCAATCACCTTACAATAATCTTAATCGACGCAACGAAAAGATATTATGGAATCACAAACGATGAGACGAAGTGTTTGTGATTTCTTTTCTATCTTGCCTAATGGAGATATAAATCTCAAGCCAATTATTCCAATTATACTCGTACGATAAAAATAGCAAGATCAGATCACACAACTACAAGAAAAGTAGTATCGGTCTGGCTTCACGATCCTAATGAAGTCTTTAAGTCGTTAACCTGGTTTAGAGAAGAAAACCCAAGGTTAAAGGAGAATCGACTCTAGCTTAGGCAACTAATATCACACATAAGGTGTGGGGATTAGGTTTTTCAATTGCTAGAGTTCTCCTTATATAGTCTCTCAAATTAGGGTTTGCAATCAATGTTATCTTGGTAACAAAGCATTCAATATTCACCGTTAGATAAAAACATGATTACATTCAAGCTAATATTTCTCAACCGTTGGATCGAAAACTTAGCTTGTTACACACAAATAAAATGTCCAATTTTGGGTTTATGAACCGTTTCCCAAACATTAACATTTGTTGGTTCAACAATAGTCAACCAAATGGTTAGCCATATGATCACTTTCATATCAACCATATTCTTCTTCACCATAATTGGTTCAAATGACTCAAATGAACTAGTTAGAGAGTTGTTCAATTGCTTAGATATTATGTAACTACACAAGACACAATCAAACAAAACGGTTTGATTCACTCGAATCGGTTCATGAACTTTATAGCCACGGTTTGCAAAAGCATTCCTTAGTTTATATAAACATTAGTTCAAGAACAACCGGTTTTAGATATAAACTACTCAAGTTCGCAGACTGGGTTCGCGGACTTAAGCTCATGGAAGGAGTTCACAAACTCCAAAAAAATTCTCGGGTCGAGAACTTCCGCCGATTCGCTGGACCGAGTTCGCCGACCGAGTTCGTGGACTTGGCTCACGCCACATTCCATTTCTCTTGAGCAACAAAGTTCGCAAACTTTGGTTCAAGGAATAAGGACTTATAGATATATGTGTTTCCACATAAATTCTTATATCTTACCAATGGTTATGTAATCTAAACTCTCATTTCAATCATTGAAACATTCTCGAGAACGTTATATATCCGTTATTCAAAGACCATTTTTCGTCGAGCAATTTTCAAAGTGATTGAAACATAACATGACTTATAGGTTTATCTCGTGGGAGATGATTTATCTATTGTCATAGACTTTTCAGTGTGACACAGATTTGTTTATTAAAGTATTCGACTTTGGGTCGTAGCAACTCTTAGTTGTGGGTGAGATCAGCTAAGGGAATAAAGTGCGTAGTATCCATTGGGATCTCGAGACGTAAAGGAACGAGAATTGTACCTTGAATTAGTGTGAGATTGATTAGGGTTCAACTACCGTCCGGAGCGAAGTTAGTTTGTAGTTGGCTAGTGTCCGTAGCGGTTTAATACGGTGTGATTGTTGTATCCCCCGCTTTTCCAATTGGTATCGAAAGGTGCAAACACATTTAAAGACCTTATAAGTCTCGTGTTTGTAGCGATCTAATTGTATGAAATGTAAAGTCTCTAGAAATGCTTCACCAGGATTAAAAACCAATCGTAGAAGAAGGTCGATAAATTGGTTATTCTCCGTAAAAAAGTTGGATGAACAAAATCAGATCAACTCGATCTTGTTGTAGAAATTGCAATACTTAAGGATTTGAAATCTGTCAAAATTCCTTTGATGGATTCAATAACTCTAGTGGTTCTTCTATGAATAACAGTCATAGGTCGATAAAAAATGATATGTGTTGATCTCTGTACCTTGGTAACTATTACTATAAAGGCGGAATTTGAATAATAATAGACGAGAAACTTAGAAAACAGAACACAAGTAGTAATTCGAAGAAAATATCTTCTCTTAGATTATGAACAAGAAAACGATTACAATTGTCTCAAGTTATTACGCTCACAATCTTCTAAACAGTGGATTAACCTTAAACTGTTTGCTAAGCTTGCACAAGTATTGTCGTAAGCTTTCTCTAGGTTTTTTGTGCCTAGTTTCGTATGCGCATCAATAACAAGAACACACGAACTAGATGTGTTTAGTTATGAGCTAAACATCCCTATTTATAGGCTTGGTTTGGTTTCCCAAATGTCTTAGGAATCTATTTCCTTTTGTAGGACTAGTTCCCTTTCTAGGTATATTACCTAAACTAAGAATACTGCTCAAAACAATACTCCTTCCTAATCTAGGAATTTATCCTAAACAAGGAATCCTTCCTAAGATAGTATTCTATCCTCAATCGTCTTGAGGATCACTAGTTCCCAGTGGAAAGGAAGATACACATGTATCATGCGCCCCTCCTCAAGAACTTGAACTATTTTGTGAAAGTTATATTTGTAGGTTAGGAACTCGTGAGTTCCTTTCACCCCGGTGAACCATCTCTCCCTTGCTGGGAACTTGACCTTGACATCTACTTAGGAAAGTCTCATTCTCATCCAAGGCGTGTCTTTGTCGCTCTTCGCTCCATAATGCAATCTTCTTCGAATGATTCTTCTCTATCAAACCACAAGTCTTCCACATGTGGCAAGATCATCTTGTCATCTCCATCATCATCTAGTAATTGTGGTTGAAACTTACTTAACCTTCTTAGGTCTTCTTCTTGTTGTTTTAATGTATTCCAAACTAACTCTACTCGGCTTTCTCATCAAGAGAACGGATCACAAGGAGAATGATTTCATACTAGCATTCACCAACCACTTAACCTGAGTGGCTATAATCAAGCTTGCTCCCTCAAGAGCGAGTTAATAGCTCGTATTACAAAAGCTTTCCCATCTTTGGTAAAGGTATACCTTTGCTCCCCTCCTATGTAAAACCGCATCTCGATCCAATGGAACCACGTCGCATGTAACCTCGTCAATATATGACTCATCAAAAGCAAACTTGAACGTGCAATCACTCGCAACCCGTAGACCACCTTCCTTTTTAAAGCCACCCTAAAGGATAGGGTTTCGATGTTTGAAAGTATTCAAACCCAACTTCCATACTCAAAGAATGTGAAAGTAAATTCTTCCGACTTCCTAGGGTCAATAACAAGCATCTATTAATGTTGTCTTAACCCCGCATCTTAACCGTGAAGAGTCGTTTCCCTAGGATCGTCCTCCATAAGTTCTTTTACGCCTCCTGCCATTAGAGAGAGATTTTGATTAGGTTTTGTTAGTCCTTTGACTTCTTTTGGGGCTTGTGAGACTAGTGTTGCCATCATGGCTTCTTTCTTCTGCAACCCTTTTGGTTTTAGATTAGGATACTTTATCCAACACCTTTCAACAACATGCCCTGTTTGTTTGCAATGAGTGCAAACTAAACCAACTTTGTCACTTGACTTCCCTTCTTCTTTGCTCCTTTCATCTCCTTTAGCGACGAAACTTCCAGACTTTTCCTTAACGTTTCCCTCGACATCAGTTTTCTTCTGCCTTCCTTCGATGGCATTAGCTTTTATGCTTGCTTCGGAGATAGTATCCACCGAAAACATCTTCAACTCCTTCCGTATATACTCATGGAATCCGGAAATATACTTCATATAGATAGCATAATCACCCAAGTCTAAATCTAAAATCATAGCTTGATTCTGAAATTCCGAAGTATATTCTTGCACGGTTTGGTTGTAAGTCTGCTTCAAGTTGTACCACTTGAACCATCTCTCCTCAAGGTAGCCAACCAGATAAAACTGTTTCCTTACAACTGCCTTGAATCTTTTCCACGACAATACTCCTTTACCTAGGTTTTGTCTTTGATAAGCTTTCCACCAGGTTAGAGCATGCTTTTGTAGCTTCAATGTCGCGAAAGCTATCTTTTCCTTTGAACCATATTCAAAGAAAGAGAAATACGTCTCTAGACGTTCAATCCAATCATCCAATTTTTCTACATCGACACTCCCATCGTAAAGTGGAATATCAACACGAAAATCAATTTTCAGATTCTTACCATGAGGTTTAGTTGATGTAGGACTTTTAAGAAACTCTTTTTCCTCCTCATCTCCTTCTTCCTCATCTTCTTCTTCTTCTTCTGAATCATCTTCTTCAGAATCATCTTTTTCCGAAGCTGCAGGTGAAGATGTAACCTTTTTCTTTGGCTTTTTCTTAGGTGTATGAGAACGAATACATTCACTCAATTCCTGAAGAGTAACTTGAATAGACTTCATGTCTGTTTGCAACGTAGCCACCTTTTCTTCCATAGTTTGTGGTTCGCTTTCCTTAGGATTATCAACTGACTTTGTCATTCTTGATCTCCTTGTTTTCTTAACGTCTTCCAACTTCTCGAGTACCTTACCAAGCTTTATGTAGAGAGATCTAGTGAAAACCGTAAACCACAGGGATTTACCTTAAAGACTAACCTTGCTCGTGATGCCAACTTGATACGTGTTGATCTCTTTACCTTGGTAACTATTACTATAAAGGCGGAACTCAGAATAATAATAGACGAGAAACTTAGAAAACAGAACACAAGTAGTAATTCGAAGAAAATATCTTCTCTTAGATTATGAACAAGAAAACGATTACAATTATCTCGTTGTTACGCTCACAATCTTCTCTAAACAGTGGATTAACCTTAAACTGTTTGCTAAGCTTGCACAAGTATTGTCGTAAGCTTTAACTAGGTTTTCTGTGCCTAGTTTCTGTATGTGCGTCAATAATAAGAACGCACTAACTAGATGTGTTTAGTTATGAGCTAAACATCCTATTTATAGGCTTGTTTTGGTTTCCCAAACGTCTTAGGAATCTATTTCCTTTTGTAGGACTAGTTCCCTTTCTAGGTATATTACCTATACTAAGAATACTGCTCAAAACAATACCCCTTCCTAAACTAGGAATTTATCCTAAACAAGGAATCCTTCCTAAGATAGGATTTTATCCTCAATTCGTCTTGAGGATCACTAGTTCCCAGGGAAAGGAAGATACACATGTATCAAAAAATAACGTCCAGAAGTTGTAAAAATTGATATCACTTTCAACATACTTGTATGTCCTTCCAAAGAGTCTGAAAGTTGTAAGTAATCTTCATAAGAAAAACCGAACAACTGGTTGCTTCTCTAAAAGGATGTCTGAAACTAACAAGAAATCCTAAACAGAAAGTACTAATAGTATGGGAGCATTTGCTTTAAAATCAACATCACCCTTTCAATGGTTTCTTGACAAAGTGGATGTAGTAGACATATGACGGGTGATCTCACATGGTTTGTTTTTTCAAACGACTATGAAGGAGGTCCCGTGATATTTGGAGATGGGAGTTGTTGCTACATAAGCAAGAAGGGGACGATCAAACTTCCTGCCAGCACTGAAATTCATGATGTAGTATACGTAAAGGTATGACTGCAAATATTCTTTCTATTAGTCTAATTTGTGACAAAGGCCATAGAGTTGTCTTCAATGCAAATGGATGTGACATCGTAGACAAAATCGGGAAAGTAATTTTTCAGGGGACTCGTGGTAAAAACAACAAGTATCTTACGGATACTCGGTTCGAAACTTTTGCAATTTGACTAAGGTAGAATCTACACATCTTTGGCATGAGCGTTTTGGTCACATCGGTTATTGTCTTCTAACTAAGATCATTAACAAAGAACTTGTTAGAGGCGTTACCAAAATCAATGCAAAGATTGAAGGTGTATGTGGTGCAGTCAAAAGGTAAACAAATGAAAGTTCACCATAAATCATCTCGAGATATTTTCACTAAAGCTCCACTTGATTTAATTCATATGGATCTCTTCGGACCAATTCAACAACCTACGGTTTCTGGTAAGAAGTATGCTTTGGCGCCATAAAATTGATGTGATTGTAGATAGTGATAAATAGTTATCGTTCACTTGGACTTGTGAAGATTATAGTTTAGACAAAAATACGAAAAAAAAAAAGGAAAATATATATATACAATATTGTCACGATAACGAGAGATACTAGGACTTGGATTCCACCATTAATCACATTCAATTGGTTCATGTAATGACTCAAAACAATTCTAGCTCTTTTCCTGACTCTTTTCTTTGCCAAAAGTATATTTCTAAAACATTAGATGAAATCAAAAGAATGATGTATCAAAAGCTCTTACGTCTAAGCATACACCATCAAACAAATTCACAACTAATTAATGAAAATCATAAATCAATTAAAATAAGTGCAAAAAGTCTTAAATAATCAATTATAGTTACCAAAAATTGTGATAAGGCTTCTCCGTCGTCCCGAGTGTTGGGGTTTTAGCTTCTCATGTCAAAAACACGCTCAAAATATTTTTCCATTGCTCAAAGGTGTTTGAAGTGAGTGAAATACAAGAAAAAGATTACAACAGATCAACTGCAACGTTTATAATAGTTGCAATGATTTATTACAAAAAACTACAAAGAATATAAGACTACTTTAAACGATACTTTTATGTTGTAGTAACTAAACTACACTTCTCGATTTGTCTTAGGACGTTAGTTCTTCTTCTTCTTCATCGTCTTCCCGAGAATGCGTAACTCTCTTGCAACCTCGATTTTTGCTCTGCAGCTCCTCCAAACCCTCCGTTCGGTCCCCAAACTCCGATTACCTCTCCGACTTGATTCCCGTCTATTTATACATCACAAGTCATCTAAATCCCTCAGGAAAATCTTCTTTTTTCTTCTCTCCCAAGTCCGGAATAATATTTCCTTTTTCTTCTCCTCTTTACGCTGTCTGGGTTGACTCTCTTCATGATGTAATAAAATCTTTAGAGAGGATCTTATTTCCATTTACACACGTAATCGCCACATGAAACTCGCAAAACCAACCCGATAATAACACCTCCACTATTTAGAAACGGAAAGAGTATTTTCCCTTATTTATCATGGATACGCTCATTACCTTCCCCGATTCAGTCAAACAGGTTTATCCTAGTCGAAAACCAAGCCAAACTCCAACTAAAACTCGTACAGAATTGATCCAAACAACTCTGGGTATCTCTCAAGCCCTGTTGTTGAAAACCTTACGTAACTCTTCTATATTTTCGAATGTAAACTAATTACCAATCCTGTTTGGATTAAACAGGCTAAAACCAACCTAACTCGGCCCAAAACTCCGTGAAAATCTCAACAGAAATCTGATTCAAAAGGTAGAAGATGGTGTCCCCCTACCCAAACCGGGGTGTAAACAGCAATTTGAGTGTCCCTTAGCAATTGGGTTGCCCTTTATCCATATTGGGGATTCCTTTAGCAGGTGTTCTTCGGGGTGCCAATAACGTTTTTCTGGGGCGTCTCCAACAAATTTCCGGGATGCCTGAGGTACATCTTTGGGGGCGCCTTTAATACTTTTCTCTCGGAGGTCCAAATACCACTTTGTCCGAGCCATTTTTCTCGGAAAAGCTTATTTCTCCGAAAACACCTACAAAAACATAAAATGATCAAATAAATACAAAATCGATCACTAACAAGATACATAATTGAGAACAAAATAGACACATAAATGCGTCTATCGGTAGATGATTACACAAGGTTCACTTGGGTTGCATTCATATCTCATAATAATGAAACCCTTGATTAATTCAAGATTATTGTTAAGAGAATCCAGAGCGAACAAGGTCGCAAACTAAATAAAATTATAAGCGACCGTGGAATCGAATTCAAGGACACTAAGGTGTTTTAATTTTGTGACGAACTGGGTATTATTCAACAATATTCACCACCCATCACTCCTCAAGCTAATGGAGTTGCGTAAAAGAAAAAACAAACATTCAGGAAATGGCTGTGGTAATGCTCCATAACAAAAACTTACCTTTATTGTTTTGGGAGAAGTCTGTCTTCACAACATGCTATTTGATCAACAGTGTCTACCTACGCTCTAAAACCCTAAACACTCTTTATGAGTTGTGGTACGGTAGAAAACCCAACTTGCACTATTTCAGAGTGTTCGGAAGTAAGTGCTACATTCTAAAAGATCGAGAATAGGGAGGGAAATTTGATACCAAAAGTGATGAAGGTATCTTCCTTGGCTATGCTTCGATAGTCGTGGTTTTCGAGTGTTTAATCTCAGAACCAGTGTCATGATGGAATCTGCTAACGTTATCATCGATGATATTAGTAATTTTCATCATGATAATCCTCTCTTCCAATTGCCTCCAACTAAGACAATTGAGAAAGTCATAGAAATACCAGAATCAGTTGAAGTTATCCCAACTGTTACTGATCCTGATATTTCTAGTGACGAGGAGAAGAGCACTGATCAGGCTACTCCTGTCGAACAAGAACGTGTCCCTCCACGACACCTCTGGGTTCAAAGGAATCATGATGCCAACAACATTATTGGAGGAAGAGATTCTACTGCTAAGACAAGAGGACAACTTCAAAATATTTGCAATTTTGGTTGTAATCTTTCACAAGTAGAACTAAGAAATATTGATGAAGCTCTTAGCGATCCCTTTTGGGTGAATGCAATGCATGAAGAGTTAAATCAATTTCAAATACAAGACGTATGGGAACTTGTACCATGTCCCTCCAATATCAATATTGTTGGTACTAAATGGATATTCAAGAATAAGTCTGGTGAATTTGGCACAATTGACAGAAACCAAGCCGACTTGTCGCTCAAGGATATTCACAGATTGAAGGTATCAACTTTGACGAAACCTTTGCTCCTGTGGCACGCCTTGAGTCCATTGATATTAGCTCATCCTTGTTTTCTTAAGGTTAAGCTGTTTCAGATGGACATAAAATCCGTGTTCTTAAACGAAATCTTAAAGGAAGAAGTCTATGTCGCTCAACCTAAAGGTTTTGAAAACTCTGATTTACCAAACCATGTTCTTAAGCTTAAAAAGGCATTATATGGGTTAAAACAAGCACCTAGAGCCTGGTTCGAAAAACTTACCACTTCTCTTATTAGGAAAGGTTTTTCGAGAGGTGGAGTTAATAAAACCTTGTTTACCAAATGGAGTGGGAAAGATGCTGTCATTTCTCAAGTCTATGTAGATGATATCATCTATGGTTCATCTTCTGAAAAACTTGCAAAGGATTTCTAAGTCTCTCTTGCCAAAGAATTTGAAATGAACAATGTTGGTGAATTAAAGTTCTTTTTAGGATTACAAATTCAGCAACATAAGGATGGAATTTACTTATCCAAAGAAAGATATGCAAAGGATCTTGTCTCAAGGTTTGGTTTGGATAAGTCAAATCCAAAACCGACACCTATGCCCTACCATCGGGTAAACCGCATGCAGAGAGATGAAAAAGGAGTAAATGTGGATCAAAAATTGTATCGATCTATAATTGGTAGCCTTTTATATCTTGACTACTAGACTGATATTTTGTTTAGTGTTGGTTGTTGTGCTAGATTTCAAAGCTAATCCGAAGGAGTCTCACCTTCCATTTGCAAAGAGGATCATACGATATGTAAATCATACCATTCGGGTATGGTCTATCTTATACTTTTGATACTAACACCGACTTTTCCGCTATTCAGATGCTGATTGGGCGGGATGTGTAGAAGACATAAAAGTACATCAGGGGGTTTCTACTATGTAGGACTGAATCTTGTGGCTTGGCATAACAAGAAACAAAATGCACAATATCTGTCTACATGTGAAGCGGAATATATTGCTGCTGGATCATGTTGTACTCAACTTCTATGGATGAAACAAATGTTGGATGATTATGGAATTGATACTCGGAATAATAAAGATCTTTTGTGATAACTCTAATGCGATTCGAATCACTGAGAATCCCGTTGAGCACTCAAGAACAAAGCACATTGATATACGGTACCATTTTATTCGAGATCTTTATGAAAATGGTATCATTAATATGGAATTTGTGCCTTCCGAACAATAATTACTGATGTTCTCACCAAATCATTAGACAATGCTACATTTCAACACTTACGACAGTCTATTGGTGTTGTTTCGGGTTCATTATATGTTTCGTAACTCTTGCCCCTGTGCTTATCTCGATCTTTTGGGAAATTCAGTTTGGAACTCCAGTAAGTATTTACTTCAATTCTGCATTTGTTATTTTCTATCGATATCTTAGTGTGTCCAAAGAGATCCTTCTTTTCGTGGAAAGTAAGGTCGCTCTTGTTGTTCTTTGGGGAATGACATATTATGGGGGAGAGTTCTTAATTGAACTTGTGCTTAATTGCCAAATCTTTGTGGGGAGTGCGGCTGTGGAATATTATAGGAGTTATCTTGTATTTTAATAAACTTCTTGATGAAAGCATTTAGCTTCGGCTATATGATTGCATCTAAAACGTTGATATGTACTTTCTTTTGGTCATGCAATGTCTCTATGGAAATTTTATTAGGATGCCGTTTTCGTACCTTTGCCAATTTTATTGACACAAAGGGGTAGAATTAATGTGTAGTTCACACTACAAATACATTTGGTTTTTGGATCATTATGTAAGGAGGAGTGGTTTCCATGTGAGATGGAGTATTGACTAAGGGGGAGTGATATATATCACCATAGTATTGTTGTCGAAGTTGTGATAAAATTGGACTTTGATGCTGTATAATAATACTATGACATTGTATAACAATGATTGAGAATTCTTGTTTTCTCATTGTTATAGCTACGGATTTTCAACAACGATGATGCTAAACTTACAACCTTTGGGATCATTGGAGTACTTGGAAGTGAAGAAGATTTCGAGTAATGTTGAAGATTAGGCATGTGGAAGAGGAGCTACACAAGTTTATTTATCTATTTTTGTATTCCATATGTATTGATAGTTTTGTCACTAAAATTGACAAAGGGGGATATTGTTAGAGGATTGAGCATTGCTCGGTCGAACTCGCATGTGTTGCTATCTCAAGCATGTTTGTCAATGTTAGTGATCAAAACTATAAGTCTTGATTTCTAGTCTACTATAAGCTAAGTCTTGGACTAGGATAGAAAGTGTAGTTGAGCTCAAGACTCCATGGAAATCATCATACAAGACGAAGAAATACTCAAGGAACAGGTGGAAATTCATCGACTAAAAGGTATGTGGAGACTTGAACTTATCTATAACTCAAAATTCTACCTACTCTATCTCCTATCTTGAGACAAAGTCGTTTTGCTATATAGACTATGATTATACACATTTGCTATTTCGAGCCGAGTTTATCTCTGTTTGTACCATAAGTAAAAATACCACCTAATAGGCCAAATTGATACTTGAATCATCTTTTGGTCCTCATCCAAACCCAAGTTAACTACCAACCAAGGCAGCCCACCAGTCTGCATGCAGACTCGGCCAATGGTCAAAGTCGGTCAACCTGGTCAAAGTCAACGCACGGCCAAGGTCAATAGTCAAAGTCAACCGTCGGTCAACTATCTAAGTCGCCCGCACCCTAGCCAATTTTAGCCTTGTAGCCAAGAATGCCGCTAACCAATTCTCGCCCGAAAACTCTTCCACATCACAACTGGGCCTCCAACCATGTCGCTAGCTGCCCTCCATCACATCACAACCATCATGCTCGCACAACCATCAAGCTAGTCCCCACCCATGCAGTGGGTGTCCGCCATCAAATGTCCACCAATACCGCCACCATCATTTATGCAGAATTTATCATGGAAACATAAATGTGCGATTTCATGTAAATTGAATTTTAGCAAGATTCAAATGCATGCAAAAAGATTAATTGCGGCTTCATTTCATCCATAAAGACTAAATGCAAGCCGATTTGTGCCATGCAAGAGACTAATTTGCAGCGATTTCATACATGCGAAATTAACTCCGCCTATTTCATATGTAATTGATGATGGAGGCATGAATGAGCGATTAATGTAATTTATGTTTATATTTAGATATGGAAATCGTATAAATAGGGGAGCAGAAATCAGGAGGGGATAGCCAATAGGAGATAAAACATACAATGTAATTTTACATATCAATAAAATATGACCCCTGTGGGGATTCTTCCGTGGATGTAGGCAAACCATGCAGAACCACGTTAAACCTTTGTCTCTTTATTTGTTCTTCAATTCGTCTCTAAACCCAAAATACACACCAAACTATGCATTCATCGTGTTTCGTGCCCAAAAGTAATTTTGGGTACAAACATTGGCGCCGATTAAGGGGAAATACGAGAAAAGAAATCGTGTTTTCCATTGAGAAAAATTGTTGAAAATGCTTCAAATCGTGTCCGGAAAAAGCAGCTTTGGGCGTCTTGAAAAATCACTCACGCTTGATCCGCTTGATCGCAATCTCCGCAGTCCGGCTTTGATCATAACAATATAGCCTGAAATTTGATTGACGTCATTGACCGATAATCGCACATACCAAGGCCCAATTGATCGAATCGCCGAATCAATATTCGCTGCTTCGTGATTTGCCGGTTATTACTCATGGATACCGCTGAAAATCGATCACTACAAAATCGATGATAGTGTTGGACGCCGGTCCGGCGCAAAAGATGTAGTGAAATACCATCAAAATCTGGCTCAGAGATATTCGATCCACAACATGGTCGATCTGGGCTGATTTCTATCATCGCCGTCCAACTTGATCGCAACATCGCACAGCTTCGCTTAATCACAATTACTATAGCCCAAAGATCGCAAAAAAAGCCACCAAAGCCGACTCATCGCGAAAATCACCAAGGTTTTTGTCGATGTTCGATCCGTGAGCATGTTCAAGTCCAAAGTCCGAAAAAATTGCTTCTCCAATAACGCATTATCCACCTGTTCAAGTTTTCTGTATGACAAAATCAATACTGTCATGATCGCAAAGATGTCAAGTTGTCTACATCTCAAGGTGCTTGAATACCCAAGGGAAAACCTCCGAGAAAAAAATCTCATAAAATTCCAGAAAGGGCCACAAGAGTGCAACAAAATCATGGTGAAAATTCCAGAGAGAAACACTGCCACAATGACGGTCCACACAACCGTTGCTAAAAATCCATAGGTCACATGAGAAGCTTTTTCAAGGAAAACACAACAAGTCAATGAAACCTTTCACCAAAAGTCCAAGGCAAAGATCACAGCCTGCAAATGTCATAAAGGTTTCAAAAAAAAAAAAAAAAAAAATTCAGAAAAAGCCATGACCAGAGCTTCAGGATGCCTCCTCACCCACTTTCGGGTATCTCACCCACGTTAAAAACCCTCACCCACTTCTAGAGGTTTTGTACACCCACTTCCATCAATTAGAAAACTTCGATGCTTCTTGCAACATCAAACTCGACACGCCTGCGTGTACCACCCGTGGATGAACTATGCTACATCAAATTTCGACGACTACGGAACATCAAAATTAGACTTAGGAAAATTTCGATGCGTCTACGGTGCATCAGTCGTCGATGCCCAGTTATTCAGGCCGTTGATGCTCTCTAGTACATCCATTTTCGATGGTCTTCAAAACATCAAATTCAATTCTCAGAAAAAGTTCGATGCTTCATGTTACATCAAATTTCGATGATCTGCGTATGTCAACCGTTGATGCTCAATAGAACATCAAACTTCGATGCTCTAGGCTACATCAAATTTCAAAGAAAATACAGCCACATCATCCTACCACGTCAGCATACCACGCCAGCAAGGTTGTGCCACGTCGAGAAAAGTATGCCACGCCGCCAGTGACCTAGCCACGTTATTGGTGCCACATCAAAGCATTCCAGTCGATGATCGCGCCACGTCATCATTCCTATGCCATGTCGCAGATCATGTCATCATTCAATGCCATGTCAGCAGGCCACATCAGCGTGGTAGTCTAGTCAGCTTGCCATGTCAGCGGGCAAAGACGCTGCGATCAAAGAAAATCTTGTTTCGTCGATAACTCCTTCATTTTAAGTCCGGAATTAGGTGATTTTTGGCTCGTTGGAATCGGCTTTCAATTTCCTACAATATGGAGGTGAAAATTCTTGAGTTTGAAAAATTTATTTTTGACATTCCGAACCAAGACATCAACCACTAGCAAGTGAAAACCACATATCATATTCAAAGTTCGCGAACATTGTTGCGTCAAGTTTTACCCACAACCTACCCGGGTGCAAAGTTCGTGAGTGCTGGTTCGATTCATAAACCTCAATACGAACATATTCAATCACCATCGAAAATCGCCTGATTCATTGATCAACCATCAGAATCCAAGCCACAAAGAACAACTACTAAATCCGTTGATCGAATCGTCATAGTCCTTTTTAATTCCTATACCCAGTTGGTCGAACTATTGTAGTCCGATTTTCCCTTAAAATCGTCTGTCAATGATTTTTCCTCACAATTGCTTCATCAGATTCTATGCATAACTACTACAAGAGAGTCGATCGCATGGCTTAAAAATTCGGTGGCACCATCTTCAAAAGATGATTTGGGCTTTAACCGGTGCATTCCCATTGACGTAAAAATCAATTTACTAAGTCGATACGGGACGAGGAAACTATACTAGTCATCGTTGGAAAACACCAAAGATAGCCAGTGGGAATCCTAATCATTTCATAAACGAAGTCGCAATAACATTTTCAATTTGGTAAGTATACAATTTACATGTTTTCGCATCTTTTCATTTATTCATGCATACTTTTGTTCAAGAAGACACCTTTAATAAAGCGGCATCTTCTCACGAGGGGGATGCACACATTTCTTTTGGGGCGAGCCGCGTAACACTCCATACGCTTGGGGGCAAGTTACATAGCACCTAAATGCAATGCGAAATTCATCTTCAAAATCCAAACTTCGTGTAACCCAAACTTCTTAATCCTCCAATGAGTTACACGAAGGATTAGGGGGAGCATACACCCTAATATTTTGACGCAATTATTGCAATCAATAATTTTTAACTCGTCATAGATTCGTTATTGTACTCCAGTTCAAAAACAATCGTCAGACTCAGTTGACGCAATCGATGAAGTCCATTTTGCTTACGGATTTTGTACTCGGCTTGGACGCAATCGATGTAACCGGGGTGGCACTCGCTTGACGAATCGATGTTTGTCTAGTTTTATTTGTAATCGTTACACCTATGTTTATCGAACTATTTAAGTCCAAATCCCTCAAAGCCAGCTCGCTGCAGTCCATCTAATCGCTGCTGGTCAGAGTGTAGCTTTGTTCGTTTCTCGCCGCATTCCAACCTGATCACACTGATGCACCCAGGCTATGCTCGCAGATTCGCATCCAACTGATCGAAGCCTGCATACAAAGATAACTTTGTTCGTTGTCTTGTGTATTCCAATTGATCGCAAATGATGCAGTCCAATTGATCGCGGATGTTGCGGATCAATTTTTCGTCGTTGTTGATTTCACCGATCACCACTGTGTAGTCCAGGTATGTTCACATCTCGTAGTCCAGGTGATCGAAATATTGGATTAAATTTTTGCTCGTTCTTTCTGCCGCAGATCTGCTATGTTCGTGATATCCTGCCCAGTCTAGCCGATCGCAATTGCTGTTGTAGTGTAATTTTGCTCGCCGCCGTCGTTAGCCCAGTCCCGATCGCAAATCAGCTTTGTAGTGTAATTTTGCTCACGCCGCAGATGTCTAATCGGCCGCTACGAGACCATTTTTGCTCAATGCTATTACTACAGTTCGCTCGCTCTATTCAGAAGTGACAGAGTTTTTGGCCGTCGCATCAAATTCGACGCAACAACCGCAGCTTGATTTACATCAAGAATCATCGCTCACTCACAATACCACTCCGCTCACATCACGCACGTTAGCGCAACGCATCAGCCTTCGGTCCCGATTTTTCATACAAATGATGGTTCATGCTCAATTGTTTCCCACGGACCTCCCAGTCACAATAGCCACACTTGGGGGCGTCTTGATTGTGATTTCCGCAAACAACAAGGGAAGTTCGCCAATCTCCCCAACACCAATAATCCACACTTGGGGTCGAGTTTTGTCATTGACTAAGGAAAACGAGATTTTCTTAACCCCCAACAAGTTGGAGGAGCCGAGTTTATCTCTCGTTTTGTACCATAAGTAAAAATACCACCTAATGGCCAAATTGATACTTGAATCATCTTTTGGTCCTCATCCAAACCCGTTAACCAATCAACCAAGGCAGCCCACCAGTTTGCACAGAACGGTCAATGGTCAAAGTCGGTGAACTGTCAAAGTCAACGTCCGGCCAAGGTCAATAGTCAAAGTCAACCATCGGTCAACTGTCGAAGCGGCCGCACCCCTAGCCAATTTTCAATCTTTTAGCCAAAGAATGCCGCTAACCAATTCTCGCCCGAAAACTCTTCCACACCGCCAACCGAGTCTTCCAACCATCCGGCCAACCATCACACTTCCACCATCATGCCTGGCCAACCATCAAGCTAGTCCCTACCCATGCGACACCGTATCCACAAAGAAATGTCCACCAATACTGTCAACCATCATTTATGCTGAATTTATCATGGAAACATAAATGTGCGATTTCATGTAAATTAAATTGCGTTATTTCACCATGCAAGACTAATTGCAAATAGATTTCAAGCCAAATGCAAGATTAAATGCAGCAGTTTTCACATGCAAGACTAATTGCAAACGAGTTTCATACATGCGTAATTAACTCCACTGCTTCATACGAGAATTGATGATGGAGGCATGAATGAGCAGTTAATGTAATTTATGTTTATATTTAGATATGGAACTGTATAAATAGGGGAGAGCAGAAATCGAGGGGGTAGCCAATAGGAGATAAAACATACAATGTAATTCTACATATCAATAAAATATGACCCCCAAGGGGATTCGTTCGTGGATGTAGGCAAACCATGACGAACCACGTTAAACCTTTGTCTCTTTATTTGTTCTTCAATTCGTCTCTAAACCCAAAATACACACCAAACTATGCATTCATCGTGTTTCGTGCCCAAAAGTAATTTTGGGTACAAACAATCTCGCTTATCTATTTCTCTAAATATGTGTTGGTAAGCTTTCGTTTTAGCCAAGTTCATATTTACCTAGTGACGAAAGTCATGTTATGTTTCAATCACTTGAAAATGGCTTTGACTTAAAAAATGGTCTCAGTGAATAACAACTATATAACGTCCTCTAAGAATGTTTCAATGATTGAAATGAAAGTTTAGATTATATAACCATGGAAGGATATAAACATTGTGTGGTAACACATATGTGTGTAAGTCCTTATTCCTTGAACCAAAGTATGCGTACTTTGTCGCTAAGGAAAATCGAACTAAGTCCGCGTACAAAGTCCGCGTCATTTGTCGGAAGTTGTCGACCCGAGAAAATTTGCTAGAGTTTGTGAATTGAAAACAAACTTATTCCGGGTACTTAAGTACGCGTACTTCGGTTGGTTATTTTCTAAAAACGATTATTCGTGAACTTAAACTTATATAAACTAAGGAATACAAGTTTGCTTATCATGGCTATAAATTTCATGAATCGATTCGAGTGAATCAAATCGTTTTTGTTTAATTGTGTCTATTATAAAGATCTAAGCAATTGAACAACTCTCTAACTAGTTCATTTGAGTCATTTGAACTAGTTATGGGAAAGAAGAATATAGTTGATATGAAATTGCTCATATGGATAATCATTTGGTTAACTACTGTTGAACCAACTAAATGTAAATGTTTGGGTACGGTTACACAAACCTAAAACATGCATTTCATTTGTGTGTAACAAACTAAGTTTCGATCTAACGTTTGAAATATATTATCTTGAATCTAATCAGGTTTTTATCTAACGGTGAATATTGAATGCTTTGCTACCAAGGTAACTTAGATTGCAAACCCTGATTTGAAAGACTATATAAAGGATAACTCTAGCAACTGGGAAACCTAATAATCACACCTCCCGTGTGATACTAGTTGTATAAGCTAGATTCGATTCTCCTTTAACCTTAGGTTTCTATCGAGACCCCGTAGGTTAACGACTTGAAGACTTCATTGGGATTGTGCAGCCAAACCGATACTACTTTCGTAGTTGTGTGATCCGATCTTGTTGTTTCTATCGTACTAAGTAAAATCGGAACGATTGGCTTGAGATTGATTTCTCCGATAGGCAAGATATAAAAGTAATCACAAAAATCTTCGTCTCATTGTTTGTGATTGCACAATATCTTGTTTTGCCGCGTCGATTAAGATTATTGTGAGGTGATTGATAATAATACGTTTGTTCTTCGGGAATATAAGTCAAAAGGGTTATCAATTGGTTCCCGTTCACCTTGATTTATCAAAAGATTTAACAAAAACTCATAGGTATTTCGTGGGAGACAGATTTATCTATTATCAGTATACTTTTATGTGTGATACTGATTTTTTTATTAAAGTCTTCGACTTTGGGTCGTAGCAACTCTTAGTTTTGGGTGAGATCAGCTAAGGGAATCAAGTGTGTAGTATCCTGCTGGGATCAGAGACGTGAGGAGTGAAACTGTACCTTGGATCAGTGTGAGATTGATCGGGGTTCAACTACAGTCCAGCACGGGTTAGTTTGTAGTAGGCTAGTGTCCAGAGCGGCTTAATACAGTGTGTGTTCAACTGGACTAGGTACCGGGTTTTTTCGCATTTGCGGTTTCCTCGTTAACAAAATTCTGGTGTCTGTGTTATTTCTATTCCGCATTATATTTTGTTATATAATTGAAATATCACAGGTTGTGCGTTAGATCAATCAATTAAAATATCCAACCTTTGATTGTTGATTTACATTGATTGACTCTTGGATATTGGTCTTTGGACCATCCAAGTTATCTCTCTTGTATTTAATTAGACTAGAGATATAATAACTCTTTGATATACTTCTAATAAGATTGAGTCTAGTTGATTCTCTTAAAATTATATTGGAGTTAGTCCATACAGATTGCTAAGCGAAATATTGGGTGTGGTTGTTGTACCCCCGCTTTTTCATATTGCTCTTAAGTTGAGCTCTTCAGCCATGTGTAACCCAAGAATCAGCGCTTTATATTCTGCCACATTATTGCTACATTCAAAATCTATCTTGAAAGAAAATGATAACAGTTCTCTTTTGGGTGTATCGAAAATTATTCCCGCTCCTCCATAAGAGCCATATATGATGATCCATCAAAAACATTGTCCAACGTTCTTCCTCCTCGACTTATACGACTTCTCCAGGTATATCATCACTTATTTCCGTCATGTCCATACCCGGGAACGCGGTCAATAAATCTGCAAATGATTTCCACGTACTCCTTTAGACCGCGGGTACTTTATCTCGAATTCGATAAATCGTAGCAACCAACGGGTCAAGGTCTTGCTTCTGGATAAAACTTGTTTTGTTGTTGGATAAGCGATTGGATTAGCGGTTGCCACCACTATGGTTTCATGAGCGAGTAGGTAAGATCATAATTTTTGCGTATCATATATAAGCGCTAAGCATGCTTGCTCTGCTTTCGAATATATGAACTCCGCATCTCTAAACCCTCTACTGATATAATGGATCAGGCATAGCTGATCATTGCCGAGATCTTGAGCCAATAGTGCTCCAATTTCCATGTTAGTAAATATTGTGTATAGATAAAGGGGTTCACCTTTTGACAGAGGTCGTAAGACTCATGCACCGATTAGACATTCTTTGAGCTTCTGAAAGGCTCGCTCTTGATCATCTCCCCATTCAAATTGCATGTTCTTCTTTAATAGCGGTGTGAACGCAGAAAATAGTTGTGCCAGTCTAGGAATAAATCTTCGCACGTAAGACACTCTACCTATTAAAGTTTGAAGCTCTTTCACATTTGCGGTTGACCTCATGGTGGTTATTGCCTTAACCTTATTCGGATCGATCTGTATTCCTATGCTTGTAACAACGAACCCTAAATTTTTTTTCAGAAGTGACTCCGAAAGCGCATTTGAGAGGGTTCATCTTCAAGTGGTACTTTCTGCATCTATTGAAAACACGCCTTAAATGGTCCAAGTGATCTTCTCGTGCTCGGTATTTCACCACAACATCATCTATGTATACCTCCATAATTTGATGCATCATGTCGTGGAAAATGGCTACCATTGCTCGTTGATAAGTCGCACCCGTGTTCTTCAACCCAAACGGCATCACAATATAATAGAAATTTCTATACAGGGTATGGAAAGCCGTCTTATGCGCATCTTCCGCAGACATCCTGACTTGGTTGTATCAACTAAACCCATCCATGAAAGAAAACATACCATATCCGCACGTGTTATTCACCATTATGTCAATGTTTGGCACTAGGAAGTCGTCTTTAGGGCATCCTCGGTTCAAGTCTCGATAATCCACATAACACCGGACTTTTCCATTCTTCTTTGCTATCGGTACGATATTAGACAGCCACACGGGGTGTTGGATCGGCTTAATGAATTTGGCTTTCAATAATTTCTCCACCTCTTCCTTGATTGCCAACTCTGTTTTCTACGGAAAATTACGACTTCGTTGACGTTGAGGATGTGCGTGATCAAACTACTATCAAGACCAGGCATCTCATCATACATAAATGCATACACATCTCGGTATTCGTGGAGTAGCTTAATCATCTGCAACTTCTCTTCCCCTTCTAGATGCTTACTAATGCGTACACAACGGGGTTCACCCTCCATGCCAAGATTCTCTTCTTCTAACCCGTCGAGGGTCGGATCGATTTTCACCTTTTCTTCAGGCAAGTTTTCTATTATTTATTCTTCTGAGATAAGACACTCTACCTCTTCATGTGAATCCTTAATTATTGGGGTTGCCTCCATCATCTCTTCATCCGCCGATGACATAGCACAGTCATGTTGACAGTTGGAGGCTTCCCCGACTAATTGCTATAAGCGATAGACATGTCCACCCTCTGGCCGCGAGAAGCGTTTGAACTGGATATTCTTTGTTTTGCTACAACTCTCTTATTCCTCGTGACAGTCCCATCCGTGATGGACTAAAGACGACTTAGACTTTCCTTTGCTTGCTCTTCAAAGTTGGAATTCTTCCCATTTTGGGAGGGGTGTTAGATGCTCCTGACTGTTCTCCTACTGTGTAGAAAACTGCATCTTCCATGTAAGCTTCTTCCGGTCCGAATGGGTTGCTCGTGGCTGGGATCCGGAATTGCTTTCCTCCAATATCAGTCTTAAGACATTGGTGAAAGTCGACGCTACCACCTTGTGATTCAAGAGCCATCCTCGCCCTAGTAGGACATGAAAGGTAGTGTCGTCCTCAAGTACGTAAAAGGGAGTGAGTGCTATAATATGCCCGATTTTCATCATCAAATGCACTATCCCAATCATCGTCTGAGTCTGTCCTCCAAATACTCTCACAGTCATTGCGTACATCTTAATTGCTATTTTTGACACTCCTAAGGACTCCAACGTATGTAGTGAAATTAAGTTGAGGGAAGCTCCGCCATCTATAAAAGCTCGCTTGAGAGGTTGTTTGTTAATAAGAGCTGTCATATATAGGGGACGAAGGTGCTCTCCCGGGTAACATATATCTTCATCAGTAAAAGTGATAGCTTCTCTGGGTATTAGATTGCACGCCTTTCCGGATGTAATTGCCGTGATAGCTTTGAATGTCTCGCGGATTTGGTGCTCATTGAAACCAAGGGAGTCAAAGAACTGCTGAGCCAAGACAGTTTGACCAAATTTACTAGCAATTCCATTTGTGTCCAGAAAGATAGCTGCCTCAGAAGCTTCACACGCTTCTTCTTCTTCCACATCCTCCCAAGGCCTCCAAGCTTCTTCCTCCGTAGGTCCATGTGAGATCATCATAACTTGATGCTGAGGAAGCGGATCGCTCTTGATACTTTGTTCTCCTATCTCCAACTCACCTCTATCTCGCTTTCTCTGCACAATATAACGTAGGAAAAAAAACTCTATAGTCGGATGATGAACTCTCCTGTGATAATGGCAATATCGCTCGTGCGTCTTATCTGCCGCGGTAGGTTCTGCGGATACGGGTGGTAAAGTTTCCTCTTTGTTTGACACCCATTGCTCCAGAAGCCATATTATTTGTTCTTTACTGCATGGCAACGGTGGTGGCGGATTGGATTTTCCTCCATCCGTTCTTCCTCCTCTTCTGCCGGACTGTCCTCCACGGTAAGAGCCAAAAGCATCCCCTCCTTTCCCTCAATCAATTCCTTGATCGTTAAAAGTCGGTGCAAATGCGGCATTAAAAGAATGTTATTTTCGTGTATGTCTCGTTTCGCTCCATAGTTCATAGCGTCCGCACCATCTGATATCCGGGCTACAGCCTCCTCGACCTCTACGAAGGTTTGAAATTTGAAATTCGTTAAGTTTAACCGAAAAATGGCGTCCATTCCTTGGATGAAGATCTCCACCAATCACTCTTCTGGGATGTCTTCATGACATTCTAGCGTGAAATCTCGGAAGCGAGTGATAGACTTTCCGATCTCTTCCCCTACCCGTTGGGTACATCTTCCTAAATCTATTGATGTGACCCTCCTTTGTGCAGAATAAAATTTCTTTAAAAAGAGTTGCACCATGGAGGACCATGATCTAATACTTCCGAGTTTCAAGTTATCATACCAAGTAAAAGCGTTATCCGTGAGTGACTTCGGGAATTCTCTTATACAAAGGCTTTCATCCTGAGCATGCGCATTCATTGCTGATATAAAGTGACTCATGTGCTCTCGCGCGTTTCCTTTTCCTCCATATGTTTCAAACTTTGGTGATGTGTAATCCTCGGGGTATAGGTAATCAGCGACCTCTACAGAGTATGGTGGTTCCAACGAATCATAAGCATCGTGCTTTGTTACTAAATAATTAGCTTCCAAGTATTTTGCAATCGCATAATCCGTCATACCCGTAATGGTACATCTTGTGCCGATTGTTTTAGTAGTTGTCACATTTTGTTCTCTCGCCGCTTCGACGTCCGCGCAAGTCCCGTCGCTTCTTAATGGATGCATCTAGCTACTCTTGTATTTCATACATCTCTTAATCGCTTGTCTCAACCGTAGGTTTGTCTTTGAGCATTTCTCCTTTTTTTTTTTGGGATGCTCCTGCGCCTTGGGATGCTCCCCGATCCTTGTAAAATAGGCGTAGTGACTACCGCTCAGAAACATATATTATCATCACTTTCTCCTTGCACGTCTTCTACAGAGACGTGGTCCGAGTTAGGGAGTGCTCCACCCGATGGTACTTCCTCGCTCGCACTTGGGGAGTATCATGCCGGAAAAGAAGCTAAGAACCTCCCACTGTGGTCGTAATATTGATGGGTTAAACGTGGGAAGGTGGAACTAGCCCTAATCACAGAAAGTACTCCCAAGGATAAGAAGGGTTTATGGAAAGTAATAGAAAATTAATCCTCACTCAAGAAGTGTGCCCTTTTTCCCTTTTATAGTGACCATCTTATGGATAAAGGCCCATACGATTAACATATTACTAAACTACCATTTCCCTTTCCTTAAGTTAATACTAAACCCTAAAAGGCTTTCTTCTTGGACCAAAGCCCAACTAACCTTAATGTAGTTTTGGATAGACTCGTAGCGCCCCTAAGCTAGCAGCTGGCTAATCCAAGAAATTAACACGAAATTGAGGCACTAACGATCTAAACATTTAATTAAAACACTAAGAAAGAAGTTCTAAACAAAGATTAACCCGAATTTAAACCCTCTCTGAAATAAATACAAGAACTCCTCTCAAATGATACATATTTAATAATGAGTTGGTTTACAAATAAAATATAAATACAAAAATAAACATATGCAGTAACTAACCAACTGACACAACCAACTCCTCGAAGCCTTCGACGCCACGTGCACATCTTGATCTGTCTCTGAAAACTGAAAGTGGGAATGGGTGAGCACATCATCCCTATAAGGGGTGCCCAAAGAGAAATAATAACTTTCAAGTAATCACTAAAATGATTTAAAGACAATGCGTGTTTTATCAAAACCGATAAAACACGGAAAAACAGATAAATCATATTAAAATAATAAGTTGTACCGAAATATAAACTTCTACCAACCAATCTTGCGTTACGTATTTACAAATGAAATAATAGTTAAGTTACGCAGTCCTTCTGAGTAGTAAGGGGTGACTCTCATGGATTCTTCAATGATCATTAAAGTGCCATGAGGTTCGACGACCCCGTAGTCATATAAGATTTGTACCTTACCAAGTACCTTATTATACGCGCACTCTACATAGCAAGTATCTAAAGAGATCTAATGGTGTTAACGTTATAGCCGATGTAAGAACTTTAACATGAAGAACCCTATACCTCTCGCATGTCAAATCCAACAATCAGACATAAGATTCTCAACATCATTCTCTCTAAACACCAAAACATAATATAATAGCTTTTGAAAGTAATTTAAAAGAAACAGTAAACATTCACATATGAGACATGCGTTGCCCGTACAGAAATAGGGAATACTAGTGGCAGCAATTTTCACTCCTATATACTAGTGGCAAAGCAATTTTCACTCCTATAGATTTGCATAAAATAGGTATAACGTTTGGGGAACACATCTCACACCAATCAAAAGGAACCTTCCTTTTCATGCTAACAATAAGTAAAGAATGTAACCACTTTCCAGTCAATGGAAAGAATTTCTTTTGAAGATAAGTAAATACTCCCAAAACATGATATTAGTTGTTTCTAAAGATCCAAGCCCATTCCAAGATGTAAAAGAAAACTAGTTTGTATTACACACAAATAATACATGCATACACATATCATATAGTAGCAAAGATATGCATGCATTTCATAAATTATAGATTTGTAAAACAATAATGAATACAAGAGAGTTCGTTATCGATTCCCACCTCTTTTGATGACAAGCCTCGCCTACCTCTAGATCTACATCCACCGGGTTTGTCCTTTTGAATCGGTCGTTGTTAATAAAGATTAACCGTTAATCATACAAGCACTCTAAAGATTATCCAAAACGATCATACAAGGCTCATGACACAATCCCATACAATTCTCTAATAATAAGTTAAATGAACTATCTAATGGTTCTAAGCCCATTTATGGTTCTATACCTTTTCATTATCTATCTTTAGCATATTTAAGGTTTACTAATTCAATTAGGTTGGTTCTATAGTTTATTATATAAGTCTTCCAAAGATCTACCACTTTGTAGAAGGAACCAATAGTCAATTCGGACCATAAGTGGTCCAAAAATACAAAATAAGGTTTCTGGCCCTAAGCCCAAGCCCATGGGTTTAATCCTAAGCATGGCCCACTAGTCCGGCCCATTACACAAGGTCCACCCAACAGAGTCAACTAACTGTCTCTAACAGTCCACTGGTCAACCGACGGTTAACGTCTTAAGTCGGGTCAAAGTCCAGTCAAAAGTCAAGGTTAACTAGGTCCACTGTGTCAACTCAGTCAAGACAGTAAACTCGGTGAGTCAACACAACTCGACTCGCTTAGATATCTCGAGTCGTGGTCAGCTAGGCTCAATGATTCTCGACTAAGCCAAAAGCTCAAGGCCAAAGCCTTGCATGTGCCGAGCCATTGCTCAGGCTAAAGAGCACTAAAAGCACCATCTTGGTGCAACACCTAACCTGCCAAGACTAAAAAAATGATGCAATACAAAGCATAACAAGATCAAATGCATTTCTAACTTCCTTGTAAAAGTACACATCTTAACCATCTCTTCCTTGTTTCAATTCTTACATATATTTCCATGACTCCATGAACTGCAACTTCATTATATCAAACATCCATTCCTCTTGTACATTTATCTACAACTCTTACACCAATTACAACTTCACTTCAATTACATTTCACACATCTCCTCTGATTTCCCGACAAAGATCAAAACTAACTCGGTTGGGTCACATCGATCTAAACATCACAAATTTCCTTACAATATTCACGCATACCATGTAATCTCAAATCTTCATTTGTTCATATTTGCAGCCTTCAAAATACAATAATTGTAATTGATTTATGGACTCGATTCCACTCACTTGATTCAACACTATTACAACTTCATCCACCAACAATTACCATGAAATGTAACCACTTAACCATCTAACAATCTTGATTTAGCTCCAGCTGCGATGACACGTCTTCAACCAACCTGTATTAACCACTCCATGAACAAAATACTAAACATTCATCTATAACCTCATTCTCTACTCAACAGCTCCCAATTTCATCATTAAGCCATAAAATCTATAGTTCTAACTCATAAGCTTTACAACTCAACAACACCACAAAGACCAATTGAAATCAACTTCAACACACTCAGACCTCAATTCAAATACACAATTCATTCCACTTTTCAACACCACTGACTAACACAACCACCTTCATCTGTAACACTATCCTTCTCAGCTTATCTTACACACATCTCAGCCCTCCAAACTCAGATTCATAAACAAACCACCAGGAACCGCATCTTCATTCGCTAACAATAACTCAATATAACTCATTTCGTTCCCTGAAATTCGACCTATGATCATCAACCCATTCTCTTGCACCCGCAATCATTCCCATATCCATGCATTCACCACCCCTTCTCAAGCAATTAAGACGGATTACAATAATTATTCCAATTCATACATTATCTTCAATTGCAATTCAAATTACTCAATCCCCGCATAATCGTGGATAACATCAAACTCTGTAATCTCAACATCACAGTTAATCATCTAAAAGAACTTCAATCCAAACACAACTTCAGTTCAAAACACAAACAACAACATCAACTTCTTCATAATTATCACCTGAGGCTCCATTTCCAGACTACACCAACACATACAACAACTATCCCATCTTTTCAAACACAAATTAACAACTAGTTCAATTAAAATCCACGAACCCTAATTTCTGGATTTGGGGAAGAACAGGGGAAAAAACCTAATTCTAAAAGAAATCATAATTAAACCTTACCCAATCGTTCATACCCCAATTAACAATAAACCCATGAAGTATAACACCAAAACAAGCTCAACTTCATAAAGAAAATCAATCAAAAGAAACCCTAATTAACTTACCAATTCTTCCTCCTCTGAGAACTCAATCATCCGCTACAAACATCATTCTCCTCATTGATTCAACAAGTAACATGGTTTACTAATAAACTCTTACACGAACTAAGATTCTATCCTTCGGTTTGAGATTGACAGGAAAAGAAAAGAGAGAACATAGGAGAAGAAGAAAGAAGAAGGAAAGAGAAGAAATCAATTTCTTCTCGAATGGTTGAAAGATAAGGCTGATCAAAAATGTTAAAGGCACCCAGAAATTAGATAAGGGAAGCCTTGCGGTTATGATAAAAAATGATTATTTCCCTTCATAATAATCCAGTGATATCTTCTTCATTTGGTGTCTGAATGACACGTTCGAGTAATTTATTCATTAATTTTTCGAGATCTATCTAGTGATACTAGTCTCGTATCTAAATCATTGTTAGATTAATTTCTAGTAATTAAGGTTCATCTCTAATTAATCGAGTCATTAGCGACTAAAACGTCTCTTGACCGATCTAATAGCGTTGACGAGCTTGAGGGTCTTTACATAGACTATAACTATCCCATCTTAATGGGTTAAACCTAGTCTCCTAGTTCCCCTTCCTAAAAGGAACCCTTTATAGGTTAAGGGGCCATCTATTTTAGGATCAGCTTATTTTCATGTATCAACACTTTGCTTCTTGGATCAAGTTTAGAAGTAGTATAAGTTATGAGTCATGGGTAACATAAGCACCCAAAAGACTTGAGAAATGTATAATATGGTTTGTAATGAAAAAGAACTTCATATGGTGTTTGACTGTCAATAGCTCTTGTAGGTAATCTGTTGAAAGTATAATTTGCAGTATGAAAAGCTTCTACCCAAATGAATCTGACAATCCAGATTGAACTAAAAGAGTTCTACCAACATAAACTAAGTACTTGTGCTTGGATTCTGCAACTCCATTCTTCTCAGGAGTATGAGGACAAGATATTTCATGAACAATAACATGTGTGCTGAGAAAAGTAGTTAGTTCTGTGTGTAGAAATTCTCCTCCACCATCAGTTCTAATAGTACCAATATTAGTGTTTTTAATATTTTCTACTTGAGCTTTGATATGAAAAAAAAAAACTGTTTGAAATCTGATTTATCATATTAAGGAAAGATCCAACAATATTTGGAAAAGTCATATATGATGTTCACATAATATTTATAGCGTGAGTTAGACTTTACAGGACTAGGACCATATAAGTCAAAATGCAAAAGCTTCAGAGGCTTGGTTCTACAATGATAAGAGTCATCAAAGGGTAATTTGCGACTTCTCCCAACAATACTCTCATGACAACAATGGTGTTTTGAATACATTGTTCAAAGCTACAGTCCTACAAACATGTCAGAAAGTCTCGAAAACAAGGATGTCCAAGTCTTTTGTACCATATGTCACCAAGTTAAAGATGTTATACCAAAGACGAGATTTGTGAGAAGATTCATGAAGAAATTGAAGTGGATAAAGGCCATTAAGATGAGGGCCTTGTAAAAGACTCTTCCCCAGTTGCCAAGTCCTTCCCAAGAAAAACCAAAAGAGCATCAAATGTAATTGAGCAAATATTGTCGATGTAAACTTGTAAAACAGATAACAAGTTCTGTGAAGCCTTTGGTACTAGAAGAACATTGGAAAACTTAAAAGTGTGATTTGGGGTGGACTTGAAAGAAAAACCAGTATTAGTGATTTTCATACCTTCTCCATTAGCAGTCAAGATTTCCTCCACACCATCATATGTAGATGAAAATTGAAGCTCAGAACCATCATAGGTGATGTGGTTATTGGCACCAGTATCAGCATACCAAGGATTCTCACCAAGAATGTTTGTTTTAGCAAGCATAACACTCATATTTTGTGGAGTATTAACATTATGGTAGACAAAATTGAGTCTATGTCTACAAGCCAAAGCAAGATGACCACCTATGTTGCAAATTTGACATATAACACTATCTATACTATTAGATGCATTAGAGTTGATAGTGGTATTGGATTTGGTGGTGTTGGTGGTGGTTGTGAGTGAACATGGAAGAATTGAAATGACAGAATCTTGGAGGTAACTTAAAATTAATTTTATAAGAAGGATTGTAAGCACTGTTACTTTACCACAACTTCGTAAGAAGATGAATAAGAAGGAAAACTTGAAGAAGTTGAGGCTGACCTATGCTGAGCAAGATAAGCTTGTTGAGACTAAAAAGCAGCAAGTCCTTGTTGTTGGCTTCAGATAGGAGAGTCTTAGATCTTTCAAGAATAACAATCTCTTCACTAAGCAACAAGTTATGTATTTCATAAATGTAAAGTAATTACGAATTCGAATGGAGGTTTTAAGGCATTATATATAATCATTACCAATTTCATTCAAAATTAGAACAACTAATTCATCATGAAACTGTAGAACCAGCAACAGAAAGTTGATTTGTCAATTTTTTTATTTCGCCTAAAAATTGAGTGATATTACCTGATCCAAGCTTCAATGACTGTAATTTGGTTCGTAATTGAATGGAATGAGTAGTGGAAGTTCTTGCAAACATTGAATCGATGTTAAGCCAGAGTTCTCTTAAAGAATCAACACCAACCACATAAGGTATGACAACATCTGATATTATAGACTGAATCCATAGAATAAGTGTGTTATCATCATCAATCCAGGTTGTATAATGTGGATTAACAACACCTAGATCGAGATATTCTTGATTGAGAAATTTTGGAGGACAAAGAATGGATCCATATATAAGACCAAGAACCTTGTACTATCTCTTCAATAATGGCAGCAGTAAGCTCTTCCAAGCGATGAAATTATCCTCCTTTAGTTTGAGATGAATGATTGTAGTTACTTGATTTAACGGAATCTGAGAGATGCGAGATTCATACGGACTCAACGCCATTGATAAATAAGAATTGAAAGAAACGAATAAAAGAATTAGAAAACAAGCAAAGAAGATTTGGTGAAAAAGAAAAAAAAAGATAGAGAAATCAAGCGGAAGTGAGGATCTCTGGTCCTATTGATACCATAGTTGTATTATTCAAGTGATTGAATTACAAGCACTTTAAGAGCAGAATTAATGGTTATTGCAATTACTCAAAGTAATTGTCTTTCTTGGCGTAAAATGAAAGAGAAAAACATATATTAATACAAGACACTCACACTCTCGGGATGTCAATGGCACTTATCGAAATGGATAGTGTGTCAGCCTCTTACGTTACGATAAGAGTTATCGGATATCGGATATGTGATAAATTCATTAAATGAAATTCAATTACGATTTCTTTACGTTAGAGTTATCGGCTATTGAATAATATTCCGATAATTTCTGTTAACTTATCCAACTCTAATTTGGCTTCCCCTATTTCGATCAATAGCCATGTCTTCTGTTAAATTTACAACTGAGCCATACCCATATCTTCAAAAGCTCAAATTACCGCAAAACAAACAACCTAACATTATATGTAGTGTCTTGAGAAAAGAAAACACTGGGTGATTAACAAAATTCATCAATCAGAGGATTAAAGCTCAAATTGGTAGGGCTTCATAAAATTAACCAATTAGTTGGTCGATTCATTAAGGGTTTGAACTTTGAATTGATTACGATTGAATAAGAAAATCTGAACAAACAATTGTAATTTGAAAAGAAAAACTTGTTTCTTTAAAATAACAAAGGATTTGAACAATTAATTGAACACAACCCTAATTTGAACAATTGAACATCGATTTGATTCATTACAGTAACCCAAAATATAATGGAAACCCTAGTTTTATAATACTAAAGAAGAGATGAAAGTATAAGAAGATTTAGAAGAAGAAGATTTAGAAGAAGGAGAAGATATGAACTGAGACTGGAGAAATAAGTTATGTTCCTTTCTCACTTCTTCGTTTGTGTCGATGGGTATGAAGTATATGAATGGGCTAAAGGTATAACGAAACATTTGGTTTATACGTTAACGATATCGGATATTAACCTAACATAAACCGGCTCACCTTGTTCCGTTACGATAACACTAAAAGTTCCGATAATTTTCCCGGTTCTGAAATCCGATAGCCGTTATGTCGGAAATTAACCTATCGAAATCTGGATATTCCGAAACGTCTAACAGATATCGGATATCCATTGACATCCCTACAATATTTGGCAGTTATCTTACTACAAATGGAATAACTCTTAGGATTTCTTGTCTAAAAACCCCAGAGCAAAATGGTCTTGCTAAACGCAAATATCGGCATATTACTGAAATGGGAAAGGCACTACTTTTTAATTCTTCTTGTCCAAAACATTTTTGGTTTGATGATTTTTTAACTGCTACATATCTTATCAATAGAACTCAACCTTTTATTCTTCAAAATAAATCTCCTTTTGAAGTTCTTTATCCTAGCATTTTTAGGGGCGACCCCAAACGAATTAGGGGCGACACAAAAGACAAAATAGGATGAAAATACTTGTATGCCCCTTCATAATCGGTAGTTTAGTTAGCTACCGATTGCAAAATCTCATTTTTTGGACAACTCTATATTCGGTAGTTATATGAACTATTTGACTACCGATTATAGGCTCAACCAAATTAGAAAATAGAGGATTTTTGCAAAATCTCATTTTGGGGCAACTCTATATTCGGTAGTTATATGAACTATCTTGACTACCGATTATGCTAGATTTCAGAAAGAAGCCCACCGTATAATCAAGTCGTGATACCTTCATTTTATACCGATTATAGGCTCAACCAATGCAGCTTGAAAAGCTCAAAGTGCATGGACGTGTTATGAATACAATGTCGGGACGCTATACAGGGGTCCTGGGGTCCGGGGGGGTAGCCCTCCCGCTCGTGTTCGACCCGACAGATAACTTTATTTACTACCGATTATATGATTTTGGCAAAATCTCATTTTAGGGGTACTCTACATTCAAAGAGTTATATGAACTATTTTGACTACCGATTATGATAGGAATTTAAAGAAAAGACCTAATGTATAATCGGAAGTCATGATAACTCTTCCTTTCTTACCGATTATAGGCTCAACCAAAATTTTAAAAAGCGATCTTTTGAAAAATCTCATTTTGGGGTTATTTCTATATTCTAGTAGTTATATGAACTATCTTAACTACCGATTATGGTAGGATATTTGCAAAGAGAGCCACCGTATAATCGGGAGTCATGATAACTCTTTCTTTCTTACCGATTATATGCTCAACCAAAATTCAAAAAAGAGGATTTTTTGCAAAATCTCATTTTGGGGCTACTCTATATTCTAGTGAGTTATATGAACTATCTTGACTACCAATTATGGTAGGATATTTGCAAATAGAGCCACTATATAATCGGAAGTCATGATAACTCTTCCTTTTACCGATTATAGGCTCAACCAAAATTCAAAAAAAGAGGATTTTTGCAAAATCTCATTTTGGGGCTACTCTATATTCTAGTGAGTTATATGAACTATCTTGACTACCGATTATGGTAGGATATTTGCCAAAGGTCTACTTAATCTAAGTCAAGATAATCGTTTTTACTACCGATTATAGGATAATCAAAATTCAAAAGATAGAGGATTTTATTTTGGGAATACTTTAAATTCGAAAGCTCTATAAACTAAATTGACTCCCGATTGTTGATTAACTACCGATTGTATAGTTATCTACCGATTGTAAAGGGTAGTTTGGCCATTAAAAATGGGATTATGGATTAACCTTCCGATTATGACATATTTTGTCCTTTTGTGTCGCCCCTAAAAATGCTAGCTTCTTTATAGCACATCTCCCGATTATGGCTTTCTTAAAGTTTTTGGAATGGTTTGTTATATATCCTTTTTGGGTCAATATAGACAAGATAAGCTTTCTCCCAAATCTGTTAGATGTATTTTTGTTGGATATAGCTCTTTGCATAAAGGCTACAAGTGTTATGATCTTGTTCTTAGAAAACTTCATATTTTAAGAAATGTTATTTTTGCACAAACATAATTTTATTATTCAAAACCTACCCAATCTTTAATACCTTATAGTAATCTCACTCGCCACTATCACTAATATTCCTCATGCTTCTGTTCTTCCTGCTCCTTCTAGTTCCATTGTTACTAGATCAATGAGAGGAATTTCTAAACCAAAAGTTTTTAAAGATCATGTTATGCATTCAGTTTCGGTTAAACATCCTATTCACATTGCTTATTCTTCTTTATTAGAAATTCCACCTAAGCCAAAAACTTTTAGGATTGCCATACAAAATCCTAAGTGGAAAGTCTCTATGAAAGAAGAACACAAAGCTTTAAAAGACAATGACACATGGAATTGGTTAAACCACAACCTCACATAAATATTCTTGGATGTAAGTGGGTGTATAGAGTTAAATTGAAAAGATTTTAACCACAACCTCACATAAATATTCTTGGATGTAAGTGGGTGTATAGAGTTAAATTGAAAGCAGATGGCACTATTGATAGATTTAAGTCAAGGTTAGTGGATTTAGGGTATAATCAACAATATGTACTGAAACTTTTAGTCCAGTAGTGAAATCAACAACTGTGAGAGTGGTGTTGGTGTTAGTTGTTAACAATATTGAGTATTAAACAATTGAATGTTTCAAATGCTTTTTTCATGGCTACTTAAATGAAGATGTTTACATGGCTCAGCCACAGGGGTTTGTTGATCCAAACTTTCCAGATTATGTTTGTCATTTGAAAAAGAGTTTATATGGTCTCAAACAGGCACCAAGAGCCTGGTTTGATATATTTAGTACTTTTTTTGGTTGAATTTGGTTTTGTCAGGTCAATTTGTGATTACTCAATGTTCATTTATACTTATACTTCTGCTGTGATGATTCATTTACTTTATATGGATGATAACATACTAACTGGCAGTTCTGATGCTATTATGACTATTTTGGTTCAATCTTTGAGTACCGAGTTTTCCATGAAACGGTTGGGTGACTTGTGTTATTTTTTGGGCATTGAGGCTACTAGAACTGCGGACTCTATGCTTTTGACACATAAAAAGTATACTCTATAGTTACTGACAAAAGCAAATATGCTTCATGGTAAACCTTGTGACACACCTGTAGTAAAAGAATCAAGAGCTTCTATAAAACAATAGTTGGCAGTTTACAGTATGTAACAATTAGGCGACCTAATATTTCTTTTGGTCTAAATTATGTATCTCAGTTCATGCATGCTCCAACAGATATTCATCTTTTATTAGTTAAAAGGATTCTGAGATATTTGAAGGGTAATGTTAGATCAATTACAGCTTTTACAGATTCTGATTGGGATGGATGCTCTGATACCAGATCAAGATCCACTTCAGGGTATGCAGTCTTTATGGGAAATTCTTTGATATCATGGTCAAGTAAAAAGCAACCCACTGTGTCAAGATCATTTGCAGAAGCAGAATACAAGTATTTGTCTGTTGTTGCCTCCGAGTTGGAATGGTTATCCAACTTGTTTAAGGAATTGAACATTTCAAGAAACTATCCAATAACTTTTAATTGTGATAATACATCTGCAATTTGTTTAGATTCTAATCCTGTGTTTCATGCCAGGGCAAAACATATAGAGGTGCAATATCATGTTGAAGATACAACATGTTGCTTCGCACATCATCTTGCATATATTTTTACAAAAGGACTTTGTTTTCCTATATTTTCTTCTCTACTTCATCAACTATTGGGAGTTTCACATTGTCATCCATGTGATTCATGCGACTGTGAAATAAAGGATTGGAAGAATATGAAATAACACTCAAATTGTAACAGTGCAAAGTAGGTGACAGTGGAATGAATATATGCAGGTCCTTAAGAAGTTGACAAACCCAAGATAACTCAGCTGCAGAATGAGCCAAACTTCTATATTCAGCCTCAGTGGATGATCTGGCCACTTTAATTTGTTTCTTGCTTGACCAAGAAATGGGACTAGAGCCAAAAAAAGATACAAAAACCACCAGTACTTCTCCTTGTATCAGGGTCACCTTCCTAATCTGCATCATTAAATCCATGAACTGCAAGAAGACCTTTGGGAAACAGAACACCATAATCAAGAGTACCTTTAATATACCTCAAAATTCTCATAGCAGCAATTAAATGTTCTGTGGTAGTCTGTTGCGTATGCCGACACACATGATTGAATGCATAACTAATCTCTTGTCTTGTGAAAGTCAAGCATTTTGAAGCACCAACTAAAGACCTATATGAGTAGGATCGATAATGGAATACCTGAAGAAGCTGTAAGTTTGCAGCTGAATGGAATTGGAGAAGAAAAATTCTTTGCACCATCCATATCAAACTTGTCTAACAGATCAAGAGCGTACTTGGTCTGAGACAAGAACAATCCATTAGAATTCCTCTTAACTTCAAGACCTAGAAATTAATGGATTGCACCCAAGTCATTAACAGGAAAATGATCACCAAGAGAGGAAATTAAAGAATAACAATAAGTTTTGGAATTCCTAGTAATCAAGATATCATCCACATGAACAAGAACTATTGTGAGTCTTGAACCAAGCTTCGAACAAATATAGAAGTATCGCCTATTGATGTTGTAAATCCATAAGATATAAGTACATCCATAAGTTTTTGATACGAGGCCCTTGATGCCTGTTTCAGTCCATACAAAGACTTATGTAGTTTGCACACATAATCAGGTTTAGAAGCATCCACAAAGCCAGGAGGCTCTGGTCATAAAGACATCTTCACTTAAGTACCCATGCAAGAAAGCATTACCGATATCAACCTGAGGGATGAGGAGGAACAAGAGAGCATGTACCCGTATCCTTTAGAGCAAGTGTGTTCTTCTTTCATGGAGTGTTGCCAAACTGTACACTTTTTATCTTGTGTGAAACAAGTGGGTACAATAGGAGCAATGTTGTCAGGATTTGATGCTACAGAAGACAATGTTGGTGCAGTAGTAGGACAACATGCCAAAGGAATAACTTCAGAAAGAACAATGTGCATTCGTAAGTCTATATCTTCTGGAAGAGAGAGAAATAGTAGGCACTGTTGCAGTTGAGGAAGAAGTAGAATGACCATCTGAAGTAGCTGTTGAAACTGGAGAAGGAATACAATTATTTTTCAAAGGAAAAATAGTTTCCAGAAATATTACATGTGGGTAACATAAACCCTCCCCGAACTTGTGTTTAAGCATTCAGAACCTTTTGTGTTGCTGACAATAGACAATAAAAATACATGCTTTGCTTCTTGGATCAAGTTTAGAAGTATTATAAGGTCTGAGCCATGGGTAACATAAGCATCCAAAAGACTTGAGAAATGTATAATCTGGTTTGTGATGAAAAAGAACTTCATATGGTATTTTATTGCCAATATCTCTTGTAGGTAACTGGTTGAAAGTATAATTTGCAAGATGAAAAGCTTTTACCCAAAAGGAATCGACAAACCAGATTGAAGTAAAAGAGTTCTACCAACATCAACTGACTCTATTCTGCTCAGAGTATGAGGACAAGATATTTCATGAAAAATACCATGTGTACCGAGAAAAGTAGTGGGCCGTGTGTAGAAATTTTCCTACAAAGATCGTTCTAATAGTACCAATATTAGTGTTTAGAATATTTTCTAACCGAGCTTTGAAATGAAGAAAATTTGTTTGAAATCTGATTTATCATATAAAGGAAAGATCCAACAATATATGGAGAAGTCATCTATAATGTTCACATAATATATATAGCCTAAGTTAGACTTTACATGACTAGTGTAAAGACCCTCAAGCTCGTCAATGCTATTTGACTAGTCTAGCGATAGTCAAGAGACGATATAGACGCTAGTATGACTCGATTGGTTAATATAGAATATAATTAATAGGAATTAATCTAACAAAGATCTAGATAAAAAATTAGTACCATTGAATAGATCTCGAAAAGTTACGCAAAATGGACTACTCTAACGTGTCAATCGTAGACCAGGACGAAGAAGATATCACCAGATTAGTATGAAGGGTAAAGTAGTCATTTCAATGATGGAATTTATGGCAGCCCATATCCAAGTTGATGGGTGTTTCAGTATTTTCGGCCGGCCTTATCTCTAGCCAAATCGAGAGGATAACTCTCATTCGTTTATTTTCTTCTTCTTCTTCTCCTTTCTTCTTTCTTCTTCTTCTTCATCCCCGTCTCTCGCTACGGCGATTGTGAATAAGGTTTGAGAATTTATCGAGAGAATCGGTTGATAAGAGGAAGTAGATCAGTTGTGTAATTATTATGATGTTGATGAAGTGGTGAAACCGGGGATTGAATGAATGGGTAGAAGTGCAATGTTGTGAATGCAGTGGAGGATAAGTTGAGAAGTTGTTATATGGTAGATACTCGATATTAGTGTTGTAGTTGCGATATTGTTTATGTGAGATTTACAAATTTTAGTGGTTGTTGTTGATGTCGTGGAGCTGTAATTGTAATTTGTGGTGGTGGTTGCGAATGTAAGAAATGGTGCATGGATGAATCTTCAAGATACACTTTCTGTTGTGTGTGTGTGTATTGATAGAGTCGAGAAGCAAGGAAATGTTTATTTCAATAAGTGTTAGAGATGGTGGTGGTTGCAGCTGATAATAATGTTGTTTGACTTGATTCAATAATAGTGAATTATATTGGAGTTGTTATCTCAAGATAGATGTATTATGGAATGAGAGTTTTAATGAGTTTGTTGTGAGTGTAGAAGTTTTAATATAGAAAGGTGTTGTTTAAAAGATGCAATTGCAAGCTGTAATTGTGTTCGTAATAAGAATTGTGAAGTAATAGAATGATTGTATTGTTTGAACTAATATGTATGTGTGTTAGAACGGAACTTGTAGTGTTGAAATATTGTAGTTAGAAATTGAAATGTTAGTTCCACAATACCAACAAGCTTAGGTGAATCGACTTATCACTGCCTAGCTAACTCTTTTTCTTAACTCACCGATCCGACTTAGACTTGATTCTTGACCTTTGACATGTTGACTAGACTTGACCATTGACCTTGACTTTGACTTGACGTGGACTGTTAGTTGACTTCATCTGACCTAGACGTTGACTGTTAGTGACCGTTAGTTGACTCATATGGACCAGGCCTTATGTTAATGAGATGGTTTAGTGGATTTGGGCTTAGGACTAGTTATCCTATGTTGATGATTTGGACCCCTTATGGTCCGAATTAGCCTTTGGCTTATTCTACAAAGTTGTAGATATTCATAAGAATTAGCCAATAAACTATAAAACCAACCTAATTGAATTAGTAGATCTTAGATATTCTAAAGATAAAAAAATAAAAAGGTGTAGAACCATAAATGAGCTTAGAACCATTAGATAAAATTGTATGATTCTTGTGTGAGCCATTTTGGTTAGATTCTTAGAGTTCTTGTGTGATTAAAAGTTAGGCTTTATTAACAACGATCGATTCAAAGGATGAACCAGTGGATCGTGGATCTCGAGGTAGGGGTGGATTGTCATCAAAAGAGGTGGGAATTTACATTTATCTCTTTTGTGATTATTGTTGTTTTTTTTTTACAAAAGTTTATGTTTAACAAACTCATGCATTGTCTGATTGTGTATTCCATGCATTGTTTAGTTTTCAATTCCAAAAGTTTTGTTATCTTTGCATTTCTTGGAAAGGAATTGTAATGCTTTGTTTGTCTTTGTGAATGTTTGGGAAATAAGAATTTCCGTTTGAATGCTTGGGAAATAAGAATTCCATCCGTGGTACATAGGATATTGCTCCTTCATTTATACCAACTTACTTTCAGCTTTTATGCTATGGCTAGGGCGGTACACCGCAATATTACCTAATGACTGTGGTTAGCACAAATTTTATACATTTTTTTAAGAAGGAGTTAGTTCCATATACATGATTGTTTATTTCTGTGAATTGGTTGTCTTTTAATGTTTAGGAAAAACATGTATTGTTTTTCATATCATTCCAGTGATTACTTGAAAGTTAAATGTTATTTATACTGGGCACCCCTTTTAGGGATGACGTGCTCACCCATTCCCACTTTCAGTTTCAGAGAAAAATCAACATATGCATGTGAAGGAGAAATCTCGAGGAGTTGGTTACGTTAGTTAGATAGATTCCGCTATGTTTATTTTGTGTTTATATTTTATTAGTAAATCAACTTATTATTCAATATATATGTATCATTTGAGGAGTTCTTGTATATATTTTAGAGGATTTAGATTCGGGTTAATCTTTTGTTTAGAACTTCTTCTTATTGTTTAAATAGGTGTTTTAGATTCTTAGTGCCTCAGTTTATAATTAATCTTTTGGATTAGTCAGCTGCTAGCTTTGGGGGCGCTACAACTAGGACCCCATAAGTCAAAATGCAAAAGATCCCGAGGCTTTGTTATACAATTATATGACTCACAAAGGGTAATTTGTGACCTCCCAACACTACACTCGTGAAAAAAAAAAACAATGGTGTTTTGAATACATTGTTCAAAGCTAAAGTCCTACAAACATGTTGTAAAGTCTCGAAAAGAAGGATGTCTAAGTCTTATGTGCCATATGTCACCGAAGTCAAGATGTTATACTGTGAAGAGCTTTGTGAGAAGATTCATGAAAAATTGAAGTGGATAAAGGCCATTAAGATGAGGACCTTGTAAAAGACTCTTCCCAGTTGCTAAGTCCTTCACAGTAAAACCAAGAACATCAAAATGTAATTGAGCGCTTATTGTCGATGTAAACTTGTGAACAGATAACAAGTTTTGTGAAGCCTTTGGTACTAGAAGAACATTGATAACTTAAAAGTGTGATTTGGGGTGGACTTTAAAGAAAAACTAGTATTAGTGATTTTCATACCTTCTCCATTAGCAGTCTGGATTTCCTCCAAACATCATATGCATATGCTAGTCAAGCTCGTAACCACCAGAGGTGATGTGGTTATTGGCACCAGATCAGCATACCAAGGATTCTCACCAAGAATGTTTGTGTAGCAAGCATATTACTCATATTTTGTGGAGTATTAACATTCTCGGGTAGACAAAATTGAGTCTATGTCTACAAGCCAAAGCAGTATGACCACCTTTGTTGCAAATTTGACATATAACACTATCTATACCATTAGATGCAGAGAGTATTTGATAGTGGTGGTGGTAGTGGTGGTGGTTGTAAGTGAAACATGGAAGAATTGAAATGAGAGGTTCTTGGAGGTAACTCAAAATTACTTCTATAAGAAGGATTGTAAGCACTGTTACCTCTACCACGACTTCTGTAAGAAGATGAATAAGAAGGAAAACCTAAAGAAGTTGAGTATGACATATGCCGAGCAAGATACGCTTGTTGAGACCGAAAAGCAAAGAAAGGCCTTGTTGTTGGCTTCAAATAGGAGAGTCTTAGATCTTTCAATAATAACAATCTCTTCACTAAGAAACAAGTTATGTAGTTCATCAAATGTAACAAAGTGATTACAAATTCGAACGGAGGTGATAAAGTCATATAATCATTACCAATTTAATTCAAAATTAGAAAACAAATTCATCTTTAAATCAGTAGAACCAACAAACAGAAAGTTGATCTGAATTTTTTTTTATTTCGCCTAAAGATTGAGTGATAGTACTCGATCCAAGCTTCAACGACCGTAATTTGGTACGAATCGAACGGAATGAGTAGTGAAAGTTCTACAAACCTTGAATCGATGTTAAGCCAGAGTTATCTTCAAGAATCAACACCAACCACATAAGGTATCACATCATCTCAAATTGTAGACGGATCTATAGAATATAATTGTTATCATCATCAATCCAGGATGTCAGATAATGTGGATTAACAACATCTAGATCGAGATCTCGCTTGATTGAGAAATTTTGGAGGACAAAGAATGGATCCATTTATAAGACCAAGAACCTTGTATCTCTTCAATAATGGCAGCAGAAGCTCTTCCAAGTGCCGAAAGTATCCTCCTTTAGTTTGAGATGAATGATTGTAGTTACTTGATTGAACAAATCGAGAGATGCGAGATTCATACGGATATATTCAACACCATTGATGAACACAAATTGAAAGAACGATAAAAGAAGTAGAAAACAAGCAACAAGATTTGGTGAAAAAGAAAAAGAAAAAGATAGAGAAACAAGCGGAAGTGAGGATCTCGTCCTCTTGATACCATAGTTGTATTATTCAAGTGATTGAATTACAAGCTCTTCAAAAGGTAATTAATGGTGACCGCAATTACTCCAAAGTAATTGTCTTTCTTACAGAAACAGTGAAAAGAGAAAACATATATTAATACAAGACACTCACAATTTTTTTTTAAATGACTTATTAGTTTTTCTACTTTTCCTTTCTCATTCTATCTTCATCCACGTTAACCATTTCATTATCGCATCATTTTCTCTATTTTAACTTGTAGAGAATCTGTCTAATCACAACAAAGAAGTGAAAGTGATGAATATACAAGAACGATCAAGAATATAATAAATGAAAGAAAGATCGACTAAATGGTAGAAGTATAAAAATTTGAGACAAATTCTTGCATAAAAGTATAAAACCTTATAATATGAAAGCTATGGGGTATGGGGTGGGGACTGAATCCCGTCCCCTCCCCATCCCCGTAGCTTAGGTTTCGGGAATTACCCATACCCGATCGACCCTATCCTCATTTAAAGGGTAAAACCCTATCCAAACGGGGCGCGGGTACACACGGGGATGGATTTGGGTGGGGCAAATTACCATCCCTAGTGTGAATTTGTTTCCTTACACTCCTTGGGTCTTTTACTAGCCTGCGGGGAAAAACGGTATCCCTCCTTCCCTAAGTACTTGTGAAAATATTTTCTTTGGTGTATCGCTTCCAACCCTTTGATGTTGTTTTGTCAGTTTCAAACCCGGGCTAATCAGTATGATGGGTTTCATTAAACAAAGTACCTAAGTTAATGCCCAAATGCCGTATTGTCCAACTATGGAATGGTTGACAAGATTAATAACTAATTTGAGTATTTTCTTTAATTCAGAGAGTTAAAACTCTCTCAGCGACAGTGATAGAATTTTGTGCTTCCTTAGCACTCATGGAATGAATTTATCTTTTTTACTAGGTCACATGGTTGATATTTATATCCTAAAAAGGGTTTTTTATTCTCCTAATAGGATTTTGGTTTTTGAGATCGACTTTAAAGGGAGGTTCATTTTTGGTGTTCCGATAGAATTGGAGGAGCTGTATTGCTTTTCAATTTCGGTTCAAGAGTTCTTACGTGTTTCCACACCCCCTTGAGACTCGCAAAAATGGGAAAATTCCTCTTCTTAGGAACACATACAAAACTCATCACTACAAAAAGGAGAATGGTAACTCCACCACTTTTTGGTGCCCGTTTAATTTTGTTTTTTTTCTTTTCTTTCTTTTTGCTCGATTAAAAGATATACATTAAGAAGGAAGGTTAGCACAAATCTGCCCGAGCAGAATAGCCACTGAAAAAAATGCATTGTTGTTTTTCTTTTAACCAATGCATTTAGGATGTAGTTTGATGGTCCTAGATAGTAGCTCGGTGAAATCCTGCCTCATTAACATTTTGATGGTCCTAGAAGGTCTCTCAATGAGGGAGGATGGCACTTCCATAATAACACTATTTCACACTTTTAACTACATTTTCTCATAAAACCTAAACAATGACGGATTTGAAGTTTATATTTTAGGTATATGATCTTCTTACAAAAATCTTAGATCTACATTCCTAATTAAAATGAGTGTATTTTTAAAATACCGAACTTTACTATTTACCGATGTTGATTTCAACCCTTGATTTTCATCGGTTTTCAAGTGTTATTTCTTGAAGGAATGTAAAACTTTGCATGAAGAACATATCCCAAATATTATCTTCAAATCCTCTTTATTCGGGTTTTATATAAAAATATATCGAAAATATGAATAGTGTGAAAATGGAAAAGTGGGTGGGGATCCTCCTCTGCTTTAATTTTGTTGATGATCGTACCAAAGACTTGTGCACGTCTTTTGAGTGGTCACACACCATTCTTACCTAGTAGGAGTTTGGTTGCCTTGATTAATATCCTGCTTCCTGATCATGCTCATTATACCACAAAATGGTGGGTTCTGACAATTACCTGGATGGTACCCCATCCCCATTACCCATACAGTATGTTATACATATCACTTGACTAGACTAGAGATAAGACAAAACACCAACCACAACAACTCTCCGGTATAGACATTAACTTTTCCCTTATCCAAGAACGTACGTGTCACAATCAGATTTTAGAAAGAATCCAAACCAAGTAGAAAAAACTCATTAGTGTATACTGTTAACCGGAAACCCACCATTTCCCAGATGGGAAGGGATTTTCCACTTTCAAAACGAGGGTTTAGATTGTAGGATAAAACCGGGCTAGCTGTTTTGGTCCACGACCGAGTTGTGGCTTCCAAACCGAAGTTACCAAACCCCTCCCTCGCTCTATGACTTAAGACTATTGGCATGCCATGCACGGCTCTACATGCAGTTTACATGCATGGTTTAAATGCGAATTAACTAGAAGAATAAATATGTTGAAAATACGTCCTGCCGACACCAATGAGCAAGTGTGTACCAGAGTAACCCGTGTGTTTATCATTTTCGATGAAAAACCTATATAAACGCTACATGGCTTGCTTTCAGTTTCAATATAACCTTTATAAAATACATTGTCCTCTTCTATATACAGAGTGATATGATAAGAACGCAGATATTGATGCTGAACACTTGGTCTGTTATTCTATTTGTTATAAGTTTGGTGATATTTGCTTCATTCATTATGTTTATAGATGGAGAAATCCAAAATGTAACGGAGGAAAACTCCCACCTGGTTCCATGGGATTACCTTTGATCGGAGAAACTATTCAGTTCTTTATCCCCAACAACTCACTAGACACGCCAATGTTTTTCAAAAAGAGATTATCCAGGTGTGTATATGTATTACTAACCATCCACATTTTTATCTTAACTTTCTCTATAATTTGATTATTCATTTATTTGTGTATATATAGTAAGCTAACTGTTGAAATGATCTCATGCATGAATGATCAGATATGGATCAGTGTTTAAGACGAGTTTAATATTTCATAAGGTGGTAGTATCACTAGACCCAGATTTTAATCAGTTCATATTCCAACAAGAGAGAAAGACAGTACAATTATGGTATATGGACGCATTTTGGGATGTATTCGGAAAAACTGTTGAAACTTCAGCTGATCTTTACATTCTCAAATACTTTAGAAACTGTCTCTTAAATCAATTTGGTGTGGAAACCATCAAGGAGACACTTCTCCTTAAAATCGAAGTTCAAGCTGACCGATATCTACGAACTTGGTCTGCTCAATCCTCTGTCGAAGTTGAAGCATCAATCACAAGGGTATGCATTATTTCAACATAACCATATACGTGAGGATCTCTTTACATGATAAAATTGACATCAGCTATCGTGACACTTTGACGCAATTTTTTTATAATGCTCAGTAAACATACTTGAAAGCTAATTTTTTTGGTCTATGTATATATGAAATAGCGTCAAAATGTCGAGATAGTTTGAATTTTACCATGTCAACAGATTCTAGTTCTCCCCATATATACACCTTGAATGTGCTTGTATTCATTTGTGATTAGATTTCTGTGTTTACACACATGCAGATGGTATTTGATCTGACTGCGAAACATTTATTCCATTACGATCCGATGGATACGAATGTGGGTAACGTGTTTGCCGACTTCTTTGATAGTGTAATGACGGTTCCTATAAACATTCCCGGTACTACGTATCACAAGAGTATGAAGGTAATATATCAGAAAGAGAATATTGCATTTTAATTTACCCCTATCGGGGTTGTAGTATACGAGCTCATTTTAATTTCAATTATAACTTCATTTATTATTTTTGTTAGAACAAAAAGAAGGCAATCCAACTGATGAAAGATATACTGCAAGAGAGACGTAATTCAGCGGAAAAGAAAGGCGATTTTCTTGATCAAGTCTTAGAAGACATGAAAACAATGGAATTTATAACGGAAGATTTTGTTGTTTATTTCATATTTGCAATATTACTTGCCAGCTTTGTCTCCATTTCTACAGCTCTCACTTTAGCGTTTTCACTGTTGACGGACCACCCTGCCGTGGTGACTGAATTACAGGTCAGTAAAATGAAAATTCATCAAAGCTTATTAACCTAAAATCCTACATTAACTCAGTGAATTAATCAGTTAGTTAATGATGTTTTGCATTGTAATTAGGGAGAACAAGACAATTTGTCTAAAAGCAAAGACAATCCGGATTCTCCACTTACATGGAATGAATATAAATCAATGACTTTCATGACTCAGGTAGGTATATGAACTGCATAAGTACATGTACATTTATCTTGTGCAATTATAATTAAATTCTAGCTAAAAAAACAATCTGAAACGTTTAACATGACAGGTTATTCATGAAACACTAAGGATGTCTAATATGCTTCCTGGGATGTTAAGAAAGGTTATTAAAGATGTTCACGTGAATGGTATGTACTCTGGAACTTTCGTTATTAAACACTTTCGTTATTTAAGAAAGAAAACGAACAAATTAATTAGATAATTTAATAAAAAGTAATCCTACAACATTCATTTGCTTTGAAGGTACATGGCAGCTTGAGTTGTTTTCAATAAGTACATATTGTTGATCTTTTTGTTTGTTTACAGGGTACACAATTCCAAAAGGGTGGACAATTATGCTAGTTCCTTCTGCTGTTCATATGAATCCTAAAATTTCCAGATCCACATACCTTTAATCCCTGGAGATGGAGTGTAAGTATGTAAATATTGTACAGCCCCCAAAATTTTAAAACCTAAAAGTAAAATTTGAAGTGTATTAATTTTCAAAAGAAATTTTCTAATAGCCCACTGGAAAATTAACATGTTGCAGTGTGGCACCATCCCTGTTGTTTTAGTCTTCTACGTTTTGGATGCTACTTCCGTTGCAATTAAACATGTTGGTAATTTACGTGTGAATTAATGTGTACATAATATAAACAGGAAATTGGTGGTACAAATGCACCATCCATAGATTATATTCCATTTGGTGGAGGGTTGAGACATTGTGTAGGAGCAGAGTTTAGCAAGACAGTGATGGCTATATTTATTCGTTCTTTGATCACTAAGTTCAGGTAATTAACCTATACATCTACCAGATTATACTTACTGATCTGATTAATGAATTTTACTGGCCTTTTGAAACTTGTGAAAATTGCGATTTGATCATCCCTTTCTTCGTTTGTGGATCATCCAGTTGGACAAAAATAAAAGGAGGAAATGCTTACCGTAACCCTGCTTTATCGTTCGGAAGAAGCGGTTTCCACGTTAAGATCTCTGAAAAGGATCAGATCAAGAACTAATCTTTTGCCGTTCTTTAGTAAAAACCACAGTTTGGAGGTCTGAGTGCCCGTTTCTAAGTTATAACTAAGTATTGGATGTGAATACTTGGTTTGTTGTCTTATCTCAAAAATACAAACTTGGTTTGTTATCTTGTCATTAATTTGTGCTTATATAATTCTGAAAAGGATTGATTGTAATGATTGTTATAAACCAATATCCATGGTTTCCGTCACCAAGTTGGCAGAATTGTTAGAAGTTACTCGTCTCGTCAGTGGACAAATCATCCTCCATTGCAAAAAAAAATCAAAGCTTGATTCATAATTAGATGTTTCTGCTTCAGTAATGACATTCTTACTTGTTCCTGCTTCTTTGTCAAAATTGCATTTGAATAAGAGATTTTAGAGTAGGTACCCTCCGATTTCTTTTTTTCTTCAAGCATATAATAAAATTATTAATTTTATTAACTGGCAAGATTGGTGTATAAAATAATCGGAAAATAGTCCATTTATCCAACTATTTTTAAAACATGGTTCTAATGTACGAGTAAAAATTAATATGGGTGAAATGGACAAAAAAAAATAGCAAAGATGAAACTGGATTCATCATGGCTTAAACTTAAAAAAGAGTTATGATGAAATTGGATGCATCCTGATATAAATTAAAAATAAGAAAAAGTATTTGAAAATGGGTAGGATGAAATGTTTATATCCCTGGCTATTTTTACATTTTTGTCCATTTAAACAAAGATCAAAATCTAAATGTCCTTTTCACCCAGGAATTGTTGATTTTGGTCTTTTTAACCAATTTTATGTAAAATAATATCATTTGGAAAGCCATATACTTTTAAAAAATACTAAATTATCCTTGTTTAACTAGTACTAATCAACCTTTTTAGTTTAATTAATTTAGTTAGATAAGTTAGTTGTAACGAAAGTTTTGACATCCGGTTTTGGTTAGATTGAACTTTTGGATTTGTTGGAAGATTTTTGTAGATTTTTTTTTGTTTTTTTTGTTTTGAGAACTTTTTTTATAACGAAAATGAAACCATTGGCCAAACACTTCTAATAAGGGTATTATACAGATGTATAATGGATTCATTCTCCAGTCCAAATTACAGATGAAATCAACACTTTCAGAAATCACAGTGTGAAAAGTCAGCATGCTCGACTAAAAAAAGCATGCCAACTAGGTACATTCGGAACTCAATCCATGAACAGTTGGCATGCTCCACCGAAGCAAAGTATATCGACCAAACGTTAATTTTTCGGATTTATAGTCGACCATGACGACTTATAACAAAATTGGGACACAATCATCGATCGACATTCTTAACTAAAAGTAAGCATGTCGACCAAACATTATTTTTTTAGCATTTGTAGTCGTCATGGTCGAAAATTTAGCACGCTAACGACTACTTTTTATTAGTCATCATGTTATTTTTACAAAATCATGACGACCAATAATAAAATTGGACACATGAAAACTTGTTTTCTGGGAGTTGATAATATCATGGTTAAGTTTTTCAGACCTTAACGACTAGTCATACTACATCACTAGTCGTCAAGGTTTATGGATGAAAACCATGACGACCCTGTGAATGTTACTTTCAGAAACATAACTCTTTGAAAAGTCGTCACGCTATTCATCCTATAACCTTGACGACTGAAAAGAAATATTAAAAGTCGTCATACTCGACGAAGAGATACCACGACGACCGTATAACTATAATTCAACAATTTCTATTTTTCCGACCTAATATGCCATTCAAACAACATACCAAAGTACGCGATAGAGTTTTAAAAATTAATTGACGATAAATTTTTTATCATCAATGATTTTTTTTTTTATTTGAAAGCGATAAAATATAGAGGAGTGAATTGAACAAAGATTGATGATGAAAGAGATTAATGAAAAGAATAAGGTTTGGATCTAAAACCAAAAAGAGAATAGTTTTAGTTATTACTAGATGATGCCGCTACGGTGGGAAGGCCGATCAAGAAAAAAGGAAACACTCCCGCAATTGGACCGAAAAAGAAAATTTATGGCTAAAGTGAAAATATCATTTTTCTTGAAACTAAAGAGTACATCGTTTTATTAGTTGCAAAAGAAAATTAGTTGATGCATAAAACCAAAATATGGTTACATAAAGTATTATGTATCCTTTTGTGGTAGTTTGCATAATGGATCTCCATTTTATTTTCAAAATTGTGCTTAAAATGATAAATATTTTTCCAAATTTTTCATAAAAACTCTAAATTTAATATTGTTGTTTATACTCGTTGCGTAGATTTTTTTAAAACTTTTCCAACGATATAAAATTTGTAAAATTCCAAGGCACGGATTTTTAGATATGTTAGATTAAAGTTTGGTTGTCAATTATACCCATAAAGAAATAAGATAAATAAGGAATTATAATAAAATTTGGCTTTTATATCTAGTTGCCCTTCTTTTTTGGTTTATTTACGAAAATGTCTAATATCTTCTCGCTCTTCCTCTTTGGTTTATTTACTAAAATGTCTAATACCTTAGTGCCCTTCCTCTTGAGTTTATTTACGAAAATATCTAAGTGAAAAAAAAAAATTTGATTTAGAGGGGCAGTGTCGCCCTTTCGCGTTGAACCAAATCCAATCTTTTGTGTCTAATTGGAAAAAATGTCACGCTTCACATTGACACAAAGTCACCATATATAAAGTCCTCTCGCTTCGCCTTGGCCGGCCTAATTAGGGAAAGGGTAATTAAGTAACTTTATACACATTAGATACTTTTGTCCCACTATTATGATTCGGAACAAAATGGGTATACCCTAATCGTCTAGTTTTTATTAGACTGGAATAACAGATGTGGGTATGTTATACCCAAAGGGTTCCGATGCAAAAACAAATGTTAAGATTTGCTCCGCCAAATCGGTATAGACTCGTGTTGAATTGCATACTTAATCATAAACATTTTTACTTCAGCATCCTCCTCCGTGTTCCTCGAAATGCCCCAAGGGTAATTCTTATGGGATTGACATATCTTTAATCTTCAATGAACAGAACAATTAATTGATAAATAGACAAGTTTATTGATTCACCCCACTGTGGTCCGTGAAACCGCGTGCGCTTCTTCTTGGTCCGCACGTTGACGACGGAACAGAACAATAAGCACCTACCAAATTATACTACCCGTTTTAGGTAAATGATACTTTCATTTTTTATTTTGCCTAAAAATAGGCCAAATTGAAAAAGTGAAAGTATCACTTTTCCTAAAACGGAGAGAGTAATATTCATATAACTTCCACGCACCTCCTCCGTAGTTTATTATAATCATACTAGGTATCACGGGCCTTACGGCCCGGCTCAACCTTTGGTTAGTGTCATGTGTCACATAGTTTATGATATTCAATACATAGTTTTTAACTTAATATAAATGTTTTGAGAAAATACTTTAAAATACTGTTAGTATACTTATCCATTTAAATTTTAGGGATAATGATTCACTTTTTTTTGAAGTTTATGAGCATTGTATCATGAAGGGTTGAACATATCAAGGGATCTATCAAGCGCTAAGACTTACAAACGACATCTTCAGTTCATGAGAGCATTGCATCTATCACATTGATTATGTTTTAGTTTATGTTGTTTGGCATTGATTATGTGCTAGTTTATGTTGTTTAACATACCCTAAGAGGTAAGGATAAGCGAATGACGGTACTCATAGAAGCGAAGAACACAGTATTAGTCGTAGAAACATGGAATCGATGCATGATTTCACATGCCATAATCTTAAGATGAAAATATTCTCGTAGATGGAAACTAAATGTATGCACATACATCTCCAATCCAAAACTCATGTCAACCGATGAATTCCCATTCATACATCTCCCTAAATGTTTACATCTCAAAAGAACATTTTAGGGTTCCATAACTCCTAAATATGGTTAACCAATTACAAAGAACTTACACGAATACTCGGTTTAATTAACATAGTGGTATCACAGGACGGGACAAAGCAGCTCAACGCACACTAAACAGAAAAATGTTGAAATAGAGATCACTGATTAGTCATAAAAGCATAAATAGTCCCAACTTATCATGTGAAAGTTTTGTTTGAGTAAAATATGGGCACCTGATGTAATATCACCGACTAATTAAATCACAAAACACTGTCAATTTGTAGCACATTTAATGAACAACTACAGTAAACCATATAACTTCACTTGATATTGCATGCCCCTATATTCTGCTGGTGTAGGGATCATTCGTATAAGACCTTAATTGAAAAGATAAAAACTCGAACAATTGCATGTCCTTATATTCTACCGGTGTAGGGATCATTATGTAGACCTTTATTGAAGAACAATCGATCACTTTCTATACTACACCAAAGATACCTATAAATTTCAACTTCGAACGACAACCCTTATGGTGGATCAATACTCTTCATATCATATGCTCAACCGCTGCATATAACACTTACATAGCTAAGGACTCTTGATTCCAAATGAATGAAATTTATAATGAAAAAAATACAACATCTCTAAATCCAAGCTCTTAATTCTACTCAGAATATTCTCCAATATAACACTTCTACGACCCCTAGAAACCTTACTCTTAAGAGCATCCAAGAATCAAACATTCACTATCTTGAAAACATGATGGGTTGCAGCCTAGCCTACAACCGAAGACGTAATTCCATAATAATTCAAAAGGTAAATAAGTGACACAATATCATTGCTAAAAATAAACCCGTTGTAAAAACTTTAACATTGAACTCGAAAAGAAATATTGATTATACAAACTTGACCCTTTCGTCCATGTATGCATCTTGTGTCTTATGATATCAAATGAGTTTTTAGAAACTAAATCACCAAGGATACCAACTAAAATCATGAGCATGAGTAGATAAATACCCATTATTCATCAGATAATATGACTATGTTTATTCTAATGTCGAAGTATGATCCCATCTTATAATTATAAACCATCTAATATAGGCACGCATGTCTCATTTCGTTCGTTATTGACTTTTTCTTCTATTTCCGTAAATTACGACATCATGTGGTTGAGATTCGATGAATCATGAAGATCTTTTTTTCATGATGCGACAGAAGACCGGATATATTCCAATATGATTGTTACTTTCACCTTCATGCCAAAGCATCATGTAGGTGATGTGTTTGTGAGTTACATTTGTCCATTTGTAAAAAATAACCATCATCATCATCTTTAAACTCCATAGAGCCGCAGTCACATATTTTTTCAACCATCCGACATTTTTGGCAGTAGAATTAATTATCATCATTAATGAGGCGGGAAAGTCCATGTAGGATTACATCCACCTATTGTCTTCAATTATAATTTCTACAGTTGGCGTCCATGTTGCGGAATCACATCAACCCTGAAATTATGTGTGAAGTATCAAATGATAAGAACATCAGATCCAACAATATTAGTTGGATATAAAAGCCTAGTCAAGAAAACATTTGTAACCATAGAGTTACTTCAAACATTATTAACATAAAACCTGTAACCTACGCATTATTAACGTAAGACCTGTAACCTATGCATAAGATGAACATCTAATTGTAACTCTCACTCACTCAGTGTCGAATATTACAGTAAACTAACTCAACAACATACTTTATGGACTACCATAAGTCCCGTGAGTTGAGTAAATAAGCTAATAGGTTTCTCTTGGTAAAATACCAAGACTGAAAAAAAAATCTTCATATTGCATTTGAAACTCATATACCAAGCATAGCCTTCGCATATACCAAGCATAGCCTTCTCGATAAAAATAAAAAAAAAAATATACCAAGCATAGCCTTCGCATAAATGTCATACCCGTAATAGACATCAAATCTGAGAAAAATGATTATCCAACAAAGAAAACAATAAGATATCATCTCATTGTCAACTTTCAATCTTAACCATTTTCTATTTTGGGAAAAAGTATTTCATTTTTGTTTTCAAATAGTCCAATATTGAAAGAACTCAATAAGATGCCTAGTTGAAAGTTATGTTCGACCATTAATATCTTGAGTAAGTGAACATTACTTGCATTACACAAAATCTTGCGAACTGTGATCCTGGGTCCATGATACCTATTTCTCGTATTCTGTGACGAGAAATGATAAGTTTAGATTCATGTGATATAGTTCCCAAATTACTGACCGGAAAGGCGAAAACATATACAAAATATTGCCAGTCGTGCGTTATGTCTATGACTTATATAGATTGGTCCATATAATTTAACCAAATGAACCTTCATGTAGCCTTGGCCCTTTCCATATGCATAATAATCTAATAGTTTAAGTACTTAGATTTCAACATGTTGTACGGCTTGTATATATCATTGACGTGAAATCAGTACAACCCAAATTCATACTCTCTATCATGAAATTATCATAAAGGCGAGAATACAAAGATGTTGATGAAAGTCTAAATTCGAGGAGAAGTCTCACCTTCTTCACTTTCTTCATGTTAACATTCCCTGAAGCGGATGGATGGGCGCAGAAAGGTAAAAAAATAAAAGATGTTGCATGAGTCCATGGTAAGTTTGGATCGATCAATTGTACTTGCAAAAAATGTCCAGAGGAGTTTTAATGAAAGGAGTGACGATACGTCGATTTGTACACAAAAAAATATATAACTTCACTTCTTTCTGCATATGGACTAAGAGAAGTGTCATATTGCAATGGCAAGTGCGATTAATAAGAATACAAAACACACTTGGGATTTACAAATAACTAAGTTCAAAAATACGCAGACCACGGTAATACCTGGGAATGCTTAATTTACAAATACTTAGTTGGGATTTTCATCTCAGCAAGAGTACACCACTATTGATCGCCATGGAAGCTTCTAATAACCATTAATTTATGAGGAACCATAGAGCAAGGGAGACACCACTTCTCGTCTTGTCCAATAGTAGGCCACCCAACCAAGGAAGGCAATTGAATAACAACACCATCGTTAGCATCACCAACTAAATCCCTTCCTCATAATAAAATTCCTTTTCACCAAGCCATCAAACATACTAAGCAACATACCGAGTCAACGCAAGCTTCATAAGCAAAGACGAATAAATGGATCTTGAAAATGGCAGCGATCGTGTTAAGTGAGCTATGGAAATTAGTGACATTGGCTAAACATGCAACATGGAGTTAAGAAAATCATTTAGCCATGCAACATTGACCAAAGTACACATGTCAAGAAAATATGTTTTTACTATATTAGTATGTCTCGAATTGTCGCATGATATCCATACTACAACATATAATCAACAACGAAGAAAAAAAAAAAAAAAGAGGTTGTTGTGCAAAATAAAGGAACTCAAGTTTGAAATATTGCAATTTTAATGACCAAGCAATTCAATCACACATAAAAATAATTACCACAAACATCAAAAAGATTATAAAGAAATCTCTAATACTTTGCACTGAAAGTTGAAAATTAAAACATTAAAAAGATTACAAAGAAAATAATAAAACGCAAATTGAAGATTTTACCTCTCGAATTCACAGGACATTGATGTTTTTTGTTAAGCTCCCAAAGTTGATGTCCTTTTGTTGACCTAGTTTAACCTTGCAAATCAACCCAACACCAACAAACTTATTACGAATCTTCTTACTACTGGAAAACTCTTCAATTCTCCCATTTGTCATTCAAGCAAAACCATTTGCTTACTAAATAAAGGAATATATAAAAACTTCAATCACAAAAGCATATAGAGGATAAGTTGCTACCGCACTTACCAAGGGATAAATGTCCAAGGAGTTATACGGAACAGAGATCCAAAATTCCAAATCATTCCTTCGGTCCCATATGTCATCCCTGTACATCAAGTAACAAAAGAATAACATACATACAGTGTTACATTGATAATTTACCTGTTATAGCTGAAATTCCAAGAGGAGCTGTCTTAGAACTCTCTCGAATGAGGACTTCAAATTTGAATCATCCCACATGGACAAACGACCTCAAAATTTCGAACTCCGCAGCTAATATTATGGTTGACACCGCTTATATCTTTGTGAACTTTCTCGTTTCTGCACCCAAAGGGAGGCAACCTCTGGCCTCGAAATTTGAATCAGCCCACATGAACAAACGACCTCAAAAGAAACCCTTTTGAACTCCAGAGATAATATTATGGTTGACACTGCTTATGTCTTTCTGAACTTTCTCCGTTTCTGCAGCCAAAGGAGGCAACCTCTCTGTCTGAAATTTGAATCATCCCACATGGACAAACGACCTCAAAAGAAACACTTCTGAACTCCATAGCTAATATTATGGTTGACATTGCTTATGTCTTTATGAACTTTCTCAGTTTCTACAGCCAAAGGAGGCAACCTATCTATAGCCAATCTAGCTTCCCTCTCAATGCTGTGAGAATTTACAACAGGTGATACACAAAATACTCGGATAAAAACAACGACATCAACCAAAACAATAAATAACACTTCAATTATTTGCCGGGTTAAATACCGGCAATTGGACTCGACGTGAATTGAACACGTAACCTTCTCGACGCCGAGTCGATGCGCGCTACCATCGCGCCACAGATCCGTGGTTTAAAAGGCTTGTATTAGTACGGGACAGGAATAAGATTTACTTTCGGTGCTAGATGAGGAAACTCTAACCATTCTAAATATCATAGAACTTCAGAAATATCATCTTGAAACAATCACCAATATCAGAATTTTATGGATTAGATATATAAAGGATAATATAGTAAACCCCCAGTCAAATGACCTCAAGGGTATATGTACCATCTAGTGATCAGTGACTACGGTTTTCACTGAAACTTTCTTGTCATACTGATTTTGCAGGTCATTAAAATCAGTAATTTGTATTACCAATTTTCCAAGCTGAAAATTTTTAATTATATTACCATAACATCTATTTTGAAGGGATAGCAGGACTGAATCGAGTAAAAGATTTAAGGAAAGGAAATATTACCGCAACTGAGTGCAGGAGCCGCAGAAAGTTTTGAAAAGATGATCTTAAAGGACAGAACTTTGTGATCCATTTCCGCATAAAATAACACTCCTAACGATATAACACACCACGAAAAAGTCATGGTAATAGCAGAACCAATTACACCAACACCAAGCTTATAATTGAATAACCAACTCAAAAATAGATGATCAACTAAGACGAACAAAGAAACCCATGCTGCAAACGTATTAGTTCACTGTTTTTTAGATAACCACTGCAAGAACTGCAATCAACCCATAACATATCAGTTCTTGTATCAATCTTTATATTGAATTCCTTCCACGGTCTGGAGTTGAGGATAACTCCTGTGGACTTCCTACTACATATTATCAAACTCAAAGAGTTGGAATCTATTCTGCGAAGGCCTTAAATAAGAAAGTAAAACTCTAAATAAAAAAAATGCTAAAAGTAAGTTTCATGATTCAAGTAGAATTCAACACACCCAGCACACCAACGGTGATCAATGCAAGGGAACTACATTTACGAGAAAAACAAACCTAAACGCAACATCAATAAAGGCTCAAATCTGCCTCCGGTCCTGTGCTACGTAAATGGCATCATCTGTGAACATCATCGCTATGGTAGGGTTGATATACAACCAAAAAGAACATGAGTCAAAACTCAGGATTACGAATTCAGTTGACCAAAAAAAGTGCAATACAAACTAAGAACCCCAGAGTACCAAAATTCAGATGTAAAGTATAAGTTAAACTCACCTTTTAAAGAAAAAGACCCACTGATTTCGAGTGAAAGGCACCACCAATTCTACTTGGTCCAAAAAAAACAAAAGAACATAATTAGGTTTTGGGTCACTAAAATACGAACAAATAATCCTAATGTAGAAAATTGAACCAAACGAACAGAATCTAAGTCATCCATACTTCCTTCTCTACTCCCATTTTTTTTCATAAAATTTATCTCTCGAAGTGTAAACTGTAAAGATGTCACCCAAACTTATTGAAACGAAACCTTGATTTCCTCTTTAAGCTAGATCAAATACCAAGTGAAACTTCATACAGAGATCTTAATGGAGAATAATTTATCTTGTAAGGTATTTTGATAGTAAATAATATTGCATGGGAGCTCCCGCCACAATTGACAAAAAGTTGTTTTACTACTGTAAATTACAATAGACAACTTGTATGATCCAAAATCAAGGGAAAAGGAAAATATGTTTCTACCATAGACGTTATAATAGACAACTCGATGTGGTACAAAATCAAGTGAAAAGGAGAACTCCTACCTCAATTGTAAACCAACTTGTAGATTTGGTTCTTTGAATTTGACACCATACGCAATCTTCAAATCAACCTACGAAATAAGGTAAATCAAGGTATGAAAAAATTTAAATCAATAAAAAAATAAAACAGTATGAATTTTTTTAAATCAGAATGGAAATAAGTATACCCAAAAAGTTTAGAGAGAACCCGTTTTAGGATTCAATTTATTATCAATCGTTAGCTATGATATTAGTCCTTCTTCAAACTTCATTCTCCTTTAAATATTTAATTGTCGAAATTAATTTAGTGATTTCATCTCTTCCGATGCTTCATGTCCCGCATTGGATGTTCTTAAAGGTCACAATTTGGGAAGGATTTTTGTAACTAATCTCTTACGAATAACCTACATGAGTGTGGATATGTGTTTTGAGTCTAATTTTCTTTATTGCAAGATAGGATGAGAAAGGTATGGTTACATAACCTATTAGAGTTGTAGAGTGGAGATGTTGGTTTGGCAAAGTGGATAGGTTTGTGATTTACTCCTGATGAATGCCTGAGATATGGCTTCTCAAACTGTCAATTCTTAATGCTCTGGAAATCACTCACTCTCTTATATTGCTTTTACTGATCAAAGCGGGATTCTTCAAAAGAGAACGATTAGCTAGGAAGGTATAAAAATTACGACATTTTGGTATTTTGTTAGCTTACTTAGGTATGGAAAATCTTGACGCCTTGAAATTGTAGAGCATTGTTGCTGACACCGGTGCAAAACCATAATTAGGAAATTTAATTATTAAGTCTGGAATCTGTTTTAATGTTAGCATTAGGAAACATCTGCACAATGGGAAAAAAATGTTATATTCCATCCGCAAAGCCTAAAATAAGTTTCGAAGGAAAATCAAACACAAAAGTAACCCCAGCATAGACCAAAAAACCCAATTGGAATATAATTCACATGAATAGTTAGTTTTAGTCCAATGCAAGTATAAAAGCATTAATTTAAACGATAAGGGCTTTGGGTAAGGTCTCCCTATGACTTACCATGGAGCAAAAGACTCTTATCTTTCATAGAAAAATCCATCAATTGCATCTACAGTTGCCATAGAGTCCAGACTGACAATGAAGCGATGACCTTGATGAAGAAGGGTCTCAACGATTTCTTTGTTGAGCATAAGTTATAAGAAGAGAGAGTGTCACAATAAAGTGAGAAACTGTTTTTTTTTTATACTCAAAAGAGAAAAGTAAAATTCTTAATCGCATCCGTCCCCATGCATTAATTTGAATTTTCATGGTTTGTATTCATGAGATTTAACACAGTTGAATATCCTCCATTCTAGAAGTGAATATTCATGGTCTCTCCAGTACCTTTTCTATTGTTTGGTTTTGGCATGGTTTGTATTTTTAATATATATCATCAGATGATTTGCACATATACCATGTTTACTATTACCGAACATGCAAGATTTTCATTCCCACCAATCATAGGTAAGACCTGTCCGAGAAAATACACATATGGTCCAATTCCTGAAACGACGCAAACATCAAATGAACATGATTCTACACAATCTTTTTTTTGAAATAAATAAAGAGCTATCAAGAGTAGTTTCAAGTACCAACTTCCTGTGAACTAAGAACTTTCTGTTCAAACTCATTTTCCCAAGGCGTTGACAAATCTTCATTCACCACTATAGTATACTTCTCTTCTTCCAATTCCCGTTAAGCCACTTACACTCCTGTTTTCCCATACCCTAACCAAGTCATTGCCGTTTATATGCCACATACTATACTAATGTATCTCCTACACCTGTTAGTTTAAGCAACCCACACATACTCATATATCTCTTATACCGTTGTAGAAACCAAACTACCAACTCTGCCATCTATCATTCACTCTATCTATCTTCTAATTCCCAACAGATTCTAATTGACTGTTTTATCAAATTTAATGTAGGAACTTAACACTGTAATCAGAGTTAAGACTGCAACCTAAAGATGCAACCTTCTATGATTAAAGAACAACATCATCTTAGCTTTGGAAATTGACCAATAGACATGGGGCAAGATCCGTAGCATAAATCAAAACAGAAAATAATGAAAGAGGATGGAATGCGTTTTTAACGTGCGATTTCGTTAGCTTGTTTATCCATACCTTATCAATAAAATTGCACCTGCAAAATTAAATTAAACAAATCGATGATTAAAACCAAAACCAAAATAAATAATTATCTACGGTTGATAAATTGCACCAAGGAAGTTTTTAGCGTGCGATTTGGTCGTGTTCCAGTTGGAATACCAACATCCAACTCTGGACTTTGAGTAGCTCCTTCAGTTGATGAATCATTGAACTTTTCCTCTGATTCCTGTAGCACCCAATTTTGAAATACCCTCTCATCTTGGATCTGATCTCACAAAAGCATTACAATATGAAAGACTTGGAGTCCGATATTATTCACAGTCCGATACTTGCACTGATAGGCTACTAAAAAACCCGTAAACACCAACTAAGGAAGTAAGAAACCCCTGATAAAAATCAAACCAACAATCCAAATATTGAAGAATCGAATAAACTTGGTCCAAACAATCAGACGTAGCACAAAAAAAAAAAAAAAAAAAAAAACCTAAGTATATAATTCTACAAATCAATTAAAAGAGCTCATAAAACTGATTTGATTCATAAAGATTGGTTCATACAACATTAACGGACTTTCTTGATTGCATCACCTACAGATTTAATGGACCAAAACTGCTCAATCAGTTCCAACAAAGATAAAACCTAGAAATACTGATGAAGAAAATAACAATGAAACTATTAGGCGAAAGAGCGAAAAGAGTGTGTTAGAAATCTGTTTGGAGAAAATAGAGAAATTAGGTTTTTATGACAACCCAAATTTTCCATGGTATTACTTTCGAATAACGTGAGTCTTTCCTGGCCGTCCATGTAAAAACCCAATCCGGAGATTCCCGACCTTCGGATCGGGGTCCCTATTCAATGTCGTCCGTCTGATAGCCTAGGCTATCATGGAGACAAACCTCATAGGTTTTTATAACAATGATGTCGAGGCACGTCTGTTTTTAGCGCCTTCCTAAAATACCGGGAGAGAAACCGGACCAAGGAGTGTTTTTTACTGGGTTCTATCCGGTCAGATCCGGCCCAGATAACCCTGTACGTAACCTAACTTACTGCTACTGTACCTTATCATACCTCAACCTTTAGTATTAGTATATTGGCATTTATTTATGGCAACTGAGTATAAGTGTTTTTCATTTATGGAGACCCTCTTTTATCTGTACGGTTTACACCATTTACTTTTACATTTTTAACCATAGTCTATTTACTTTGGCATAGAATATTCTTAGCATGTTGTCCATTGCCTTTGTATTATCTAATTTACTATAAAACTCGATATGTGTAACTTACAACTTTTAAAGCAATTGTTGATATGAATATTTTTTAAGGTTATATAGAACTTTTAGTTTGTTTTGAGACCTAATTTGTATCTACAAATATCTACAAAACTAAAAAAAATGTAGACATAAGGCACCAAATTCAAGGTTATATTATTTTATTACTAAGAATCCTCATGGCTTTGAATTATTAAAAGAATTTGAAGTTATACGACAGTTATATACCTGCATATCCTACTACTTTTTTAAGTGGTTTTTCAAGTAAGTAATTATATCCATTTAGGTTGAAGATCACTTAACACCTAAGGAAAAATAAGGTTAGAAGAACTTATCATGAAAGATTGCCAACTAATTAACGTAGCAAAATGAAATATTCATCTCCATTTGTAATTGTTATGTTTCTACCAAACGGGTAAATAAAATTGCGCATTTAAATCACCAAAAATAACCATTATCGTTATTTTCATGCATATGCATCTCATCAATCAAGAACATTAAGAAAATCAACAAAGAACAACAACTTTGTTATTTACCATGATATTGCCTTTCAGGTGCTGCTTTGCTCCCTCTTCCAAATCATTCTCACAAAAGAAGTTTCTTGTCTTGTCATTAAAGAACTAAGCAAGTCTCCGAGCTTTTTAGAATTAAGTTTATGTACCAATTTTTTTGGCCACACCGTTTTAGTAATATTCGTGATGAGGCGTTGTACACCAGAATCTGGGAGAAGTATGGACATATGGCCACAACCAAGAAGGTCACTAGTCGATTTGCGTTGGTTAAGCGTGTGGAAGAGGCTTTATCTTCCATCGAGGACATGCGTGAGGTGACCGGCCACACCGTTCTCAAGACGTTATTGCCGATCGGGAGCACCATCGCGACGTGTGTGTAGAAAAGGAGTTCAACGCTTCGTGGTTTGTCAAAGGCCTTGCCGAGATCCAGAAGTCGAAAGATGCAAAGAATCGAAAGCCTTTCGCAGAGGAGATTGCACGACAGGAGGTAGAACTCGAAAAGCTTTCCAAGATGTTAACTATGAAGAGAGCGGCTCTTGAAGATGCAAAGTTGACTATCTCCAAGAAGAGCAGACTCCTGGATGATTTTCCTTGAATGTTTCTCTCGTTAAACTTTCATTTAGGTTCTTCTTTTTTCTTTTTTTTTTGAAAACATATCGGATTTCTCGGTTCAAAGTTCGACTAGGTTTTGATAGACAAATGTAGCTTTTGAGGATATTGGATTATTTAGGGATGAATGGTTTTGATAATATAACTCGATTATGTTTTGTGAAAGGAATATTGCTTTTATGAAAGTGTGTGCTAGCAATAGGCACAAGACGCAGTGAAAGTATGACGGTTTTATTAAGAACCTAAAAACAGATCGTATATCTTGCCCAATCTAAATTTACTCACTCCATAGGTTTTTGCGAACACACCCTCTCCATGTAAAAGGCGGCTTTGCGGGTAGCATCGCCTTGACAAGTCCTCAATCGCCGGGTAGCATCTTGTGCGAGTCCCCAGTTTTCTGGTGTAGTTTTTACAACTGGTAACCAGGTTGTCTGGCAGTTGAGTCGGATTGAGTCGCCATCCCCTACCATCTTGACATCTGGGTCGAAGAACGAGATCGACAGTCTGACATTGTAGCCGATAGATCAATCCTCCCATTTGTGGTCGCCAATTGTTTATGGGTAAAAATCATTTCCACCCGATTTTGGTAAATTCTCGTAGGTGAGTGAGAAACGGTTTAAACCCTAAACAAATGTGTTGCACGTGAGCACTTTCTAGATTCGAGAGATCAATCTCAGACAAGTCCGGCCTAAACCAAGAAATGGCCGTTCCAGACTTGCTTCGGCCACAAAGTGGAGGAGAAGGGTTGATTTGGGGAGGGAAGCAAAGAAAGGTGTTGAGACCAGAACACTCGGGGAGAGTAGTATCTCGACTTGTATCAGAAAGTGAAAGCTTAGGAAGCTTGCAAGAGATGAAAGATTTTTGGAGAGCTTGCAAAGTTGCCTTTTCTGAGAGTGTTGTATTTTTCTCCTGACCGAGACTTGTTGTCCGGTGGAAATAGGTAAGACCTATTTATAGAAGTCGAGATTGAAACGACCTGGCCTCATGAAGGAAGAGAGTAAAGGGTGAAATAATGGGAGGAGGTGGTAACCGCAAGGTGTTTATGGGTGAAAACGTTTTCACCATTATTTCCTCATTTATTTGACCGCCTTATTCATATTCACGCTTTCTTAATGTGAGCGTAGTGTACGCCGCAAGCCGGGACTGCCAAACCAAGACCCTGAAAGCATCCCCAGTTTGTGTTGATGTCTCGAGTGTTGGTTGCACCTTGAGTGCAAGTGGGCGCTACAGGCGGGTGTGGCATGTTGTAATGCCTTTGTTGCGGGTTGCACTGAGCGCAAGTGGCAATGCCAGAGCCGCTAGTGGCGTGTGTGGCATGTGCCAATGGCATTTGTGGAATGCCTTGGTGGTAGGTTGTACGTTGAGCATAAGTGGCAATGCATAGAGCTGCTAGTGGCGTGTGTGGCATGTGCCAATGGCATGTGTGGAATGCCTTGGCGGTAGGTTGCACGGTTTGCAAGTTAGGCTAACACCGTGGGTTTTGGCATGTGCCAATGGCGCGTACGGCCAAGTTGGCCTAGGTTGCACGGCTTGCAAGTGGAGCTGCCAGCGTGCGTGTTTGGCATGTTCCAATGGCATGCATGGCCAATTAGGATCATGGCCTGGTAAGAAAAGCTACCATGAGCGTGTTGGCATGTGCCAATGGCATGCTCGGCCATTAGGGCCACAACTCGGTAAGAAAATCTACCAAATGAGCGTGTTGGCATGTGACAATGGCATGCTCGGGCCATTAGGCCACGCCCGGTGAGAAAAGCTACCAACGAGCGTGTTGGCATGTGCCAATGGCATGCTCGGCCATTAGGGCCACGACCTGGTAAGAAAAGCTACCAGCGAGCGTGTTAGCATGTGCCAATGGCATGCTCGGCCATTAGGGCCACTGTTTAGTAAGAAAAGCTACCAGCGAGCGTGTTGGCATGTGCCAATGGCATGCTCGGCCATTAGGGCCACGGCCTGGTAAGAAAAGCTACCCGGCGAGCGTGTTAGCATGTGCCAATGGCATGCTCGGCCATTAGGGCCACGCCCTAGTGAGAAAAGCTACCAAATGAGCGTGTTGGCGTGTGCCAATGGCATGCTCGGCCATTAAGGCCATGGCTCAGTAAGAAAAGCTACCAGCGAGCGTGTTAGCATGTGCTAATGGCATGCTCGGCCATTAGGGCCACACCTTGGTGAGAAAAGCTATCAGCGAGCGTGTTGGCATGTGCCAATGGCATGCGTGGCCAATTTGGTCTAGGTTGCACGGTTTGCAAGCCTAAGTGCGGGCGCTACTTTGGCATGGCGAGGCTAGGGCCAAGGTAAGGGTGTTTGGCTTAGCGTGGCGTGACCAGCGTAGCTAGGGCCAAGGCAGAGTGTGTTTGACATGGCGCGGCTAGTTTGGGCTAGGTGTGGCTGGCATGATTTGCCATTGGCACGGAGGTGCGGCCATCATGGTTGGCATGCTTTGGCGCAGTTGGTGTGACTAGCATAGCTAGGACAAGGCGTGAATGCGTTTGCATGGCTGCTAGCTTGGGCTAGGTGTGGTGGGGCATGATTTTCCATTGGCACGGAGGTGCGACTTTAGCATGGTTGGCATGCTTTGGCGTGTTTTGGTGTGGCGGCATGATTTGCCATTGGCACAGAGGTGCGGCTAGCTTGGGCTAGGTGTGGTCGGCATGATTTGCCATTGGCACAAGAGGTGCAGCTAGCATGGTTGGCATGCTTTGGCGCATTTGGTGTGGGCGGGCATGATTTGTCATTGGCACAAAGGTGCGGCTAGCTTGGGCTAGGTGTGGGTGGCATGATTTGCCATTAGCACGGAGGTGCGACTAGCATGGTTGGCATGCTTTGGCGCGTTTGGTGTGGTGGGCACGATTTGTCATTGGCACATAGGTGCGGCTAGCTTGGGCTAGGTGTGGCTGGCACGATTTGCCATTGGCACGCATGGGAATTAGGGTTTTGTTCGTTGTAACCCTAATTTGAAAAAATACCCCCTATTAATTACTTACTATATGCATTAAATGTTCTAATAAATGTGTCACCGGTGACATTAGGTTATTTGGGGTTTTACGATTTTACCCTTTGTTTAAAAACCACCATCAACATTAAGTCCCCCGCTAGCTCTAACAGGAGCTTTGTTGCGAGGTAAGCATATATAAGATGGTGACAAACTATCAACAAAGAAATCGTAAAGAGAATTGAGGAGGCTTGTTCCGACCTTTTTTATAAATAGGATTTGGAATCCTTGCCTCTGGCAGTTTTGCACAAATCTGGAGGCTGGCATAATTGGGAAGTCAGCGTCATTGACAGAAAGAAGCTGGGCGGCATTGAGAAGTTGACGCGAGTCGGGAAACGGAGCGTGCTAGGCCGGCGGGACCGGCGCAAAGTGGGAAGCTGATCGCGCTTAGCCGGGCGGGATCTGTTGCAAGGTGGGGAAGCCGAGCGTGTTAGCTGGGCGTGACTTCGGATGACGATAGGAAGTTGGGCGCAATTGATGGGACCGTGCAACTTGGGCGACGTTAGAAGTTGGGCGCCCTTGTGGGCCGTTCCTTATAAGCACGATTTTTGGTATAGGGAAATCCTTCCTATTTTAATCTCCATGCCCATATATATAAAATCCCTTTCTCTCATCTTTGTTCTTTCAAACTTTTTCATACTAGCGGCAGAGTCATAAAGAAAAAAACCGGCTTCGGTGTATGTCTTCGAGATTTCTTGTTTCCCTTTTCATGTAGCCGCAAACCCTAAAAGTAGGCGTTTTTCTTTCATAATCCTTGCAATGATATTGCGCATATGATTTCTTTGGCGTGCTTCTTGTAGAAAATATCAGTATATATGCACCCAAGGGAAATATCTGTATATATGATTCGAACCCGTAGAAAAACGCTCCATATATAATTTTGAACCCGAAGAAGGATACCATAGACGCATTCGAGCCCGTAGAAAATAATGCGTATATAGTTTTGAACCCAAGAAGGATACCGCAGACGCACTTGAGCCCAGATAAAATACCGCGTATATAATTTTGAACCTCAAGAAGACATCATGTGTGTGCATTTTCGAACCCGTAGATAATATTGTATATGTGCTTCATATGTCTTCGAACCCATAAGAAATATTGCATATATGAATTTCGACTGAATAAAATATCACATGGGCAGTTTTGAACCCATAGAAAAATGCTCCATATATAATTTTGAACCCGAAGAAGGATACCATAGACGCATTCGAGCTCGTAGAAAATACTGCGTATATAATTTTGAACCTCAAGAAAATATCATGTGTGCGCTTTTGAAACCGTAGAGAATACACCCTCTCTTTTTTTGTTTTCCGTGTTTTCCTTTTGTTGGGTGCGGTTATGTGTCGTGGAGATAATTTCGTCTTTCTCCGTGTGCAGATATCTTGTGACTAAGTTGTTATGAAGAAATCCGACAAGATGTTACCGAACAAAATTTCGCCTCATCGAACGACGTTCATAGTTCCATACCAAACACGGATGATGAATTCTTTGCTAAACCCCTCGCCCCGATCGGAAGAATCACCCAGTTTTGTGCCAATTTTGTTAACTGCTGGTGAAGATGAAAGAAGACACGTTCGGTTCGCCCGCAGAACACCATACGGTTCTTTCTTCATAAAGGGGTATATTCTTCTTGCAACATTGATTTCTGTGGATGTGTCAAAGCCCATTGCGTTCTTTTGATAGGTGGGTTGAGTTCATGGTGAGTAAGGAGCACATAAATACCAACTTGACTCGAGCGCAGATTATTGATGTCGCCGTGAGCTTGAAGAAATCTCCAGATTAGGAAGGATATCCTGGGCTTGGTTGCTTTCATCTCTAGATGGTGTTCGGACACCAATACAATCATATGTAGATGGGATGAAATAACTTTCTCCTTCGGGAGAGTGTGGATCTCTTGTCAATCTTCCAGAACCGCGAATCTTAATATCCGATTGTCTCAAGGTGAGGCGAAGATGCGGGATGACCTGCCGCTAAGTTGGGAGATTACGCCGAAAAGACTCCACCGCGAAGTCGAAAGATTTTGTCCTGGAAGAGGATGAAAGGTGCTTTACAGACTGGTGGATATCTCAATGGTTTCTGACGAAATGGAACCTAAACGTAAGTGCAAAGTTGATCTTCATGTTGCAGCATTTTTGGCTCTCCGTTGTCTAGAGACATTTTTGATGACGGTTCGCAAGAAGGAAATAAGAGCAGAGTTGTTAGTGATTGCTGTGAAGTTAGCAAAAGGTGAAGTTCTTCCCATTGGCAAGCTATTCCTTGGTTCCCTATATGTGCATCTGGATCACCTAGTTGCGAACATGCGAGTTTCGAATGGTTTCATGGAAGTGGATTCATATGCGCACGTTGCTTTTCTCGCAAGCCTAGTTATGGGAGCACTTTGAGAAGTATGCTCGAAACCGTTTCCTTCGATTCCCCGCGAGTTGGGGCGGCTCCCGAATTCTTCGATGGGTGAACAAAGGCCCAAGAGTTGGCATGAGCTTGGTTAGTCTTCTCGATAAGTCGCATGAAATCGGTTTTCGCCCATGGGAACCGGTCCATAGGTCGGTGACTCAAATTGACACCTTTGCTTCGCTCCGATCATGTCTTTATCTTTGACGACAATTTGAGTGTTGGTGAAAACTTGTTTATTCAAAGTCGCTTGTCCTGGCTATATGCCGTCTTTCTTCATGGGGTCTTTCGAATAGCCGCTTACAATATTGACCGTGTTGCTCGTCACATGGGTTTCGATCAAGGGGTGCCTCTGCTTACCAACCGGGTGGTTCCTAAGGATTCATTACATGCCGCCCTTAATGCCAGTGCTCCTTGAGCGGGTATCCGCCTTCCCCTTCTTTCAAACGGGAAGAGTAACTTCGACGACTTTTGGCTATAATGAGTTCGCACGATGAGTTCATTATGATCCAAGATTTTGTAAATAACGTGGTGGAGAATGTTCGTTGTAAACCTTCCCCAACAGTTTTGAAGAAGTATCCAACGTTGAGAGATCCAAGTTGCTCCTCGCAACTCGGAAAGTCCCAGGCAAAGGAACAGAACGAAGAATCGTGTCAGCGGGTTAAGGCGGTTTCAAAAGATCCTCCCGCAGCTCTCGTGTCTTTCATTTCTTCCAATAACCAGGTATGTGTCGCCTCCTTGTTGGTTTGTCTCAAAACACGTGAATTTCTCACGAAACACGTGTCTTGTTTCTTCCGTGGCTTCGGAGTGTTAATGCTTTCACCCTTGCACGTTGCCAAGAGACGGCAATTTCTTCAAGAATTCGACGGCACCGAGCCTTCTCATAAGCGGTGATGAGTCGAGAAAGAAGAAAGTTCGACAAGTGAGAGTGATTCCTCCGCAAGACCGGTTCTTTTTCTGAAGTGGTTCGGGTGAGTTTCGCGCTTCTTTTTCTTTCTTCTTTCGTTTCTTATTTTTGAAAAATGTCTAACTCAAGTTCGCAGGAGGAACGGTTCGAGGACGATTCGGGGTGGAGCCACACGAAAACTTGCTTTGGGTGACCACCGCCTGGTGACTTGGAGATGGGAGTTAGCCAATTGCCGGCACAAATGTGGTTCAAACGGTGGATGATTCTCGATGGTTGCTAACGTAGACATGGAAAAATACCCTTTGCGAGTCGTGAGGCCAGCTTGCGGCGCCATTTTCGATCCACCAGTACTTGGTTCCTTATCCGTGTCATGTGTTTGGTTGGCGGTTTCAAACATATGGCTAAGTATGAGGCGTTGTACACATTGAATCCGGGAGAAGTATGGACATATGGCCACAACCAAGAAGGTCACTAGTCGATTTGCGCTGGTTAAGCGTGTGGAAGAGGCTTTATCTTCCATCGAGGACATGCGTGAGGTGATCGCCACACCGTTTCAAGACGTTATTGCCGATCGGGAGCACCATCGCGACGTGTGTGTAGAAAAGGAGTTCAACGCTTCGTGGTTTGTCAAAGGCCTTCTTGAGATCCAGTCGAAAGATGCAAAGAATCGAAAGCCTTTCTACAGAGGAGATTGCACGACAGGAGCTAGAACTCGATAAGCTTTCCAAGATGTTAACTATGAAGAGAGCGGCTCTTGAAGATGCAAAGTTGACTTTCTCCAAGAAGAGCGGACTCATTGTTGGATGATTTTCCTTGAATATTTCGTTAAACTTTCATTTAGGTTCTTCTTCTTTCTTTTTTTTTTTTTTTTTTTGAAAAACATCTTTGGATGTCCGGGTTCAAAGTTCGATTTGTTTTGATTGATAAATGGTAGCTTTGAGGATATTGGATTATTTCGGGATGAATGGTTTTGATAACAACTCGATTATGTTTTGTGAAAGGAATATTGCTTTTATGAAAGTGTGTGCTAGCAATAGGCACAAGACACAGTAGTATGACGGTTTTATTAAGAACCTAAAAACAGATCGTATATCTTGCCCAGCCTAAATTTACTCACTCCATAGGTTTTTGGCGACCACACCCTCTCCATGTAAAAGGTCGGCTTTGCTGGTAGCATCCCAAACAAGTCCTCAATATTGGTAGGATCTTCAGCGAGTCCCTGTTTTCAGTGTAGTTTTTACAACCGGTAATCAAGTTGTCTGGGCGCTTGAGTCGGATTGAGTCGCCTTCCCCTACCATCTTGACATCTAGGTCAAGAACGAGATCGAGATCTACGACATTGTAGCCGATAGATCAATCCTCCCATTGTGGTCGCCAATTGTTTATGGGTAAAAATCGTTTCCGCCGATTTTGTAAATTCGGTAGGTGAGTGAGAAATCGGTTTAAACCCTAAACAAATGTGTGCACATGAGCACTTTCTAGATTCGAGAGATCAACTGCACAAGTCCGGCCTAAACCAAGAAATGGCCGCTCCAGACTTGCTTCGGTCACAAAGTGGAGGAGAAGGGTTGATTTGGGGAGGGAAGCAAAGAAAGGTGTTGAGACCAGAATAATCTCGGGAGAGAGTGTCTCGACTTGTATCGTAAAGTGAAAGCTTAGGAAGCTTGCAAGAGATGAAAGCTTTTTGGTGAGCTTGCAATGTTGCCTTTTCCGAGAGTGTTGTATTTTTTCTCCTGACCGAGACTTGTTGTCTTGTGTAAATAGGTAAGACCTATTTATACAAGTCGAGATTGAACCGTACCCTGGCCTCATGAAGGAAGAGAGTAAAGGGTGAAATAATGGGAGGAGGTGGTAACCGCAAGGTGTTTATGGGTGAAAACGTTTTCACCATTATTTCCTCATTTATTTGACCGCCTTATTCCTATTCACGCTTTCTTAATGTGAGCGTAGTGTACGCCGCAAGCCGTGACCGCCAAACCAAGACCCCGGAAAGCATCCCCGGCTTGTGTTGATGTCTCGAGTGTTGGTTGCACCTTGAGTGCAAGTGGCACTCGCTTAGGGCGCGTGTGGCATGTGCGGGAATGCCTTTGTTGCGGGTTGCACTCGAGCGCAAGTGGCAATGCCAGAGCTGCAGTGGCGTGTGTGGCATGTGCCAATGGCATGTGGAATGCCTTGGTGGTAGGTTGTACGTTGAGTGTAAGTGGCAATGATAGACCTGCTAGTGGCGTGTGTGGCATGTGCCAATGGCATGTGTGGAATGCCTTGGCGGTAGGTTGCACGGTTTGCAAGTTAGGCTACCAACGTGGGTTTTGGCATGTGCCAATGGCGCGTACGGCCAAGTTGGCCTAGGTTGCACGGCTTGCAAGTTGAGCTACCAGCGTGCGTGTTTGGCATGTGCCAATGGCATGCGTGGCCAATTCGGATCGTGGCCTGGTAAGAAGAGCTACCAGCGAGCGTGTTGGCATGTGCCAATGGCATGCTCGGCCATTAGGCCATCACCGGGTCAGAAAAGCTACCAGCGAGCGTGTTGGCATGTGCCAATGGCATGCTCGGCCATTAGGGCCACCCTTGGTGAGAAAAGCTACCAGCGAGCGTGTTGGCATGTGCCAATGGCATGCTCGGCCATTAGGGCCACGGCCTTGTAAGAAAAAGCTACCAGCGAGCGTGTTGGCATGTGCCAATGGCATGCTCGGCCATTAGGGCCACGCCCTGACCGCTGTCGTAAGCGACACAAATATAATTACACTTTCTTACTACTCAAAATATAAATATAGCAAGGGCAAGAAAGGATCGATCCCAAAAAGAGAGGTCTAGGTTGTCAAATTGTTATGGTTCCCTATAAATAACACCGGTAGTTTTGTGATTTTTATGAAAATAAAATAAAATAAAAGCAAATAAAGAAATAAGCAAACAAATAAGATAGAAGAGATATTGGTTAAGGATTTCGTTTTCATTCACTAACATGCTTTTCACAATAACTAGAATTGATATTTAATCTCAACTTTTATCAAAGACCCTAGAATACCTTGATCGCAAGAATATCCCGCAAATCTCCTCATGTCATCAACAAACACGTTAAAAGATGCGAATAAGAATTCTACCTAAAGGAACAACCTAACGTAAAAGCACTAATCAAGTTTAATTCCCTAGATGCGTTAAGTTCTATGAAATCAGGCCAATCAAAGCAATTGAACGTGGAAAGCGCACTAATTCAATTTAACAAAGGTTACGATTCACATATGATCATAAGAATATATTACTACAAACTATAATCATATTATGCTACTTGTATCCAAGGAATATCACTTTTGCGTATAATAAACCCTAAACTAGCAATAGATGTGATTAGAAGTTCTACCAATTTGCAACTTGACAAAACAATCAATCAATCATAAAACAATATTTTCGAGAGAATTGCAAACGATAAATATGAGACAAAACTAATATATTGAATCAAAGAATCATGCTTTGTGAAATACAACTATTCCATAACCAATAATAAATTTAGGTACTCATATTCATGGAGTTCATCACAAGAAGAAAGAGAAAAGACTTCATGGTGTAAAACCCTAGAATAAAGTAGAGAAGATAATAAAACGTTGTCTCCCCAAAAATTGTAGAAGTCTTCCCTTTTGTATTCTTTTTCTCCTTCCAAAACTAGGTTTTGTCTTCAAAGTCCATTAGTTGGAAATTCACCCGGCCCACCATGGAGAGAAACCCGTGTAGAAATTATGTCCCAAAAACGTTCGCCGGAAAATCGGGATTCATGCGGAATTTAGGAAAAGTCACGGAAAATTATCTCGGGTGACCGGCAAAGTCAAACCGGTCACCGGTCAACGCTGAGTCAACTCGGGTCAAGTTGGTCAAACCAGTCGGGTCAAATCGGTCAAACCGGGTCCAGTCAGGTGAGTCAGGTAGCCAAGTCGCCTTCTTAGTCAAGGCCGAGTGGTCCGAGTTGCCTTGGCTGATTAGGCCATTGCACAGTGCCGTGTCGGGTCATGCACTATGATTGTGCTTCATCGGCCATGATGGCTATACCTTTTGTAGCTTCAATTCCAACACAAACGACTCATAACATCCAAATTTCAACTCCTTAGCTTCTCATCGATTCAAATCCCCCGCAACAAAAATCCACTCCCGCCTTCACCTAAGCTCGTGGCTTCATTTGCTTGTGCTTTGCCTCGCAACATTGTTTCTCTAGCCAAACACCACCTTGAGCCAATTGCACCGCAATGCTCATTACTCCACTTAAATCGCATTTCACAACAGACCATCTCTGTATTACCAGCTGCCATATTCTCCAGTCCCAGCACTTTGTCTCACTACCACCAGCGTGCAGCTTCATTATCTCAATTCAACACACTGCACCTGCTCCATTCCCAGTCCAGCCAGTCAACACTGCGAGCAACCCCTCGCAACACTCAGCTTCCTAGCACAACACCCTAAAGCCTCAACACACATGCCCTCAGACCTGCAACCTTGTCATTCAATCCATTTAATTTCCACTGCAGATTCAAGACCCATCAACTCCATCAACTTCTCAAGTAGCATCTTAATCACCTCCACTCAAGCATCACCACAAACCACAGACCCTTTGCTCCTTTTCAGCCATGAAACCCTTCCATCACTATCTCAGGCCTAGTACCACAGTACCATGAGCCTCTGCCACTTCTCATTTCAACTCTCTGCTCAGTTCAAACAACACACCAAAGAATCGCCATTCCCCAATCGCATTTCAGACTCAACCCCTTTAGCTCACCGCACAAACAACACCGGGAATCCCATGTATGGCGCAATTGCAACCCGATTGCTTCAACTCCACTCGTATTTTCCTAACATACATCTATATTCTTCACTCCTGTTCATTACCAAAGGCGTAGGCTTCACTTCATGCGTACGAACCACGGCAGCACCACTACTCTGCTCATCTCTGCAGCTCGGCTCATACAAATTGCATCCAATGGCAGCTCTCAAACTCAGCTCACAACAAGCACCAGTTATACTCATTCCATGCCTGCCTTCAACATTAGCAACAACACTGCAACCATCCATTTCACTCAATTCCAACTCGCACTGAGCCATCTCCCTGCAGCCTTGCACTACTCGGCTCCAAATGCTCACCACCGCAACACATGCCTTAGCTTCACCATCGCTCCGATTCTCCCCGCAAACCTATTATGCAACAACAAAGAACCTCCAAGGCAACAACTCACTCTTGATTATCTTCACCGCCTCCTCCATCACCAACTCCATTTCCTTGTTTCCTCAACTCAACTCGGTTATTTCCTCGTGACAATCACCACCATTCTCAAACCAAGTTCACAGCTGCCATCTCAAAAGAATTCAAACACCAATCCCCAATCTCTAATTACCTCGGATCCAATTAGATGAACTCGAACCCATTACAATGACCACCATCTTCCTGCTCTTCTTGATCGACCTCGAGCATAACAACAAACCCTAAATTCCCAATTTATTCTCATCAAAATCAAACCAAACTCACTCTGCCATCTCGAATTTCATCTGAATCATATCAGTTCATCAATCAAGAATTCGAAACCCTTCTTCTTCTTTAACTAACCCCTGAATCTCTCCTCTTCGCCTTTGAATCGAATCACTCAATTCCTCTTCATTTTCATATTCTACAGAAAACCCTAACCTGAGCTCATTCGATCAACATCGGCCTGTGAAATCTTCTTCTTCTCAAGTTCCAGCTGCAGATGATCCTAGTTCTCAAATCCGCCACAAACAACATCAACTATTTGAGTTACTCCTCACCAATTTCTCCAATAATTCCTCAATCGAACGCCATTTCCACTGATTTATTTCTCAATATCAGGTTCAGGTGATTGAAGGACGGTCTCTCGATTTCAGGGTGTAGAAATAGGGTCAGTTGTTCAACACCTGGTCCCCTTGATAAGGGATAACCTGATGGCAGCCCCTTAACCATTACCCGGACTGCGTTTAGTATTCCTCCCAAAAGAGCTGTCCCTTAACCATTAGTCGGACTCCGGATAGTGTTCACCCTGGAAATGACAAAATTGCCCTTTTTGCTTCTGAGTTCTTGTTTTCCTCATAACTTCTTCATACGAACTCGGAATGACTCCATTCTTTCGGCATTGTCTTCATCTTCTCGTCCTCTCCACAATGAAAAGTAGAAATCTTGTATTTGAACGAGTTCCAATTGGTCTTTTTGCTCCAAATGACTCCATTGCACCTAATAAACTCAAAAGCACACATAAGATACATAATTTACAAGAAAACTCGCAAAGAAAGCATAAATACTAGATATTAAATACGGTGTATTCTACACCTATCAAATTCCCCCACACTTATACTTTGCTAGTCCTCGAGCAAATCAAACAAAACAATAAAATACAACAACTCCGTGTCGTCGAGGCTACGGTCACTTTTAGCATAAATAACAAGCCTTTAAACCCCTAGGTGTCCCTAGTGGACGAGTTATAGTCTCGTGAAGGTTTACTAGAGATATACCTACAAAACCTATATTTCAAACTCCGTCTATTTGTGACAAATCAATGAACGAATCCAAAATGACTACAGGAGGAGGTACCTTGCAAATTCAATTCATATATTAGTAAATAAACTCTAATTAGATAGTCGAACAAGCCACAATACTCGGAAACTAACAAACCACAATCACAATGAAAAGATTAAGAAGATGGATAAAGATGTAGATGTTGGCGAATATTCACAAGTGTTCGATGTTTCCCATATCTGTCTCAAGGTCATGCTAAGATGAACCTAATCCTATTGGATTGAGCTACTTCGTCTTTGAATGCTACATCAAATCAATTGGCATATACAAGGGAACCAAAAGTGACTTTATTCAACACAATAATAATTTTTTTTTTTTTTTTTTTTATATGATTGGATCAAACTGGATCCAATTTTTCAAAGATTTCAGCATGATTAGATCTTTTGGATCCAAGCGCATGCTTCTTGTCGCAAGTACATGATAGTTGCCTTGGATCCCCATTCCACGCTTGTTTAGGCGACGGAGACAGTGGGACTACGTTTCACACATCTTGCTATTCCCAAGTGTCTTTTTATTCCGTTTTGGTCTAATTGGTCGGTCTTTTTTTTTTTCTTTTCATAAATTTTTCATTTTTTTTTTTTTTTTTTTTTTTGTCTTTTCTAGTAACTCAACCACTCTATTTCATCCTAGCAGTAATAACACGTCGATGTTTAGTGACCCACCAAAGCACTTAGAGAAAAATAGATAAATATGGAAAAATAAAAATAGAATGCGATATGGTGATATTCCGAGATATGGTAACAACTATCATGTTAATTTATGATTTCGAGCTATATTCTTCCCTTTTAGTTAATTGGTTCCTCAACTCCTGCGTTCAAAATGATTCCATCCACTAATGGTGTCAAAAACAAACTATACAAACATATAAATGCTCCCCACACTTAAACTTCACATTGTCCTCAATGTGTAAAACCGAAAGTTCTGAATTCTGACGTAACAGCAGATAAAACGCAAAAACTGTGCAAATTGGTAGGAATTTGGAAAAACTCCATTTCACAAAGTTGTTCACCTACGTGTTTTCTACACAGTGTCAAAATTTCACAGTGTTTCGATAAACGGTCTGACAGTTATGGTCTCTGGACTGAACTACGCGCAGTCTGAAATTTTCTCGACGAAAGGTATTCGTCATAATTCTCTTCTAAGATAGATTACGGACTCAATGAAATTAAACATAGGGATGCAAATATGATATGGAAACAGGAAAAAAAAAATAAATAAACGAAACAAAAATAAAAAGCAAAAGGATAAGAGATACAAAACCGGTGGGTTGCCTCCCACTAAGCGCTTGTTTTATAGTCGTCATTTTGACTATATCCTCGCAAGATTCATTCCCCATATACCAATAACCTGAAAAGTTGGGGATCCGTCCATAGAACCTGTTTTGCAAACACTAACTTCACACAAATATTAGTACAATAAAGCAAAAGTGAAGCTATGAACCGATAAAAGCTTCCCCACACTTATTCTTGTCCACATGGAAGTGTAAAAGAATATAGTTTCTGGTACCTCCACGGTTTCGGGGTTCCATAACCTCGCATAGTATGAGAATCAAGTTTCTCTAATGGCGGAAAACGAGAAACAAAGTCATTCAACAATATTCTCGAAGCACATACATTCAAACCAATAAGAGGTAAAGGAGAAGAAATAATAGGCAAAGGATTAGATAAACCTTTCACAATCTCTTGTATCACGGAATCCTCTTCATCCTTGAAAAACTCAAGTGAATTATTCACCTCTTGTGTATCATGGTCCTCTATCAAACCTTGCAACCATTCTTCGTCGTTTCTGCCTTAACCAAAGTCTCAACATAAACATTATCATTACAATCATTTGCAAGCTCAATTGGGTCTTCCACAATATTGGTCATAATGGTCTCATTCTCAACACACTCCTTTTTGTTGTAAGGCACATACTCTTTTATGGATCCAAATTTTATCATAAGAAACTTTTTAGAACACTCGAAAAATGCATCATCCTCAAGCTCCACCTTTGAATAGGCTCTTGATCATTATTAAGATCAATGCTTGAGTAATCTACACAAGTGTCGCATGATTCCTCTTCATCTTCATCTTGATCCCAAAAAGACTCCTGAGATGTCACCGTGAGTTGTTTCAAGCAATGTATCATAATCACCGTCACTATCATAGTCAACATAATATTGTTCCTCGCTGAATTTAGTGTTGCTAATCTCAAACTCATCCTTTTGAATAGGTGAATGATCATTAGTACGATCAAGAGTTGAGTTAACTACACAATTATCCACGAAAGTCCCCAAAGATTGCCCTTTTTCAACATTAGCATCAATCAAATATTCATCACAAACCATACGCACATTAGAATTATCCATATCTTCCTTGTATTGATCAATGTCTCTTCGCAAGATAGTCATACTTTCACGAAGTTCTTGGAGTTGCTCGTTTGTAGTCTCTTTAGCTTTTTGAAATTCCTCTTGTAAAAAGGTGGAAACTTTGTCTATAAAATTAGAGACCTTTGCTCACGAGCATAAGAATCCTCCCATCCTTGTGGTTGTTCACACACGTACCCGCCATAAGGTTGTTGAGGAAAACCATAAGGTTCCATGGAATATTGGTCATAACCAATAAATTGCTTTTGATTATACCCATGGAATTGGTAGTTATCATATTTTTGAGGTTGAAATCCGTGATCCATTGTTCCAATATGCTCTAGTCCATCGAAATAAGCACTCGAAATAATTCTCAAACCAAGGTTAAAATCCAGAAAATAAGAGAAAATAAAACAAAAACTAAATACAAAAATAAGAAACCAAAAACAATTAACAACCGGCTGCCTCCGCGAAGAACTGGCGCCAAATTTGACCAACAAGCGACACAAATATAATTACACTTTCTTACTACTCAAAATATAAATATAGCAAGGGCAAGAAAGGATCGATCCCACAGAGAGGTCTAGGTTGTCAAATTGTTATGGTTCCCTATAAATAACACCGGTAGTTTTGTGATTTTTATGAAAATAAAATAAAATAAAAGCAAATAAAGAAATAAGCAAACAACTAAGATAGAAGAGATATTGGTTAAGGATTTCGTTTTCATTCACTAACATGCTTTTCACAATAACTAGAATTGATATTTAATCTCAACTTTTATCAAAGACCCTAGAATACCTTGATCGCAAGAATATCCCGCAAATCTCCTCATGTCATCAACAAACACATTAAAAGATGCGAATATGAATTCTACCTAAAGGAACAACCTAACGATGTAAAAGCACTAATCAAGTTTAATTCCCTAGATGCGTTAAGTTCTATGAAATCAGGCCAATCAAAGCAATTGAACGTGGAAAGCGCACTAATTCAATTTAACAAAGGTTACGATTCACATATGATCATAAGAATATATCACTACAAACTATAATCATATTATGCTACTTGTATCCAAGGAATATCACTTTTGCGTATAATAAACCTAAACTAGCAATAGATGTGATTAGAAGTTCTACCAATTTGCAACTTGACAAAACAATCAATCAATCATAAAACAATATTTTCGAGAGAATTGCAAACGATAAATATGAGACAAAACTAATATATTGAATCAAAGAATCATGCTTTGTGAAATCCAACTATTCCATAACCAATAATAAATTTAGGTACTCATATTCATGGAGTTCATCACAAGAAGAAAGAGAAAAGACTTCATGGTGTAAAACCCTAGAATAAAGTAGAAGAGATAATAAAACGTCGTCCCAAAAATTGTAGAAGTCTTCCCTTTTGTATTCTTTTTCTCCTTCCAAAACTAGGTTTTGTCTTCAAAGTCCATTAGTTGGAAATTCACCCGGCCCACCATGGAGAGAAACCCGTGTAGAAATTATGTCCCAAAAAACGCTCGCCGGAAAACTGGGATTGCGGCCGGAATTTGGCCGGAAAAGTCGCCGGAAAATTATCTCGGGTGACCGGCAAAGTCAAACCGGTCACCGGTCAACGCTGAGTCAACTCGGGTCAAGTTGGTCAAACCAATCGGGTCAAATCGGTCAAACCGGTCCCAATAAAGTGAGTCGGGTAGCCAAGTCGCCTTCTTAGTCAAGGCTGAGTGGTCTGAGTTGCCTTGGCCAGACTAGGCCATTGCACAGGCTGTGTCAGTCATGCACTATGATTGTGCTTCATCAGCCATGATGGCTATACCTTTTGTAGCTTCAATTCCAACACAAACAGCTCATAACATCCAGCTCAACTCCTTAGCTTCTCATCAGATTCAAATCCCCCTGCAACAAAAATCCACTCCCAGCTTCACCTAAGCTCAGGGCTTCATTTGCTTGTGCTTTGCCCTGCAACATTGTTTCTCTAGCCAAACACCACCTTGAGCCAATTGCACCTGCAATGCTCATTACTCCACCAGAAACTGCATTTCACAACAGAACCATCTCTGTATTACCAGCTGCCATATTCTCCAGTCCCAGCACTTTGTCTCACTACCACCAGCGTGCAGCTTCATTATCTCAATTCAACACACCGCACTCCGCTCCATTCGATCCAGCCCTACCAACACTGCGAGCAACCCCTCGCAACACTCAGCTTCCTAGCACAACACCCTAAAGCCTCAGCACACATGCCTTCAGACCTGCAACCTTGTCATTCAATCCAGCCTTAATTTCACAGATTCAAGACCCATCAACTCCATCAACTTCTCAAGTAGCATCTTAATCACCTCCACCTCAAAGACCACCACAAACCACAGACCCTTTGCTCCTTTTTCAGCCATGAAACCCTTCCATCACTATCTCGAGCCTAGTACCACAGCACATGAGCCTCCCCGCCACTTCTCATTTCAACTCGCTTCGCTTCAAACAACACACCAAAGAATTTGCCATTCCCAACTACATTCCCGACTCAACCCTTAGCTCACCGCACAAACAACACTTGGAATCCCATGTATGGCGCAATTGCAAACCTGAGATTAAGCTTCAACTCCACCGTATTTTCCTAACATACATCTATATTCTTCACTCCCGTTCATTACTGTGCGTAGGCTTCACTTCATGCGCATTTAACCACGGCAAAGACCACTACTCCGCCATCTCTCGCAGCTCGGCTCATACAAATTGCATCCAATGGCGCCTCTCAAACTCACTCACAACAAGCACCGCTTATACTCATTCCATGCCTGCCTTCAACATTAGCAACAACACTTGCAACCATCCATTTCACTGAACTCCAACTCGCACTGAGCCATCTCCTCGCAGCCTTTGCACTACTCTACTCCAAATGCTCACCACCGCAACACACAAAACCTTAGCTTCACTACCGCTCCGATTCTCCCCGCAAACCTATTATGCAACAACAAAGAACCTCCAAGGCAACAGCTCACTCTTGATTATCTTCACCGCCTCCTCCATCACCAACTCCATTTCCTTGTTTCCTCAACTCAACCCCGGCTTATTTCTGTGACAATCACCACCATTCTCAAACCAAGTTCACAAGCCGCCATCTCAAAAGAATTCAAAGCCCCAATCCCCAATCTCTAATTACCTCGATCCAATTAGATGAACTCGAACCCATTACAATGACCACCATCTTCTGTTCTTCTTCAGTCGACCTCAGAGCATAACAACAAACCCTAAATTCCCAATTTATTCTCATCAAAATCAAACCAAACTCACTCGCCATCTCGAATTTCATCCGAATCATATCGGTTCATCAATCAAAGAATTCAAACCCTTCTTCTTCTTTAACTAACCCCCGAATCTCTCCTCTTCGCCTTTGAATCGAATCACTCAATTCCTCTTCATTTTCATATTCTACGTAAAACCCTAACCTCGAGCTCATTCGATCAACATCTACTGTGAAATCTTCTTCTTCTCAAGTTCCGGTGCAGATGATCCTAGTTCTCAAATCCGCCACAAACAACATCAACTATTTGAGTTACTCCTCACCAATTTCTCCAATAATTCCTCAATCGAACGCCATTTCCACCGATTTATTTCTCAATATCAAAGTTCAGTGAATGAAGGATTAGCCGGTCTCGATTTGGTGTAGAAATAGGTCGCTTGTTCAACACCGGTCCCCTTGATAAGGGATAACCTGATGGCAGCCCCTTAACCATTACTCGGACTGCGTTTAGTATTCCTCCCAAAAGAGCTGTCCCTTAACCATTACTCGGACTCCGGGATAGTGTTCACCCCGAAATGACAAAATTGCCTTTTTGCTTCCCGAAGTTCTTGTTTTGCTCATAACTTCTTCATACGAACTCGAATGACTCCATTCTTTCGGCATTGTCTTCATCTTCTCGTCCTCTCCACAATGAAAAGTAGAAATCTTGTATTTGAACGAGTTCCAATTGGTCTTTTGCTCCAAATGACTCCATTGCACCTAATAAACTCAAAAGCACACATAAGATACATAATTTACAAGAAAACTTGCAAAGAAAGCATAAATACTAGATATTAAATACGGTGTATTCTACACCTATCACGCCCGTGAGAAAAGCTACCAGGCGAGCGTGTTGGCATGTGCCAATGGCATGCTCGGCCATTAGGGCCACGCCCGGTGAGAAAATCTACCAACAGCTGAGCGTGTTGGCATGTGCCAATGGCATGCTCGGGCCATTAGGCCATGGTCGGTAAGAAAAGCTACCAGCGAGCGTGTTAGCATGTGCCAATGGCATGCTCGGCCATTAGGGCCACGCCTTGGTGAGAAAAGCTACCAGGGAGCGTGTTGGCATGTGCCAATGGCATGCTCGGCTATTAGGGCCACGGCCTGGTAAGAAAAAGCTACCAGCGAGCGTGTTGGCATGTGCCAATGGCATGCTCGGCCATTAGGGCCACGCCCCGTGAGAAAAGCTACCAGCGAGCGTGTTTGCATGTGCCAATGGCATGCTCGGCCATTAGGGCCATGCCGTAGTGAGAAAAGCTACCAATGAGCGTGTTGGCATGTGCCAATGGCATGCTCGGGCCATTAGGGCCATGGCCTGGGTAAGAAAAGCTACCGCCGACCGTGTTAGCATGTGCCAATGGCATGCTCGGCCATTAGGGCCACGCCTTGGTGAAAAAGCTACCAACGAGCGTGTTGGCATGTGCCAATGGCATGCGTATTAATTTGGTCTAGGTTGCACGGTTTGCAAGCCTAGGTGCGGGCGCTACTTTGGGATTGCACTAGCTAGGGCCAAGGTAAGGGTGTTTGGCTTGGCGTGGCGTGACCAAAGATAGCTAGGGCCAAGGCAAAGAGTGTGTTTAGAAATCTTGTATTTGAACGAGTTCCAATTGGTCTTTTGCTCCAAATGACTCCATTGCACCTAATAAACTCAAAAGCACACATAAGATACATAATTTACAAGAAAACTTGCAAAGAAAGCATAAATACTAGATATTAAATACGGTGTATTCTACACCTATCACGCCCGTGAGAAAAGCTACCAATGAGCGTGTTGGCATGTGCCAATGGCATGCTCGGCCATTAGGGCCACTGGGGAGTGAGAAAATCTACCGGCGAGCGTGTTGGCATGTGCCAATGGCATGCTCGGCCATTAGGGGCCATGGCCCGGGTAAGAAAAGCTACCGGAGCGTGTTAGCATGTGCCAATGGCATGCTCGCCATTAGGGCCACGCCTTGGTGAGAAAAGCTACCAGGAGCGTGTTGGCATGTGCCAATGGCATGCTCTGGCTATTAGGGCCACTACCTGGGTAAGAAAAAGCACCAATGAGCGTGTTGGCATGTGCCAATGGCATGCTCGGCCATTAGGGCCACGCCCGTGAGAAAAGCTACCAGCGAGCGTGTTGGCATGTGCCAATGGCATGCTCGCCATTAGGGCCATGCCGTGGTGAGAAAAGCTACAAACGAGCGTGTTGGCATGTGCCAATGGCATGCTCGCCATTAGGGCCATGGCCCTGTAAGAAAAGCTACCATGACCAGTGTTAGCATGTGCCAATGGCATGCTCGCCATTAGGGCCACGCCTTGGTGAAAAAAGCTACCAACGAGCGTGTTGGCATGTGCCAATGGCATGCGTGGCCAATTTGGTCTAGGTTGCACGGTTTGCAAGCCTAGGTGCGGGCGCTACTTTGGGATTGCACGGCTAGGGCCAAGGTAAGGGTGTTTGGCTTGGCGTGGCGTGACCAGCATAGCTAGGGCCAAGGCAGAGTGTGTTTAGAAATCTTGTATTTGAACGAGTTCCAATTGGTCTTTTTGCTCCAAATGACTCCATTGCACCTAATAAACTCAAAAGCACACATAAGATACATAATTTACAAGAAAACTTGCAAAGAAAGCATAAATACTAGATATTAAATACGGTGTATTCTACACCTATCACGCCCTCGTGAGAAAAGCTACCCAATGAGCGTGTTGGCATGTGCCAATGGCATGCTCGGGCCATTAGGCCACGCCCGGTGAGAAAATCTACCAATGAGCGTGTTGGCATGTGCCAATGGCATGCTCGCCATTAGGGCCATGGGTCGGTAAGAAAAGCTACCAATGAGCGTGTTAGCATGTGCCAATGGCATGCTCGGCCATTAGGGCCACGCCTTGGTGAGAAAAGCTACCAGGAGCGTGTTGGCATGTGCCAATGGCATGCTCGGCTATTAGGGCCACTACTGGGTAAGAAAGCTACCAGCGAGCGTGTTGGCATGTGCCAATGGCATGCTCGGCCATTAGGGCCACGCCTCGTGAGAAAAGCTACCAGCAAAGCGTGTTTGCATGTGCCAATGGCATGCTCGGGCCATTAGGGCCATGCCGTGAGAAAAGCTACCCGAAACAGCGTGTTGGCATGTGCCAATGGCATGCTCGGCCATTAGGGCCATGGCCTGGTAAGAAAAGCTACCAGCGACCGTGTTAGCATGTGCCAATGGCATGCTCGGCCATTAGGGCCACGCCTTGGTGAAAAAAGCTACCAACGAGCGTGTTGGCATGTGCCAATGGCATGCGTAATAATTTGGTCTAGGTTGCACGGCTTGCAAGCCTAGGTGCGGGCGCTACTTTGGGATTGCACGGCTAGGGCCAAGGTAAGGGTGTTTGGCTTGGCGTGGCGTGACCAGCATAGCTAGGGCCAAGGCAGAGTGTGTTTAGAAATCTTGTATTTGAACGAGTTCCAATTGGTCTTTTTGCTCCAAATGACTCCATTGCACCTAATAAACTCAAAAAGCACACATAAGATACATAATTTACAAGAAAACTTGCAAAGAAAGCATAAATACTAGATATTAAATACGGTGTATTCTACACCTATCACGCCCTCGTGAGAAAAGCTACCAGCGAGCGTGTTGGCATGTGCCAATGGCATGCTCGGCCATTAGGGCCACGCCCTGGTGAGAAAATCTACCAGCGAGCGGGTTGGCATGTGCCAATGGCATGCTCGGCCATTAGGGCCATGGTCTGGGTAAGAAAGCTACCAAATGAGCGTGTTAGCATGTGCCAATGGCATGCTCGGCCATTAGGGCCACGCCTTGGTGAGAAAAGCTACCAGGAGCGTGTTGGCATGTGCCAATGGCATGCTCGCTATTAGGGCCACTACGGCAAGAAAAAGCTACCGGAGCGTGTTGGCATGTGCCAATGGCATGCTCGCCATTAGGGGCCACGCCCTCGTGAGAAAAGCTACCAGCGAGCGTGTTGGCATGTGCCAATGGCATGCTCGGCACATTAGGGCCATGCCGTGGTGAGAAAAGCTACCAACAGCGTGTCAGCATGTGCCAATGGCATGCTCGGCCATTAGGGCCATGGCCTCGGTAAGAAAACTACAAAACACCGTGTTAGCATGTGCCAATGGCATGCTTTCCGCCATTAGGGCCACGCCTTGAAAAAAGCTACCAACGAGCGTGTTGGTAAAGCAATGGCATGCGTGGCTAATTTGGTCTAGGTTGCACGGTTTTGCAAGCCTCAGTGCGGCGCTACTTTGGGATTGCACGGCTAGGGCCAAGGTAAGGGTGTTTGGCTTGGCGTGGCGTGACCAGCATAGCTAGGGCCAAGGCAGAGTGTGTTTAGAAATCTTGTATTTGAACGAGTTCCAATTGGTCTTTTGCTCCAAATGACTCCATTGCACCTAATAAACTCAAAAGCACACATAAGATACATAATTTACAAGAAAACTTGCAAAGAAAGCATAAATACTAGATATTAAATACTTGTATTCTACACCTATCACGCCCGTGAGAAAAGCTACAAATGAGCGTGTTGGCATGTGCCAATGGCATGCTCGGCCATTAGGGCCACGCCCGGTGAGAAAATCTACCAACGAGCGGTTGGCATGTGCCAATGGCATGCTCGGGCCATTAGGGCCATGGCTCGATAAGAAAAGCTACCAAATGAGCGTGTTAGCATGTGCCAATGGCATGCTCGGCCATTAGGCCACGCCTGGTGAGAAAAGCTACCGGGAGCGTGTTGGCATGTGCCAATGGCATGCTCTTGGCTATTAGGGCCACGGCCTCGGTAAGAAAAAAGCTACGGCGAGCGTGGTTGGCATGTGCCAATGGCATGCTCGGCCATTAGGGCCAGCGCCCGTGAGAAAAGCTACCCGGCGAGCGTGTTGGCATGTGCCAATGGCATGCTCGCCATTAGGGCCATGCCGCAGTGAGAAAAGCTACCAAATGAGCGTGTTGGCATGTGCCAATGGCATGCTCGGGCCATTAGGGCCATGGCCCGGTAAGAAAAGCTACCGGCGACCGTGTTAGCATGTGCCAATGGCATGCTCGCCATTAGGGCCACGCCTTTGGTGAAAAAAGCTACCAACGAGCGTGTTGGCATGTGCCAATGGCATGCGTGGCCAATTTGGTCTAGGTTGCACGGTTGCAAGCCTAGGTGCGGGCGCTACTTTGGGATTGCACGGCTAGGGCCAAGGTAAGGGTGTTTGGCTTGGCGTGGCGTGACCAGCATAGCTAGGGCCAAGGCAGAGTGTGTTTAGAAATCTTGTATTTGAACGAGTTCCAATTGGTCTTTTTGCTCCAAATGACTCCATTGCACCTAATAAACTCAAAAGCACACATAAGATACATAATTTACAAGAAAACTTGCAAAGAAAGCATAAATTTTAGATATTAAATACGGTGTATTCTACACCTATCACGCCCGTGAGAAAAGCTACCGAGCGAGCGTGTTGGCATGTGCCAATGGCATGCTCGGCCATTGGGCCACGCCCGGTGAGAAAATCTACCAAATGAGCGTGTTGGCATGTGCCAATGGCATGCTCGGCCATTAGGCCATGGCTCCTGTAAGAAAGCTACCAATGAGCGTGTTAGCATGTGCCAATGGCATGCTCGGCCATTAGGGCCACGCCCTGGTGAGAAAAGCTACCAGTGAAGCGTGTTGGCATGTGCCAATGGCATGCTCGGCCAATAGGGCCACGGCCGGTAAGAAAAAGCTACCAGCGAGCGTGTTGGCATGTGCCAATGGCATGCTCGCCATTAGGGCCACGCCCGTGAGAAAAGCTACCAATGAGCGTGTTGGCATGTGCCAATGGCATGCTCGGCCATTAGGGCCATGCCGTGAGGGGTGAGAAAAGCTACCGAGCGTGTTGGCATGTGCCAATGGCATGCTCGCCATTAGGGCCATGGCTCGGTAAGAAAAGCTACCAAATGACCGTGTTAAGCATGTGCCAATGGCATGCTCGGCCATTAGGGCCACGCCTTGGTGAAAAAGCTACCAACGAGCGTGTTGGCATGTGCCAATGGCATGCGTGGCTAATTTGGTCTAGGGTTGCACGGTTTGCAAGCCTAGGTGCGGGCGCTACTTTGGGATTGCACGGCTAGGGCCAAGGTAAGGGTGTTTGGCTTGGCGTGGCGTGGCGGCAAGATAGCTAGGGCCAAGGCAAGAGTGTGTTTGGCATGGTGCGGCTAGGTTTGGCTAGGTGTGGTCGACATGATTTGCCATTGGCACGGAGGTGCGGCTAGCATGGCTGGCATGCTTTGGCCATGCCGTTTGGTGTGACTAGCATAGCTAGGGCCAAGGCAGTATCGCATTTGGTATGGCGCGGCTAGCTTGGGCTAGGTGTGGTTGGCATGATTTGCCATTGGCACGGAGGTGCGGCTAGCATGGTTGGCATGCTTTGGCGCTGTTTTGGTTTACCGGCATGATTTGCCATTGGCACAGAGTGCGGCTAGCTTGGGCTAGGTGTGGCGGGCATGATTTGCCATTGGCACGAGGTGCGGCTAGCATGGTTGGCATTCTTTGGCGCGTTTGGTGGTTGGCATAATTTGCCATTGGCACAGAGTTGCGGCTAGCTTGGGCTAGGTGTGGTGGCATGATTTGCCAATGGCACGGAGGTGCGCCTAGCATGGTTGGCATGCTTTGGCTGCGTTTGGTGTGGCCGGCACGATTTGTCATTGGCACAAAGGTGCGGCTAGCTTGGGCTAGGTGTGGCATGCACGATTTGCCATTGGCATTGAGGGGAATTAGGGTTTTGTCGTTGTAACCCTAATTTGAAAAAATACTCTATTAATTACTGACTATATGCCTTAAATGTTCTAATAAATGTGTCACCGGTGACATTAGGTTATTTGGGGTTTTACGATTTTACCCTTTGTTTAAAAACCACCATCAACAACAGCAAAATCAAGAGTTTCGATCCTAAAAATTAGAAAATAATGCTACATGTGTATAAATTTCAAAAGAAAATGAGAAATTGTTTGTTTATACATGTCGAAGGTCAATCAATCAATCACTATTAAACACATGGCATAATCAAAATGCATTTTTTGAACAACCCATGCCCAACCAAAGGTATATGTGATGTCATTTCCAAATACAAAACCCTAATAAAGACTTAAATGATTGATACAAATATTTGTCTTTCTTTATTTAGTTAATAATAGTAAAAATTAAGGAAGAAGTTTAAATAAAAATGAAAAAAAAAATGCTTTAAACTCGAGTCATCGGTGCGTCCAAACAACATATCTCTTGCAGCTGGGCACTGGACTGCACGCATTAAGTCGTGCGTCAGAGCTTCGCCAGCGTCGAGCGCCAACGCGAGTCGAACGCGACCCGGCTCA
>JAJJWW010016552.1:0-171143 GCA_023531295.1 Papaver armeniacum
AAGAATTGACTAGAATGTTTTTCTTTGTGGTGTATTGGTTCTTTTTGTTTGCGATCATAGTGGTAGAGCAGATAAACTTGATGGTGTATAGTGTTGGATAATTTGATGTTTGTTGGGTCTTATGATTGGGGTACTCTGAACTTTGGGCATTCTGTATAAACACCTGGAGATGACTGAGTTCGTGCAAAGCGAAGGATATGGGTGGCATGTCGATGATCTTAGAGTTCTCGTATTATTTTTATTTTCGTAATTGTCAACCTGTTTTGAAGGAAAACCCGAGAGATGATCAACCTGGATCCACACCCGGCTATTAGTCTATTTGATCCGTTGAATCTTAGGAACAAGGGACAAAAAGATCTTCACAAACACTCTCCGTCGATGCACGCACCGGATAGATATTAGGATGGGTGATGTGGTTATTTGGGACCCCCGGTTTGGGGACAATGGTGAACACCAACACATCGATGCATTCCAAACCGCACTTGAGATGTCTAAGAGGAGATGTGTCTTTAAGGACAAGGGACGGTGCAAGAGCTTCGCTTTATCTGGCTGAGAGGTGTATGAGGCAGGTGTTGGTGCGATAGTTATCCCATGCAATCCACCTAGATTGGAGGATGTATTAGATGGTATGGAGGTTGAGGTTAGTGATCACTTCCTTCCGTCCCAGGATGAAGTGTATTCCAAATTTTGGAAAACTCATAGCGGGGAGCCCTTAGGACAAAACAACTCACATAGACACACATGTGATATTGGTCACGCGGTATACCCCCGTAGTTTGATGCCCCAACGCCCACCCCTAGCATGTCATCCTGCATATACACATACGACCAGCTGCTGATGATCCATGAGTCAACTCCCAAACCTACAATGGGACATGCCCTTCTACAAAGATTCGTTTGAAGAGCTAGGGTTCCAAATCCCATGGAAGGAGAGAACCCATACAATTTTTCTCAAATCAACGTCTCGCGAGTTAGTCATTTTATATTTCATTTTCATTTTCATTTGGAGTTTCTTCATTGTTAAACATAATTGTTTAAAAATACTTTTTATTTTGTTTTTTAGGAAGAGTTACGCAAGTTTGCGGGGAGGCATACTTTTGGCCGATACGTAGTAGCCGGGTGGTATATGATGAGAGTCACACGAGCGTGTATAACACCCCCACAACCCATCGTAGTTCGGAACATCTCGAAGGCCTACCGTATTCAAGCTAGGAAGAACAGACATTTCCCACCACATATTGCGCTGGAGTATCTCACTGGAAACCAACACCGTCGACAAGCGTCCTATCTTGCACTTTCCGCCATCGAATGTTTATTATGTCCCTCATCCCTCATGATAGTAACCCGCCCCCGAGAGCATAACCCGTTATTGGAGCATGCCTCCCGGTGATTAGTGACTTACCAACATCAAGTGATTTTTTGGGGCTTAGCTTGGGTGGTAGTTGGCATGGTAGTGTGTGGTAGTGGTCCTAGAGGTGATGATGGAGCTGATATGGATTTTGTGCCACATAGTCAGTTTTTTGGGTGACTCCAGTAAAACCGGTTAAAATTATGTTGATTAGCTAGGGCGTAGTAGATATTTTGCTATTTAGTTCTTTGTATGATATATTTAGTTTTTCCTCATGTATGTTGGTCCTCGTCTTATCCCTTTTTATGTTCTTCATATCCCATGTTTAAGTGCGTTATTTTTTATTTTCGGGCATTTCCGCTTATAAAACAATACATCGTTTTAAATCCGTTACGATGATTATAATTTGATATTTAGCTGAAAAATGGAGTCGCTTCTATCGTTAGATATATGCGCCGACGGAGAGAGGCGACATACCCGAAACGGTATCACGATGATAGCCATGGAGATTTCGTCATCATGTATCAAGAAATTTTTCTGTGGAGGCGCATGACTTGCACCAACCCGAACCGGGTACAGTCTTGACTAGAAGAACCGTTACCCGATCTCGTGTGGAGGCACATGCCGTGGATGATGCAGACTACTTTAACCCCGATTGTTATGTGTATGGACCTCAGCGATTTAAGGGACGTCAGGGTTTGCCCCGAGAAGTTTTTCTTAGAATATTGCCTCAAATTTGCGCTAGAGATCCCGATTTTTTGCAGCGAAGAGATGCTTGTGACATCCCGGGTCACTCTCCTCATATGAAAATGCTTGCCGTCATGAAACACCGGGCAAAGGGGTGGCGGCGGATAGCTTAGACGATTACACCGGATGGCTGCTTCAACAATATACATGTATGCTAAGAAGTTTATGGATGCACTACTTTGGGAATTTAATGACCGTTACATGAGGCTGCCAACAACCGAAGATACTAAGAGGTTAATAAAACGAGGCTCGTGGTTTTCCGGGAATGCTAGGAAACCTCGATTGCACCCATTGGGAGTGGAGGTTATGTCCCATCAAGAAGAAGCAGGCGACACGTGGGACACCATAAGAAACCAAACCTTGTTCTGGTGCAGTGGCATCGCACGATAGATGGTTCTCGCACTGTTTTTTTGGCGAGCCCGGTCTAACAACGACTTGAATGTGTTAAGCAAAAATGGGATTATTTGATAGAGACAATGACGCGTTAGCCCACGCTGGAATTTCCGTATCATGGGCAATGAGTACAAACATGGATACTATTCGGTGGACGACATCTACAACGAAATGCCTGGGGTGGTCCATAGCTATAAGAAACGTGATGTTATGCCGCCGATCCAGAAGAAATTTAATGAATACCACCACGCAAAGAGGAAGGATGTGGAGCGTGCTTTTGGTGGTCTAAAGTCGAAATGGGGTATAATAAGGAATCCTTGTCACATCGGGGTCTCATCGTGACATACACACTATTATGAGAGCGTGTTTAATTATGCATAACATGTGTGTGGAACATGAGTACCGTGATACGGAATGGGCAACTTTGGATGAACGAAGATACACCTCTGTACAAGGTAACGTGGCGTAAGCCCGCGTATTATCTCGAGCCATGCCCGCCGGAGATTCTTGCAAACCGATATCACGGAGCACATTTGGCAGCGTCACCTCCTAGGATTGCGAGACGGTGAATTGGGCCCTGTGAGGAGGATGATGGCATCCTCACTTCCGATGCGTGGTACTACCGATGTGGATGAAAACACTGATGTTTACCTATTGGGTGATGATAACTTTTATGAGAACTGGAGAGTAGGAGGCACGGGCACTTACTGTAAGTGAGGATGCCGCCATTGTTTCCTTTTATAAGACTACTACCGCATTTGTTTCTTAAGACTTGTTGTGTTTTTATAATTTTAATTATTAATTATGATATTTTAAGATATAATTTTTCGTAACAAAATTCGCTTTCTTATTTGTCTTACTAATATTCATTTTAGATTACATCCGTATTTTTCCGATAAATGTGGGCTATCATTCGCCAAATCCAACTGTGATGATTGAGCCTATGTATTTACTAGTCACATACACCTAAACAAAGCAAACGACCTAAACTTTTTGGAAAGAGCATTTTCACTATTTACAAATGACCCATTTCGTTGCACTTATAAACATCCTTTTATGTTCACAAGATTACCTTTTCCATCATACTACCACTATAAAACCGTTTCGATAAGGATGCCTTTCAATATCATTCCACCACAATATCTTGAACCTCTTTAAAAAAATATAGTTTGAAAAATGATCCTCGGAATGAGTTATATTCGCAAGTGAATAAAATTTGTGTCCAAAGTTTAATATGTGGCGTAAAACCAAATCAACCCACCTAACGTGTCGATATAGTGTTACATAATTTTAATTACTTTTGCAATGCGCTTCACCGATGATGAAGATTTAGGAGTAGTGGGAGCATGGATTATGAACAAATCATGGAAGCACCACAGGGGGTCAATAAGATCCAAAAGTTTTTGGAACCGTGTTTTTCAAAACTTTGAAGATCTTACCTAAACGACAACAACCGCACTAAAGTCTCGGTAAAAAAAGATTTGGTCCGATAAACCGCGGATGTTGATGCTTTTGTTGCATGTCCGCATGTAAACATAAGCCATCCTACGCTATCATACTAATTTCGGTTAGTAAGCATATCCTTCAATATATTCCTAGTGTTACCACTATTATTATAAATACGAACGCATAATTAATTTTTTTTAACTACTTTTTACAGTAAAACAAGAGCTGTGATCGATTTCCGCAAGGAATTAGCTAAGCCTTTCATGTATGATCATCTATACGAGCTACTAAAGGACGTTATGCCCGCATACAATGTGGAATGATTATATACTTTAGATGTATTCCTAATAATAATATGTAGTAATGTTTCAACTAAGTTTAAGGTGGTCTCATTCGAATCGAAAAGTCTAAATAACATTAATAGGTACAACATATAAAGTAACTGCCACATTGCAAATTAAATACCACAACGACAACCAATGGGGAATTAAAAACAGAAGGATGTAAAGAAAAACCAAACTACATAATGCGACACGATTAAGTAAATACTATAAGTTCCGCATAATAGTTAAATGCAACCAACCGCTCCACATTAGGTGTAATTCGGCGACTTGACTCGCGAATCATAATCTCATTTTTGAGATTGACGAAATACTCCCTTTCACTCTCGCTCTGCTATTTGACGCAGATCAATTCTCATTATCTCCATGTCGGTCTCACGCTGTTTTTCCTAGCTAACAACTCGGTGCTCGCCAAATTTCTAATAGACGGACCGCCATCGTCTGTTCTTAGAAAATTCATCCTATCCTCAGCCTCTTTTTGGTCCCATTCAAACCTTTGACCATCCCTATGTTGGAAATATGCTAATGTCTGGTTCACTCCTTCAGTGACTCTTCTGTCTTCCGCTCTAGCTCGTTTAGACTGTTCTCTACCGGGTGCACGTCAGGGGACCTTGATCCCGATAAATGCATTTCTTAGTCCTTGGTCTCGAGGATTCACCGTTTGTGGTTTGAGAATCTTTAAACGTTTCATCATTGGTCTCTCGTCCCGCTCATAGGTTGGCTCTGTTGTGAGGCTTGGCTGCAAGTTTGAGGAACTAAGATGGACGGATCATATTCCCTAGGAAAGTGCATCTTCAAAATTTCGAAAACCTTTTGATGTCTCCAACGTTTTGGATCTTTCGGATCTTCCTCGTAGAGTACCTCTCCATCCCGGTACTGCAATTAAATTTGACCAACTATGGATTAGTGATAAGTCCTTTTAAATATAACAAATACTGCATAAATTAATTTTACGAATCTCACCATAGATTGCGGGTCGTTTCCGCTTGGGTTAGCCCTGAAAACCTCTCTAACATGACCAACATATCTTTTGACTTCCTTTTCAATGTGGCTACTCGTTTGGAGCGACTTGAGAGATCTGGTTGTCTCTCCCCGCCATCGTGCGTTGTATTCCTCAACAATACGAGACAGTAACTCTCTAGACTCTGTTCCCTACCCGTAATCGGGTCACTAGTTATCGCACACTGTGCACCTATTACCACTACATCTTCCATTCTAGTGAATTTTGACATGACTGAAATGTTGAAGGATGGGTGAAGCGAGAGATGGAGATATGGTTGTTCTGATGGAAAATGTATTTGGTGTGTTTGGTTTGGGTGCAACAAACCTGAATTTGTAGTCCATGCAAAATACGAACGTTGGGTATAATTAACGGGACGATTCTAGCAGCCATCGGATCAATCGATCCGTTGGTGATCCAACGTCGAAGAAATGGAACACAATTTCAAGATGCGTGTGACGGATGTTTAAACTACGCCGCACGCATTTTCTAACTGCGTGCCACGCTATTTAAATTTACGTGCCTTAATTGGCCGTTAGATCAGCAACAGTTGAAAGAATCCGATGGTTTCTGTGGGTGGGCGTGTTTTAATTCTGGTGGGTGGCTTCAACGGTTTTATGAAGAGATGAAGCAATTTAGACTCTATAAATTGAGTATGACACCGTAGTACCGGAGACACATAATTTTATATTTACTGGGCTTGTGGTTTCGTTATGGACACGCAAAGAAATTAAAGTGATTGTATGTTTAAGTTGGGTAATATGACATTAATATAAATTTCTAGTACAACTAATTAAAATAATGCTTAAATAAGTCCATTTTATTCGATACTTAAACAACGTAGTACAACCATAACACCAAACATGAAATTAAAACGATTTGGTTTCTATCAACGATATCTCATACTTGTCGATCGACGCATCTCACCAACTGTGGATTCCGAAGGGATGACCGTAGTAAATAAACGAAGTTAATAATTTTATTTCATAAAGGTCCATGAAATAACACCGATATCGGTATTTTTTGGAACATACCTCTTCTATGTTGGGTAGGGTTATGTTAATCCAATGGTTTTCTTTGTTGGAGAAAAAAATTACCACTTTCTTCAAAACTAATACCGCTCCCACCCTAATATGCTTCCCATAGTCCTGGATGTTCCACAACCCCGCGATGGACGTTTGTCGGCATTTTACCACTTGATCCCGCAATATTATTAGAAACCCAACAATGAGTAATCGAATCCAACAATTAATCACGAAATTAAATAAGATTACCTAAAGTGGACAAATCACCTTCACTTTCAAAGTTAAGTCACCAAAATATTGTCGTAGCTCCTCGACCAGTACAACCAACCTTTCGATTCTTTGGTTTATTGGTTTAATAGATCCCAAACGCGGTTCTCTCCTCTCGAGTAATATTGTTGTGCAAAGAACAGGTTTAGTCTGAAAATGAAGATCGTTAACACCTTCGCCATCCTTAATTATTTGTTGGAGGACTTGTGTAGATACATCAGCCTCGCCCGTTACTATCATTCGATGTCTGTGATCTTGTAACTTTTGAAGCTCTCCCGCTGGTCCCGGAATGATTTTTCTACTACTGGATGCACCACGAGAGTTATGGATTAAACGGTCTGATTTTTTCACTACTGGACATGGGGTGAGATCAACGACAACCGATTTATTTCGGTTATGATATGGGTTTGATATGGCAGCCACATCTGGTGTGTTTGTCGAGTACTCCATGGAACTGTGTTGTGTGGCATCCGAGTAACTATTTAACACCGCTGCAAGCTCGTCTTCATCAAAACCTTCCCATGGGTCGGCGTCGACCATTTGTGGATGATTAATATGTTTGGAAAAATGGATACTAATTTAGTTGGCTATTGTTGTCTGAAGCAAGTTTGAAGGATATTATGTAAACTAGTGTTGGTTTATATAAACCAACAAAAAGTGAGGTAAACAACAGCCCACTTGCGTATGGTGATATTTTAACATCCACTTGTGTTGTAAAATGACATTCGATATATAATTACAAGCTTCCAAAGTACCTCACTAGGCGTCCCCTACGCTTCTGACATGTTCCCCGATATTTTTATTAATTGTGGGAATCCTCTTTATCCTTTTTCAACAAATCGAGTTTATTATCCTGTAATGATAACAAATTCAAACTTGGTCCCAGTTACCGACATATCAAATAAACAATTACTATATATATCAGACAACCATATGCAGATCTCAAAGCAAAAACAAAACATTATTATTTACAAATTTTTTCCTACCTTAATAAACAGGGAGGATGGGAAGATTTTCAATGGAAGAAGATAACGCCCTAGTAACAAGTTATTGTAGGGTATATGATTTGAATCAAATTCTAGAAAACCACGAAATGGGAAGACATTTTTGGTCTCAGATTCTTGCCGATTTTAGTATCCAAATGAGCAGCGGTAACAAGGTGTATTCAAGTAAGAGTATCCAACAACGCATAACCACCATTAAGCGGTATTGTATTCATTTTAGGCAATACCTTATTCTTGCAAACGGTATTCATGCAACGGAAATTTCAATATATGAAGTGAACAACCACATCCTTTTAGACATTTAGTTGATGATTTGTTTATTCGGTCCTCGCATATAATATCCAAGATCCCCGTAGTATAATGTTTTATTTTCTTAACTTTTCCAGTGTATTAGTATAATAAAAGGTTTTGTGGGTGTACCTCTATGTAAGCCCTCACGAGACTAAACTCGTCCGTTAGGGTCACCTAAGGGTTTAAAGGCTTGTTACACGTGCTAAGTGTAACCGTGATTCCTACGAAAGTGAGTTAGGTTATTTATTTAATGTGTATGATGTCCTAAGAACAATTTATTAATCGGGTGATTATTAAAATTCTAGTTACCATCAAAAGGGACGTTTATGAACATGGATGGCCTTTGAATATAACTTTTGGATTTTATTCCCTCCCGAGGGTCATTTGTAAACAGCGATAATACTCTCTCATAAAAGTAAAGGTCACTTACTTTTGTCCTTTATTTCATTATTAGTTGTAACTACGGTACGTTGTCACCAGTGGGGAATATGTCATAAAATGAATACATTAATATGGGTTTTCACAGTTGCCGGATCCGTCCAATTGAGCCTATAAATACACCCCCTTTGAACCAGTGTAAAAAATTGCCCCTACAAACTATATATTATCTTTGTGGTTCAACATTTATACTAGTATCAACCAAGAAATGGCCACCAAATACACACCACAGGAAGATGAAGCTCTAACTAGGGCTTACTGCAATGTTTCTAATGATCCCGACGTATTAACCGACGAGAAATCAAACGAGTTTTGGATGTCTGTTGCGCATGAGTTTACCGATATAATTGGAAATCACAACCTTCGTACTTGGAAATCCTTAAAATCCCGTCTCTTCACAATAAAGAACGAGGTTAATTTTTTTGTTGCCATCCAGATTCCACTGTATCTTAGTGTTCTCGATGGGTGGTCCGCAGATAAGATTGTAGGTTTCCCTTTGTTATTGCAAACATGTGTTTGAATATATTTGTTTCCTTAAATAACACTTATCATAACTATATATTCTAATGAACTGCAGGAGACTGATGCGCGCCGCTTGTACCTACAAAGGAAGGGAAAGAGATTCATGTATTTCAATTGCTACCTCAGCATGAGCCATCACTTTTCCTATATGAACCCCCAAGTTTTAGCCCGTCGTAAAGCATGACGACATCATAAATTCGGGGTTTGTGGGTAAACCAGCATGAAAACCCTCACGAGACTAAACTCGTCCAGTAGGGCCGCCTAGTGGTTTAAAGGCTTGTTACACGGGCTAAGTGTAATCGCGTGTCACACGACAATGACATCAATTTTTTATGTTTTATTATTTTCCTCCTTTTTTTTTTGGTCCCAGACTCGTGGTTTTTAATCAAAGAATGCGTGTGGTAATAGTGACTCACCATTTAGGTTGGTTAATATATGTTGATGTGTCATGTGAGAAGGACATATTATAATTGTATTTTTCCATGCATTATTTACAGTTTGTGGATTTGTCTTTTCTTTTTTGGTTAAAAGATGGTTATTTTAATATTGAACCCATACATTTTCATAAGAATCTTCATACTTTTGGAGATATATAATGATTTTCTTTTATTCATATCCCTACCCCCGTGATTCAAGGAACCACCTTATTTGAGTATTGTCCCTATATATATTTTGTGCAAAACAGTAATCCTCCCTTGAGAAACGATGGGGTTTTTTGGACCATTGTTTGTCCCTTCCATCAATGAAGGGTTTCTTTGCCCCCAGTGCGTGAGATAAATGATAGTCACCAACCACTTTTTAGAAATTATATAATGAGGGTATGTGTTATGTCAATCGAAACACCCTCAACTACTCTTACTTTAGTTATCTCCTTTTCTATTATAACATACCAAGTATTTACGTTCTTTCGTAAAAAAATATGGCCGGATTTTCAAACGAAGAGGATGTCCTCTTAGTTCGCGTTTATTTTCGCGTTGCCAGTGATCCTAATATTGGGAGAGACATGGATACTAGGAGTTTTTGGGAGCGAATCCTTGGAGAATATAGATCGGTGATCCACAACGACAATGCAAGATCCACAAAGTCAATCCAGTGTCGAGTCTCAATGTTGAAAAAACATATTAAGAGATACGTCGGTTTTGTGAGAGAGAGTGTACGGGGAATGGCTGAAGGGGGGTATGACCTAAGAACGGCTGTAAGTTTTATTAAAATTGTATCATTTACGTTATTTTATGACACATTATCCGTAGACTAACACCATAAATGAATTTCGCGCAGTACCGCCTGGGACAAACTACATATGAGGCGGAGGGAAGATTATGGACGCACGAAACGGTTTTTCAAATACTCAAGGATACATTTGGCGAGATCTTTGATCCTGAGTTCGTTCCTCCTCCGTCACAAGGAAATCAATATGGGGAAGAAGCTTAAGACATGACAAAAAAACGTCTAAAGGTTTTGTGGGTTAAACATGTATGTAAACCCTCACGAGACTAAACTCGTCCAGTAGGGCCGCCTAGTGGTTCAAAGGCTTGTTACACGGGCTAAGTGTAATCGCGTGTCACACGACAATGACATCCTTTTAGATTTAATAATAAATTGGTGTGGTTTCCAACCAAATTTGGTGGTGAATTGGTATTGTGGTGGATATACATATATTTTCATTTTTTATTTACGAGTGATGGTGACCTGTCATAATTATTATCACTTTATTTTCTTGAATATTGGCGTCTCCTAAGTGACCACCTAGGCGTCCCCTACATTACCTTGATTCCCCAGCTACGCCATTTATTGAGAACTCTATAAATATAGTATCACTCATCTAAAATAAAACGCAGAAACAAACCTTCTTCTTTATCTCATCCATCTATATATCGTCTTCCAATTATCAAGTCTTCAACGGTTTTAAAAGAATGGCTAGTTTTTCATGCAAGGAGGACGTCGCTCTAACTGGTGCATGGTGTTCTTTTAGACTAGGTCCCGGGTTAGAGTCGGATACCTAACCTCATGGGATAATGGGACGGTAATAAGGACCGATCACATGTTGCGGAACAGGGTTAGGTGGTTGGTTAGGGAAGTTACAAGATATGTTATTTGTGTTCGGCGTTATTTGATGAACGTACCTAATGGATGGAACAATGCACGATGTGTGAGTAAAATTTAAATTTATTTTAAATTTAAATCCTTTTAATGAATCCCTGGTACTAACACATCTTATAATTTTATATCCAGTATGAGGAGGGTAAAAGGGCTTACGAAGGACAAGGACAATTCTCCCAGAGATGGCGTCTACATGCAGTCTTTGAAGTGATGAAATCACAATTTCCGGCTGAGTATGATCTTGAGATCTATGTACAACCAGCTCAGATTCCTCCTCCTCAGGATGCTATGCATGATTAAGACAACGACACATTGTCTGAAGGCTTTGTGGGTAAACCTGTATGAAAACCCTCACAAGACAAAACTCGTCCAGTAGGGCCGCCTAGTGGTTGAAAGGCTTGTTACATGGGCTAAGTGTAATCGCGTGTCACACGACAATGACATATATTTAAAAGGTTTCTGTAATTTTGGTGTGTTTGGTAACTGCAGGGGGAATTTGTATCTTGGGTCAATTAAATTCTTGCTAGTTATAAAGTGTGGTCCACATCTTATAAATAAAAATTTAATTTCATATGGACATTGAGTTCTTAACATTTAAGGCAAAAAAATGGTATACCACACTAATTTTGTGGGGAGACATGTACCACCTTTTGTTCAACACCATCATTGAATGACATTGATAGCCCGGGCAAAAATTGTATCGCAGGACTCTTACAGTGTGACATTTCCCTATAAATGGATGCAGTTGAACCAAGATGGAATACACAATCTTTAACACATCATTAGAATTTTCCCTCTACTATTTTATACTATTCTTTCTATATGGATGCCGAATTCACCGTTGAGGAAGACGTTGCAGTTGTTTCAGCATGGATTGTTGTATTGGCAGCGCACGGTGGTTGAAGGTGTTAATAGACCCACCCTGGAGCATATGGCATCGTGTACATACCAAGTTTGTCTAAAGATTTGAAGATCCAATACGTAGATCGAGCCAAGCATTAAGATACCGGGATTGGGAGTATAAAAAGAGACGTAAAATTGTATGTTGCCCCGCAAGGTAGACTAATGATATGTGTTCCACGGCAGTCCTTACGGAGGATATGGATATTGTAAGCATTTTCGCTATAAAATACCCAATTTTAACAAACATAATATAGCATATGATAATTTGAATGCTTCATGCAGGAAACGATGACCAAAGCATATTTCCTTGAAAGAAATGGACGTCCTTTCAGATATTACGAATGCTACTTACTTATGAAGGACGCCTTCAACGAGTACAATCCGACGAGGTTATATATGCTTGCACCATAATAGATCTCGTAATCTCAACAGCTTAAACGGTCGGTTGCGAGATGTCCCGTTGGGTAAACGCGTTGTATCGTTTGTTTTAGTTTGGTTAACAGATGTTTATGATGTTAACCATGGTATTACTTATTGTGTGTTTCATCTTTCTTGCAATTAGGTCATGAACCCAATTAAGAATGACGAGTTTTATTATAAACTTCCTTATTGCCCGATCTTTGGTGAAATCAAATTCAGTCATTGCATATTAGGATCCAAAGAGGGTAAAGGAAACCAATCCATTTTTAGGGTTTTCCATATTATGGGCCGACACAAAAATTTCTAAACTCGTCAATTAATGTTCATAAACACCCTCTACTGTTTGAAACACGCCTTGGATGATGGGAAATTACATGTCACCGACAAACCCTAGTAGAGAGACTAATCAAGTAAAAGACGGAAATTTTGAAACCTGTGTGTATGACACTGACATACTATTCGCCCGGGTGATTTTTTTTTTTTTAGAGTGGGTCGTAAGGAGGACTCATCCATTAATATCCTATAAAAGAAGTCCTCTGTATAGATAATTATTGACCACAACTCCCTACATCCAATTTAATCTCTACATCCAATCTTGAAATTATATTCAACAAGATGGATTATACATCTACCATCGAGGAGAGAAATTCATTCATAGCTTCATGGATCGCAGTAAGGTCTGTTCCAGTTGTAGAAGGAGTTGAAAAGGATGAACATAACTTTTGGCCACGGGTACATGCCCATTTTGTTGCAAACTTTATGAATCCAAAGCAAAGAACAATTTTTGATCTAAGATGTCATGTCAAAAAAATAATGAGGCATGTTAGGATGTATGCTATCATCCAAGCCAAGCTGCTTAGAAGGATGACACCCTTGCCCAAATACAAATAATATCGTAAGTTGTATTATGATTTCGTCCCATATTTGTAAAACCTTATTTTTGAGGAGGTATTTAACGGTTTTATTGTTGAACGTATGTAGGAATGGATGACGAAAGTACGCTTCCAAAAAGAAAACGATATTAAATTTGAGTATTATGAGTGCTACCTTACTTTGAAGGAGGCCGTGGAGGAGTTCAACCCGTCGTGGATAACAAGGCACATGGGTTAATGTAACATCACTATGCTTCATGCTTTTGTTGGTATACCTCTTGTAAACACTCCCGGGAGACTACTCGGCCTTTAGGGTCACCGACCAGTTTGAATGCTCGTAGGCCATTTATTATCGTTGTATTTTTTAATCATATCGCCGTATGTGTACTAATTTTAAATTAATGAGGAAAATTAAAGTATGTTTCGATTAGATTTAATTCTTACCTACCATTGTATCCAAAATATATGTTTTGGGAATACGTGCTGAAGTACCATCATATTTAATATTACTATTATTTTACCATGAATTAAGGGCAAATAACTAAAGTGTCTCGACGCTTGGGTGTTTATTTCATCGCTACATGAAAGGACTGTTACAAGGTCCTCTATAAAATAACTTTTTCGGCCATCAAGAAGAGGGTGCAAAACATAAGGTATTCAAATCCATCTAGTTACAACTTCTCCTATAATATTGTTTCATCTCGTCTCTTTTATCCAAAACCTACAACAATATTATTATGGCTAGGTATACCGTCGAAGAGGATGTTGCTATCACTAATGCTTGGACAAGTGTTGTTACCCTTCCCGAGGTGGACCATCACCGGGTTAGAGCTAATACGGTTTGGAACAACGTATTTGAAAATTACACACAACTATTCCCAAATATTCATCAAAGAACAGCAGTTGTTGTAAAGGCTAGGCTCGGAGTAATAAAAAAGGGGGTGAGGGTTTACGTGCGATACGAGTAGAAAGAAATTTATATGGTACATAACCAATCTCCTCTATGGACAAGGTCGAGGTGTGGTAAGTAGTTTATCTTTTTACTCATACCACTTTTTTTTAATCTTCAACATGAACACTAAATGAGTTATGAACCATTTATCTAAAGGAGCGATATGCAAATTGGAAATACGCTCGTGATACAGGCAAAGATTTCATGTTTTACCAATGCTACTTAATCATGAAGGATAACATCCCCCAACTGATCGATACAACCGCCACCGAATCCTCCGTAACATGGGGACGAAGATTAACAAAACCGCATCAACACCATGATATTAATTTAATGGTTTTGTGGGCAAACCTCTTTGTAAACCCTCACGAGACAAAACTCGTCCGTTATGGCCACATAACGGTTTAAATGCTAGATATCTTTGGTAAAAGTTAGCTAAGTTTACTTTTGAAAATCTTTTAGCGATCTCTAACCATTCCATCAATGTAACAGCATCAATTTATTCATAATGGTATTTGTTTATCAATTTATTCATAATGATATCTTTCGTAATAAATATCATCATGGGTCCCCCTATGTTTGGTTTCACCACACAAACTGCTTTTCAGTCAGATAGTTGATACTTTGGGAAGACACGAATTTGGGTCGATGCAATGTAGGGGTTATCGATAAATAGTAAGGGTCGCTATATAAACAGTAAATGTCCCTTGGTAAAAGTAAACGACTTTTGGATAAAGATTCGTGGGTGGTTAATAATTTGAGTACTGTCTTTATTATTATCTCTGGATTCATTTCCACCATGAATTGTCATATGTGTTGATGCATTATTTTGAGTGATCAAATCATGATTCACAGTCTTCTTTTGTTTCCAACCTTGTACTATGACAACATGTGTACAAGTTGATTTAACCAAACAAGGGTCATTGTACCATCTCTTCTTGCCCGAGATAGGTCTTTCCTTGTCCTCCAAAAGATGTTTTAAACAGTAAAGGGCGTATGTGAACATGATAAGTGTTTTTTAAATTGAGAAGGCTTGTCTGTGAAAAGTGACTAGTGTGTGTAAACAGTTTTTCTTTTATTACGAGTGAATTGGATGTGTTTTAACAATTTCCACGCAGATTATTAATTTGGATCCTATAAATATCCAGGTTTACCCAAAGGTACTTCTCACCCACCGAGTACTTGCAAATCGGATTATCTGCCTCCAAACAACATAGACCTGGGAAAACTTCTCACGGCTTTCTACCCCTCAAGTAACTCTTTGTACGTACACAACAATGGGATCATTTTATTCGTTTGAAGATTTGCAAATCACAAAAACATGGTAGAAAGAATCTCGAGTAGAGACCGCTCGCCACGGAATGCCTAGGAGCCCGAAACCTTTTGGGCGAAAATATACAACCAATATATACGAGATTATGGGAATCCAAACAGAAGAAGTCTTCAACAGATTCATGATAGGTACCAGATTATACAAAAAGCCATTTGCGATTTTATAGCTATTCAACAACGACTCACCAAGCACGGCCGTATTAGAATGTCATCCCGACAATTTGTAAGTGTGGTTTAATTTATTCCGTCCATTGGTTAATTGATTGGTTCTAAATTTGCTGAGTATATTTTCACTGTGTTTTTGTAGCACGAATTGGTTAAAGCGGGGTATTTAGAGGAAAAAGGTGAGGCATTCACATTCGATGAATGCTATAATTTCATGGTATCCAAAATCCCAGAGTATGGATCACCGGGAAATTCATCGACTTCATCGAGTGAAGTCTAAAACTCGGAATCTATGTTTGTAACTACTTTGTGGGTTATGTTATCAACCCTCACGAGACTAAACTGTCCGTTAGGGTCACCTAAGGGTTTAAAGGCTTGTTTCACGTGCTAAGTGTAACCGTGATTCCTACGAAAGTGAGTTAGGTTATTAATTACGTTGTTCTAATGTAATACGATGTTAAACATGAAAGTCGTTATTTTAAAAGTTGTCTGTTACGTCATTGCAATAAGTAAGAAAACACATTACATCATAAAAATCCAACGATTTCAAACGAACAATATTAACCACTCATAAACATCTCACGAGAACAACATTCAATTTTATATGCGAGCGGCCAAAAAAAATAATTGGCCACGAAATGCTTGAAAGGCTTCCCTTGTGCCGCTTCATACATTGCCATCGCCCGAGCACGATTACCATTTGCAAGAACGCGATCTCGCCTAAAACGACCACAAATCATTTTCAAAGATGCTAACATGGTGTTGGATACGTATGGCGGAATACCTAACGCTTCCATTCCCAATTTGAATCAAAAGTATTCCCTCACTCGAATCCAAAATGCCATACCCACGGAGGATTTTTTACGTATCATGATCCATATCCGCAACCTTACAATAACTAATCACTAGAGCGGTATCTTCATGCATCAAAAACGAGGCATCGTGAGTGATTAATGTCGTGGAAAAAGATATGAAACTTTTATAATTTGGGATTGAAAAACTTTATCTTTTGGTTGAGTTTACCAGAGCATTACACATTCGCAGATAATTGATTTGTGAGGCGTTTATCACAAATTTATACTAAAACTCTCGAGATGGGTTTAAATGTAATTTTGAAATTCTTCAAAGGAATAAATTATAAATATTGGCAACTTTGCTGCATGAGTACGTATCATTGGTCGGGCATTATTTTGCATGTCATCTTCTGTAGCGTGATATATTTTTTGTAATCTAGGTAATGCTTAAATAGAAAATGACATTTGAAAGAGGAGGCAGCTAAAGACTGTTGTACACTATTACTGATTAGATGTGTAATAGTAGTCTCTGACATCTACAATTATCACTCGTCACATTGTGTTTTCATAACACGCCCCATTGAGTTGTCCACCACTTGTATGTCAGACAAAAGTGTAAAGATATGCATTGAATTATGCAGCTTTCCCTTTTGATTTATTATCATACACGTGGACTGGAATAAGGGGTTTGGGATCCGGGTGGTTGGGGAGTTTACCGACTTAAGTTGAAATATTCACGAATGGGAGTTTGCCAAGAAGTTTGTCCATAACTTACAAGGAGGTCCTAAAATAGTCAAACATAAACAAACCCAAATAAACGTTAACATACATAAACAACATAAAAGTACACAATACATAAAAAATAAACAATACATCAGATCGCGCCTCATTGACAAGAATTAAACGCGGGATTAAACATTACATCATAAACACATAACATATTACGACATATTAAAGAGCAACCGAAAATTTAATTAGTCGTCCCATTCCACCAAATTACACCAGGGACATTGACAGAATTGTTTACCATAGGTGTTCTTATCTTTAGAACGATGTAGTTTCATAAAAAACCTACATCCGGGGACCGGGCATGAGGCCCACTTTTCATGTTCAACCTTAATCATACCTTTCTCTTTGGAGTTTTTTCAGAGTACGTTGATGTTTTTATCATCTTTGGACTTGCATCTTCTAACCATTGAGCTTCTTCACGACAATTATCGAACTGGCATCGAAGGTACCTACTTTTTCCCGGTTCCGCTTCTAATAACAATTTGATTCCCGGACATCCTCTTCAGGGCGCTTGGAATACATCCAAGGGCATTGCATGGCTGAATGGTCATCAAGGAAACAGAGCGGACAAATTTGGTTTGCTTCTACACACACAATTTGTTTTCCCTTGCGATTAGAATTCATTTTTGACCGGCTAAATTCGAAGTAGCGTTTTATGTTTGATGGTGTGTTTCTTTGAGTGTATTTATAGGAAAAAATAATAATTATTTTTAAATGAAATTCCCCTTAAAAAATCTTGCCGTTATAGTGTGTTGATAATGATAACAAGATTTCTATCAGAAGTCTCGTTATCCAAAACAGTGTCTGGATGACTTAATGGCAACTGCATAAGCTAAGTAGTACGAGTGTTTTTATCTACAGAACTGGGCTATGTTCAACCAGAGCTCTATTTGAGAAAGTATACGAAAATTACTCGGCGTTTAACATTACAGTGTAAACCGGGTGTAGGAAAAAAAAGGTCAAACAAATATTTAACAGCCACGCAGTTTGTAACCGCGTTTAAAGAATACGCGGATTCAATATGCGTGCGACGCAGGTTCAAACTGCGTGCAGAAGAATATTCCGTGGATTTTTTTTTTCATACGCAGTTTGTAACTGCGTTTTACGCTTTTTTCATACGCAGTTTGAAACTGCGTACCTTGGGTACTTCCAACTTGGATCCAAGCTACACGCAGTACTCGTTCTGGATTTGATGAACTGTTCATAGATTTGCGACACTTCTACAGTGCCTAAAGTGGGATCTTGGATCCCGTTAGAGCTAGCCTAAAGAAATATCTTCATCAACATCACTATTTTATTGGCTAAAATGCTTAAGGTTTTATGTGTTAGGATGGAAGAAGGCGATTTGATTGGCTATGGTTTTAAAGATGCTAATAATTGACGGACACCTATCATCATTCTAAAGTTGTAATAATTATATAATAATTGTTGTTTGTGGCCTGTGAAATATTATACCTCACATTACCTCTCTTTTTTTTTGGAAGCAATATTACCTCTTTCGTGTAGGTGTTTGTTCTTTTTATAAATGTAGTTTTAGTGTAGATGCGATTTTAGTTGTGCTGGTGTAAAAATAAAAGATTATACGAAAAGAAAAACAAACTGATTTGATTTTGCCAATAACGACTAAGGAACAATCACATAATGATATAGGAGCATGATTATTTTTCTTGATGTTGAGGATGATTTTTTTAAGAATGTGAATACCAATATTCTACAGACCACGTGTCACGATCTCAGTGGTCGCATGCAAGATAACTGTGTAGCCCTCGCTATACAGAGGAATCTAAGTGACAGAGGATACCTTCGTAGATCTACTTTATCTTGTCCCAAGAAAGGATGCCTCGACGGCTAAGATGAAATAAGTAAAAGCCTAGTCTATGGGGAGGCAACTGGCGAAGAGACAGAGGTAGATGACATATCTAATCAGCATTAAATGCACAAATCTCTTATCTACACGCATAATTAAAGCACGTGGAGAGAGATGATGTGGCGGGACCAGACTGGCAGAAGATGGCGGTGAACAAAGGTACAATCTGTACCAAGGCTGGGAAGTTCCCAAAGGAACGTGGGTCAGCTGAGGTGGTAGAGTTCGACTGGAGAAAGCACGCGGCGAACGAAAGTACCATTTGTATGAAAGGTATATCAGGAAACGATGGACCCAGAAGCATCAAAGATATACCGAGGGAAGGGGCTATAAATACCAAGCCTCACCAACAAACTAAGGGCATTTAATATCTAGGAGAGAAGATCTAGTCTTAAGCTTATACCTCTTTAATGTTTAGAACTTAAGTATTTACTTGAACTTGAGTTCCTATTACTTTGGGAAGCATTTAAGATCTTTGTAACCACCATAACTCAATACAAAACAATCACTCATTACCCCGTGGACGTTAACTAAAGTCGAACCACGTAATCTCTTGTGTCTCATGATAACTTAGTAGCTTTTACATTATATTTGTGTTCTTAGTTATTATTGCGATCTTGAGAATCTTTTACTACTTAAAATTATCAGTTCAACAGAGGCATCAATACTACTTAGTATCCGATTCTCTAAGATGTATACATTACGTAGACTATGGGTAAACGAGTAGTCACAGTTTGGCGCTAGAAGGTTTTGCTCACCAGCTTGAGTTTTTATATTTCGTCATTTATTTTACCTACACATCTTCTTTAATGAAGAGATCTGAGTTCAACAACGATGGATCTCACTTTTCGCAAGTTCTTTGAGTTCATAGCCTTTAAAGACTAGCAATCTCACAGTCTGCAAAAGTTTTCACAAAAACACTCTCAAAAAACGTTAAAACTTTTGTTTTGTACTAAAACAGCCTTTTCTGAAAAAGCATCCTTTAGATCTGAGTACCTCTGACTGCAAAGGAATCTCAGTGAGATTTTAAGGAAAAAAATATCTTTTAAACCATTTAATAACCTTGTTTTTTGGCAGAGCTGACACCCCTTTTCTAATTGGGTTTCAACGTTTAAGGTTGTATCTCCCAAGGGTGTCATAAAAATTTAAGACCCATCTTTCAAAACGGCATTTCAGTCCTTTTTCTGAAAAAAGCTGCTTAGCCATCTTCTGTGTCAGAGCATTAATTGCTACTTTTGATGAAAGCACCCAAGTAGCGGTTACTGCTTTTTCGTAAATCCCGCAGGATAACAAAAGCCGAAGGCATGCATAAACCAAGTGATGTACCAACAAGCTCACGACCAGCAGTTACATGAGGAAGATCTCAAAATCCGTCTCAAACAAACCAAAGAACCGAAGCAGAGGACGGAAAAAGTGAAATAGCAAGAAGAACGATTGATAAAAAATCACTTATTCCTGCTGAAGGGATGGGGCAAACATCGGGAGTTCAACCAATTTACGGCAATGCCGTTACCGGAGCATCCCACCGTTACGAAGCCACCTTCGGCCAGGGCAGGGTCACCCAGAACCTTAGTTCCTACGAGACGAGGGTTGGGAAACCTAACTCCGATGCAGATAGATCCGGCCACGGTCATAGAAGAAGTTGAGTGGATAACTTTCGAGGATTCGGCCCCACGGCACTCCTCGGGGTGGTAGAATCCACAACGAAGGACAAATGGCGAGAACAAGTAGCAGCTTTGCTACTCCGTAACAAGGAGCATGAGGATGCAATGCACGAGATGGCCCAGGAGAACCAGAATCTCAAAGACATGTTGGACATACAGATCCAAGGTTCCCAAACTCACCCTCTGTTAAAGAGGCGTGAGAACGGAGCTATCTCAAGAATACGAAGGGTAAATCTTAACCCACCGAAGGCTAACCCACCTAAGGAAGCCAGGAGAACGCATCACGATCCAGACAAGACAGATCCAACCTACAAGCCCTCTCAATCCTACTATGACAAGGCATTTTTCAGAGATGCTCATGATGGACGCATTTATGTGCCTATTTTAGTCTCAATTCTATGTAATGTTAGTACTCGATTTTGCGCTTATTTTGGTATTTTATGTCTTTGTAGGTGTTTTTGGAGAAATAACCTTTTGCGGGAAAATTGGCTCGAAAAGTGGTATTTGCGCTCGTGGGAGAAAATTACTATTCGGACCCCTCATTTGGATAAGGGGCACCTCACTGTTAAGGGGCACCTCACTTCGCTAAAGGGAGTCCAGCGCTGGATTAGGGGACACCCTTCATCTTCACGATTTGAAATGGAATTTGGCGGGAAAACTGCATACTAACGGAGGCAAAATTAGGGTTGAAATTTGATCGAGTTTTTAGAGAGACTGAAAGGCTAAAATTTATTGGATCTACTTCTTAGGCCAAAACAGGCCTGGTATGGTCGTTTGGTTGAACCCAAATTGGCTAGATACGCCGGGAGAACAAAACAGGGGACGAGAAATATTAACGGGGTTTTGGTTTCATAAAAGGAAGTTACGAGGAAAGAATAGGAAATATCACTTTCTGTTGATTCGGTGCTATCCTTCAGAGCTTATGGGACGTTGGATTCGACCAAGAGACACATAAAGAAAACTTGAAGAGGATTATTCACAACTTGGCAGCGAAGAAAAGAAGAGAAGAAACAATAGATTTACGGGAGATTTTCTTGGCCTGGAGGTGTATATAAGAGCCTTGGGGAGTTCACAAAGGGGGGTCGAGACTTTGGGGTACCAACAGAGGCATAGAAGAGGAGAAAATCGAGTCGCAGGAATTGTTTCTTCTGCTGGTGTAGAGGAAGAACACGAAGAACATTAGACAGCCCAGAGCAGTCTTTATTTTACAAAGATATTAGTTCTGGCTTTTTCGTAACAGTTTCTATTGCAACATGTGTCAGTAGGGTGAGTTTGTAACGACGGTGCAAAGCGTTGCAAACTCGCCGCTTTTATTAGTTTTCTCTTGTTTTTCACATCTTTGAGCTATGAACACCTATTTTGAGCACGTGAATAATATGAGGAGCTAAACCCCTTAGCCGAGGCGACGGAGGAAGCCATTGTTCCATGAAAAGTGGTATATTTCTATTTTAATTAATTTTTGCAATTTCTTTTATGATTATTTTCATGGAACTAATATTGGAAATGGATTTTTATTGAATGATTGTGATTCGTTTTGATGGAGCATGCTTAGTTTAAGACTTTTGATGTTTCATGCTTAGTGTTTACAATTGTTACTTCGAAAATCTACTTGAGGCAATAAATTAGAATCACTTCAAACGCAAAGAATTGCATGAGTATTGATTAGATTGAATCACTTAATTGGTCAATGGTGGAATCCTGAGTTTCGGTGCTTTTTATAATCTTGATAACAACTTTAATTGAGTTTTCTATTTCACTTTGAGTCTAAAACGAATCTTCGCAAGTCTGAGTGAACGACATCTTTCTTACCACTTTTCTACAACAATTTAAAACCACATCAATTTTTGGCGCCGCCGACGCGGACTTGTTTTTAGATTTGTTTTTAGGTTTTTAGTGATTATTATTCTTTTGTTCTATTTTACGTTTTCTTGGGTATTTGTGTTTTGGTTACAGGTTTGGATATTGGATCAAAAAGAAAGCTGAGCCAAAGATATTGGTGATTAACTAAAGACTTGGAGTCAAAGACAAAGCGAAAAGAAACGAGGAAGAGACAAAGAATTTTATTTTTATTTTTATTTATTTTTTTAGGTTTTTTTTTTTGTCGAAAACTATATTAGGGTTTATAATTATTTTTGTAATTTTTCTTTTTATTTTTTGGACTTTTTGGACATTTTTGGGACTTTGGACATTATTTTTAAACCCTACAGAAGGGTAGTCTTAAATATAAACTGTTTGCAGAGAAGGAGGACAATTACGATATTGTCTCTTGCACCTTGGGTTCGTACATCGACATAGGAGTCGAGTGGCCCGAGTCGACTACAACCGATTCATCCCCCGTCCGGAATGGGAGGTAAGATTCTAAACACTCGCGAATCCCCCGTCGCCGAGTTACCGGGACTCCTTCGTTTGCATATATGCTTTGAGGACTTGAATACGGATGCTTTAATTTTCTAGTAAAGGGCAAGGCCTGGCCATACAAGATAAGGGTTCGGATTTCATCACTGTTCTCTTCTTGCCATCCTTAGGAACACGTAACCTACGCGAACCTAAGCCTTAAAATTTTGACTAGAACAAGACCGATAGGGTAACGAGCTTAATAGGAAAGTCATTCGAAAAATATTGGTTACTCTTTTAAGCACACTTCGAGTTCATGAAGGTTTTCTGAGTTGAATGCGTGCTTGCGCCGCCTTTGTAATTCCGGTGAGGCCTTGGGTATCAAATCTCCACCGAGCTTCCCTCGCCTCTATTCAACTTACTTTGACTCGGATTGATTCCGAGAGGGTTTGCTTAAATTGTAACGAACTCCTTTTCGAAGGATAGAAGCCGGTCTAGAAACAATCTAAGTGGAGCCATCATGCTTTTTGTTTGCTAGAAATCAGTAGGTTTGATTTGGTTGAGTCACCTTGTTTTGTGATTGCATAGAATCCTTCCTTATTCTTTTGCATGCTCAACGTAAAAGAGACGCCTAGGTAGATTTGTTAAAAGAAACCTAGTAGTTCTAAGCGTCTCGATTACCTCAGTTTAGAAAGTCCTATTTTTGAAGAGTCCGTTTTTGAACGTCCGTTTGAGGAGACAATCCCTAATATTCCGATAGTGCCAGAATTGGCAACTTTAAAAGCTTTGTTGAACCCGACTAGGACTACTCGTCCCTCGTGTATCAAAGTTAGCATTGAAAATGAAGCAAATTATGAGCTTAAACCCGGGACTTTACAACTGCTCCCAATCTTCTTAGGGGAAAGAAAATGAAAACCCCTATTTCCATCTTAGGGATTTTGAAGAAATTTGTAGTACCCTAAAAATTAGAAATCTTGATGATGATGCTTTGAAACTTAGGTTATTCCCTTTTTCCCTGAAAGATAAAGCCAAACCGTGGCTATATAGTTTAGCTTCCGGGTCAATCGAAACATATGAACAACTTACATCTGCCTTTTTGAACAAGTTTTTCCCTAGGCACAAAACATCGTCTATTAGGACGCAACCGCACGTTTTCTCAACAAGAGGGAGAATCTTTATATAGGTATTTGGAAAGGTTCAATGATCTATTAGCCCAATGTCCTCATCATGGTTTAGAAAAGGTTAGGTTAGTTCGGATCCTTTCTGAGGGTTTAGATTATTCCACTACGATCACAGTAAAATCTATGTGTACAGGTGGGTTTGAAAACCAAAGAGTTGATGCGGCGATGACATTTTGAATGAAATCGCCGAAAAGACCGAACAATGGGAAAATAGTAGGGTACCCCAGGAAAACAATTCTTCTAGGAAGAGGAAACGTTAATAGGGTAGAAGGAGGCTATGAATCGGATGCCAAATTGCAAGCAATAGCTAAAAGGTTAGAAGCTATAGAATTGGGTCACACTAGTGGTAGAGTGGAGCCTTTTTGGGAAGGCCAGACTATTGAAGAGCAAGCCAATGCTATTTATAATAATAACACTAGATTTGATAACCAATCGGAAATTTGATCCATATTCAGAAACCTATAATCTGGTTGGAGAAACCATCCGAACCTCTCATGGTCTAAGGACCGAGAATCAAAGTCGGCTTTTAGTAATTCGAATGTTCCCCTGTGTTTTGGCTATACTAAGAATCCTTCAGACCAACTCGGTTTCGTAATCGGTCGATAAGAAAATCCTAAGCTTAGAGGAGTCTCTCAACTTGTTAACTCAAAGAAACTACAAAATTTCAGCTATCGCAGAATAAAGTCTACAAGCTAGTAACATGATAGGACAAGAAAATAGTCGCTATTTCCGAGTTAAAAACCCAGAGTTGGTCCGATAAATGAATTTTTGAGAGAAAAAGGTAGGTTTCCTAGTCAAACACAACCCAACCCTAGAGGAGTTCACGAAGTAGGTGAAAAACCATCTCACCAGTTGAATTCAATTAGAACCCTTAGGAGTGGTAGAGTAGTAGAAAATCAGGTAACCATGCCCGATAGTGAGCATACCGTAGTACACCCTCAGACCATCCATAGCCGAGGGGTGATAAAATCTCTGATGATGCCCATTCGGTTCCTGAGAGGCCCTATTTTATGCCTAGAGCCCCATTTCCACAGCTATTAGTACCAACAAAGAGTGAATCCAACTTTAATGACATAATGGAGGTTTTTTAAGAAAGTTACCATAAACCTTCCGTTACTAGAAGCAATTAGGCAACTTCCGGCTTATGCCAAATTCCTTAAAGATATGTGTACGCGAAAGCGAAAGCTTAGTGTCCCTAAAAGCCTTTTTATCTAGTCATGTAAGTTCGATCATTCAGAACAACACTACTCCTAAGTATAAAGACCCGGTGCCCTACGATTGCTTGCACGATAGGAAAACATAGGGTAGAGAAAGCTTTACTTGACTTAGGAGCTAGTGTGAACTTACCATTACCATGTGTACTTACATCTAGGACTTGGTGAATTGAAACCTACCAAGATAATACCTGCAAGTTCGTGATAGGTATGTTAAAAATTCCTCGTGGTGTGATAGAGGATGTTCTTATTGAGGTCGACAAGTTTATTTATCCTGTGGATTTCGTAGTCCTAGATACACTTTGTCCCGACCCGGAAGAATCAAATACCGGTAATTTTAGGTCGCCCATTTTTAGCCACGTCTAATGTTGTTATCAACTGTATGACATGACTTATGAACTTATCCTTTGGTAATATGACCACCGAACTAAATGTATTTAATGTTACTAGACAACCTTCGATGATTTAGAGGAAGTGAATATGATTGGCACTTTAGTTCATGATCTAGTTCGGGGGCAATTGGGATGACAATTTGTTTGGTGATTCTTTGGATGAATTTGATGAGACAATTCTCTTAGGTCGATAGATGGGATGAGACTTTAGGCCTAGAAGAAGCTCTCGAACATTTTTAAGGACTCTATAGACCCGAAATTCGTGAAATAGTATTAGGTCTTTCTGAGAGTTATGATGACCCTAAGTTTGGGGGTAGAGAATTAGAAGAAGCTTTTGAGTATTTTAAATACTGCGGGAGGATCTGGAAATTCAAGCTATAATTAAAGGTCTTACGGAGAGTAGTGATTACCCTAAGTTTGGGGGTAGTGATCGTCAAGTATCCTCATTGGAAGTCCCTAACTTGGGACTCGAGCCCAGTGTGTCTGAGGTATTACCTGAGTCTCTTCCGACTCCGCAACCCGATCCTCCTGATACTTTCCAAGAGGAAATTAAGCTATTTGAGACCGTTATTCGGATGAATGCATTTTGTCAAGACACTCATATGAAGCCCAAGTGGGCACCACAGAAAAACCCAGTTGTCTTGCAGAAACCTTGGATGAGGATGTGCTCATGGCCTGCATTCATTTTTCTCGATTTGGTGCAGTTGTCTCATAATTGTAAAGTTTTATTTGATTTGGTTGACCCACAATTGTTTCGATTATTGATATATGATTTCAAAAGGTAATTAGCCATTTGTAGTATTTAACGTCTGGCTGAAGACTTTAAACTTAGCACTTCTTGGGAGGTAACCCAGTATTCATGCGACACGGTAATATCTTTCTTTATCTCTTTTGCTTCAAATGGTAACAGTTTCTCCTTGTTCATGTTTTTAATTTTATCTTTAGAACATTGAGGACAATGTTAGATTTAAGTTTGGGGGTATGGGAGAAAGTTTTAGTTGCATTGTTAAACTCCAGAGCCTAGAAATTTATGCTTATTAAGGATGGCACTAACCAATCTAAGTGGATGGAAGCATTTTGGGTTGTAGGAGTAGAGGAACCAATCTGATTAGATGGAAACATCTAAAGAGTCTATTCATAAAAGCACAGAGCTCAGGTGTTAGAATTAAAGAAAAAACATGGTAGTTTCACCATATCTCGTTGAATCCTTTTCACTTCTATTTTTATTTTGTTTTCTTTTAAATATGTTTGTCTAAGTGATTAGGTGGGGCTCACGATTCAAGTTGTTACCACTGCTAGGGTGAAATAGAGTGATTGAGATACAAAAAAAAAAAAACATGAAAAAAAGAAAAAAAAAAGTGAAAAAAAAAGAAAAAAAAAATGAGACCAGACCATCTGACCAACCGGAATAAATTCAATAAAGTCGACCACTGGAACCCTTGTATATGCCAGTGTGTTGATATTTTGTCGACTAGTATCTCATTCCATTAGGATAGGTTTATTTTGGCAGTGGCCTTCAGACAGATATGAGAAACACCGTTCACCTTAGTCAACATCAAAACCATCTATGTTTTTCTATATCCATTTCTTTATCTATCAATGTGATTAGTTTGACTTGTTATGATGTCCGAAACTATCCGAGTAGAGCTCATCACTTATATATGAATTTTAGTATGCTTGAGTGCAAACTCGTCGTGTACAAAGAATTGGAATTTCGCATCGTGGTACTTCCTCTTGTAGTCAATAAGTATGCCAACCAAGGAGATTCTTTAGTGCCTTCCAAGGTTCTCGTAGATAGCTAGGGTCCAAGTAAAGGTTTTGTGGGTACACCTCTGTAAACCCTCCCGAGACTATAACTCGGCCACTAGGGCCACCTAGGGGTTTAAAGGCTTATTGCATACGCTAAATGCAATCGACGATGCCTGCGACCGGTGAGTTAGAATTTTATTTTGTAGATTTTATTTGCTCGAGGACTAGCAAATAATAAGTTTGGGGGTATTTGATGGACGCATTTATGTGTCTATTTTAGTCTCAATTCTATGTAATGTTAGTACTCGATTTTGCGCTTATTTTGGTATTTTATGTCTTTGTAGGTGTTTTTTGGAGAAATAAGCTTTTGCGGGAAAATTGGCTCGAAAAGTGGTATTTGCTCGTGGGGAGAAATTACTATTCGGACCCCTCATTTGGATAAGGGGCACCTCACTGTTAAGGGGCACCTCTTTGCTAAAGGAGTCCAGTGCTGGATTAGGGGGACACCCTTCATCTTCACGATTTGAAATGGAATTTGGTGGGAAAACTGTTGCTAACGGAGACAGAATTAGGGTTGAAATTTGATCAAGTTTTAGAGAGACCGAAAGGCTAAAATTTGGATCTACTTCTTAGGCCAAACAGTTCGGTATGGTCATTTGGTTGAACCCAAATTGGCTAGATAATGAGGAGAACAAAACTCAAGGGACGAGAAATATTAACGGGGTTTTGGTTTCATAAAAGGAAGTTACGAGGAAAGAATAGGAAATATCACTTTACGGTGATTTGGTGCTATCCTTCGAGCTTATGGGACGTTGGATTCACCAAGAGACACATAAAGAAAACTTGAAGAGGATTATTCACAACTTGGCAGCTGAAGAAAAGAAGAGAAGAAACAATAGATTTACGGGAGATTTTCTTGGCCTGGAGGTGTATATAAGAGCCTTGGGGAGTTCACAAAGGGGGGGTCGAGACTTTGGGGTACCAACATAGGCATAGAAGACGAGAAAATCGAGTTGCAAGAATTGTTTCTTCTGCTGGTGTATAGAAAGAACACGAAGAACATTAGACATCCCCAGAAAGGGGGCTTCTTTATTTTACAAAGATATTAGTTCTAACTGTTTCATCTTAATAGCTTGCTATTGCAGCAGGTGTCTAGAATGATCTGTTTGTAACGCAGGTGAAGCGTTGCAAACTCGTCGTTTTTATTAGTTTTCTCTTGTTTTTCACATCTTTGAGCTATGAACACCTATTTTGAGCACGTGAATAATATGAGGAGCTAAACCCCTTAGCCGAGGCGACAGAGAGGAAGCCATTGTTCCATGAAAAGTAGTATATTTCTATTTTAATTAATTTTTGCAATTTCTTTTATGATTATTTGCATGGAACTAATATTGGAAATGGATTTTTATTGAATGATTGTGATTCGTTTTGATGGAGCATGCTTAGTTTAAGACTTTTGATGTTTCATGCTTAGTGTTTACAATTGTTACTTCGAAAATCTACTTGAGGCAATAAATTAGAATCACTTCAAACGCAAAGAATTGCATGAGTATTGATTAGATTGAATTACTTAATTGGTCAATGGTGGAATCCTGAGTTTCGGTGCTTTTTATAATCTTGATAACAACTTTGATTGAGTTTTCTATTTCACTTTGAGTCTAAAACGAATCTTCACAAGTCTGAGTGAACGACATCTTTCTTACCACTTTTCAACAATAATTTAAAACCACATCAGCTCACAATGTGAACATGGTTATAGAGAAAATAGAGAAGATGCGTAAAGAAATACAAGGGCTGAAAACCGGCCATACAGGCGCGAGGATAGAAGAAGTACTCCATGAAGCGACAACATCTTCGTTATCTTTCCGCATTTTGAGGGAGCCTATCCATGCGAAATGCCCAGTACCTGTTGTTTGTGAGTGAAAACCGTTTCTGCTGATTTTGGTAATTTTCGAGTGTGTGTGGATGAGAAACGAATCTAAACCTTAAACAATGCACTACACGCGAGTACTTTTGATTCGAGAGATCAATCTATACAATCTTGGCATAAACCAAGAAATGGTTGTTCCAGGCTTGCTTCGGTCACAAAGTGAAGGAGAATGGTTAGTCTTAGGGAGGGAAGCGAAGAGAGTGTTGAGACCATAATCGTTGATTCTGATGGTGTGGTTGTTTATGACTTGTATCTGAAAGTAGAACTGGCTAGCAGGATGGAAAGCTACCAGGTGATTTACAGATATTGTGTTGTTGCCGACCAAAACTTGTTGTTTGGTGAAAATAGGTGAAGCCTATTTATACAAGTCATATTGAAACATACCCTGGTCTCGTAGTAAGTGAAAACGATTAAGTGGTGGAGGAATAGAGTAACGTGTAACCGTCAGACGATATGCTTCCATGATGATGGAAGTGAATTCGTGTAACTGCCAGTCATTATGCTTCCATGATGAAGGAAATGAATTGTTTACACCGTTACTTTTCACCACCACTAATTGTCCTACTTGATGACACACTCTTGTAACGGGAGCACTGCACGCCGCACGCCGTAAAACGTGACCAATACCCCGATGAGTATCCCCGAGTTTGTGATATGTTTGATGTCTCGAGTATTTCGTGGAAAACGTGTAGCAGGTTGCTATGTGTAGCAAGTCAAAGTCAATAGACTTTGCCATAGGAAAATAACATGTAATGCTATTAGGCTTTCCTTGTTCGTCCGCCTAAAACTTGCCACAAGTCCGTCAGTTTGGTGGAGAATCGAATGGATGAGATTACATCTCATGAGGAAGGGTAGTCGTTGATTATGGTCACATCTTTGTTGTGTAACAAAGTGGCTCCATTAGCATAGTGGCGCGGCATGGTCGCGTGGCGTAGCGGCATGCCAGTAGCTGTGGCATGGCGGCATGCCAGTGGCGTTGTGGCATGGCCACGCCCGTGGCGTTGTAGCATGGCCAAAGCTAAGGTTTGGCTCCGTGGCCAAAATTAGGTCTTGGCAGCGTGGCCAAGGCTGGGGATTTGGCGCAGTGGTAAGAATTAGGGCTTGGCGGCGTGGCCAAGGCTAGGATTTGGCGTCGTGGTATGAATTAGGGCTTGGCGGTGTGGCTAAGGCTAGGATTTGGCGCCGTGGTAAGAATTATAGCTTGGACGGCGTGGCCAAAGATAGGATTTGGCATCGTGGTAAGAATTATGGCTTGGCGGCGTGTCCAAGGCTAGGATTTGGCGTCGTGTTAAGAATTAGGGCTTGGCGGCGTGTCCAAGGATAGCTTTTGGCGCCGTGGTAAGAATTAGGGCTTGGCGGCTGCGTTTGGCCTTTATTGTATAGTGGAAAGTTTGGAGCGACTTGATTGGCCAAGGAAAGGGGTTGGCCAAGCATGGGCGTCTACACTTCTGGTGACAGTGTGGCGGCTTTAGAAGCGACCTGATTTTTTGATGGGAAGTGGGGCCGATGAGTATGGGCCCAGCCACAACTTATGTGCGCGTGGCTCATTTGAGGCGACACGATTGGTCGAGAGAAATAGGCCGGTTTAGGAAGGGTGTGGCCAATAGAAGGTGGCGCCAGTTGGCCTAAGGCATGGCCACACCTCCCTTTGCTGTTACGGCTCCCTTTTTTCTGATTATGGGCAAGTTTTTGCACCTGCTAATCCATGGCGGATTGATTACCTAGTTCGCCTAGGATTAATTTCAACAAGCAAGGTCTGATATACTGCGCGAGGCGCAAAAACCTAACTTCTACAAGTTAGTCAGGGAAATTGATTGAACTATATGTGTTGACACATAGTTCTTTTAAGTTCATTGCCAGAGAGCAGCATGATTTTATGATTGAATATCTTATGCAAAGACCTTATCCTTGATATTTGGAAATTCATGCTACTCTGCCGCGAGTGAACACAAATCGTCATGCCATATCAACATTAAGGGTTCGGCGGAGGAACGTAACATAGAAGGCATTCAAAGGAACTTATATTAAGTGAATATAGGCGGCACAAATTTATAGAACATGCGGGATGGTTGCTACATTCACTAGTGGATAAATTTCATGTAAGTATATTGAACGACTCGATAAATATGCGGTGGTGAGGTTAGCACTCACGACACCGTTTCCTTCTGAGTGACGTCACATCAGATGTAAGGTTTTACGATTTCAACCCTAAGCTAAAAACCACCATCAACATTAAGTCCCTTGCTTGCTTGTAACTTGGCGGCGTTGTTGCGGGGGTAAGCATGAGATGGTGACAGACAAGAGTAAAATCGAAAGGACAAGATGTGAAGAGATTTCCGAGGAAATTTAACTAACCTTTAGAGGAAGGCATGAGGAATCCGTGATCCCCGTATTGGTGGTTTTTCATAAATTCGGTTTGGCCATGGGGTATTGGCATGTTATTTGCAGCTTTGGCTATTGATCAAATAGAGGTGACATTGCAACTTGGCACACTGAACAGTATTTGGTTGGCTAGGAAAGGTAGATGGCGTGGATACCTTGTAATGGTGTATGGCGCGGATACCTTGGAATGGTGGATGGCGCGGATACCTTGGAATGGTGGATGGCACGACTAGCTTGGAGTGGCGGATGGGCGCGTCTACCTTGGGATGGCGGATGGGCGCGGCTAGCTTGGCGTGGCGTATGGCGCGGCTAGCTTGGCGTGGCGTATGGCGCGGCTAGCTTGGCGTGGCGCTGATGGCTTTGGACGTGGAGATTAGCATCGTGGAACGTCAACACCGCGGGCCCAGCTGCTTTCTTTTGTGCGTGTCCCAAAAGGGAAACCCTCCCCTAGTTGAAATCCAAAACACCATGCCTATAAAAGGCGTTACCCATCTTCCTTACTTTCGTATCGTTGGCTTTGTTTCCACACCTTGGTGCTAGCGGCAAAGACTTGGACCAGCGGAGAGAACAACAACAAAAGTAGACGAGCGTATTTTAGGTATGTTTCTTAACGTTTCTTCTTTTGTTTGCTCTTCTGTGTTGGTGTAAACCCTAGCCATAGGTGTGACCTCCACGAATTTGTAACATCACTTCAATATGAATAATTCTTCTTTGATAATATTATTATAAAAGCGTTATCACAACGAAAACAATCATCATGTTAGGCAAGCATGTACGTGTGGACAACGCCATCTGTTTCCATGAAAACTAGCTGCAGGGTTTCCTTTTGTTCGTGAGCATAACTCCTACGGCAAAATGTGATATGACTGAGAGCATACTTCCCGCGGCCTTGTACGATTTCGGCCAAAAACATATTCCTCACGATGTTGTCGGGTTTTGGCTAAGAGCATATTTTCCCGCGACATCACATATATATCTCGTTGAGGTAGCATCAGTCCCTATTCTCTTTTTTTTTTTGACGTGAGATCTATAAAATGCGGCCAAAGGGGAAATTTCCGTAGAAAATGTGTCGTTGACTTTATGCTTTCCTTCAAAGTAGTAATTTTTCTGTTTTGCTTCGTTGTAGTTACTTCAAAATCATAAGGAATTTTGTTAAGATGTCACCTGAAAGCAGTTCTGCCGCCGCATCGAGAAATGTTAACAACTCCAAGCCAAACACAGATGATGAATTCTTTACGAAATCCGCTACAATTACAAGGACCCATCCCAAATTCGTGGCAAATCTTCTGACTGATTCAGAGAATGATGGAGAAGTCCAAACAGTCTGCCCAAAGCGTATAATGAGGTTTTGTCTTCAGAAGAAAGAGTACTCATCTTCTCCAATTGACTTCAAAATATGTCATAGTCCATTGCGCTCTTATGATAAGTAGATGAAATTTATGATGAGCCGCGACCACGTAAAGGCCAACTTAATTGAGGCGCAAATCATGCATGCTGTCATGGCATCTGCGACACTTCAAATCAGAAAAGACATTGCAGGCTTGATTACTTTCATCTCCAGATGGTGTCCGGAAACTCACACGGCTATATGTAGATGGGGTGAGATGACTATTTCTTTGGAAAGCGTAGCCGTTCTGTTGAATCTTCCAATAATTGGGAAACTTGATGTTGTCTTTTCTGAGGAAGAATAAGAAATACACGCCACTTTGGTCACAAAACACTACACGAAATCAAGGATTTTGTAACATCCTAATTTCTAACGGATATTTTTTAAGTAACGTCGTATCGACGTTTGAAACTTTGTAACGTCGCAAAATCGTTGCAATAATTGGTATCTGTTACAGAGTTTCGGGAGGGTTGTGGATAATTACCTTCCTATCCTCAACTTAAAATGCCAAGTTATATTGTTACCCTCCATTACTACTATTAGCGCCTCTATTACTACTATGAGCTCCCAATTTCATCTCACACTCAAGGGCTACCCAACCTCCCAACGATTCTGGCTTTTTTCTCCAACATTTTTTCTCATTATAACTCTTCATTTTAATTATCGAAAATCAGAAAACAAAACTAAAATCAACGAAATTAGTTTTTCGTTTTTTTTAATTGTCCGAAAATTAAAAGAGAATAAATATGTCGAGAACAACTGAAAGCCTGAGACATTTCTCCACCCATTTCCCTTTTCCTCTCCGTCCATTTTACTCAATCGATTTGAGCTTCGGAAACATCGAGATGCAGCTGCAGAGAACTTCATTAACAACACGAATCAGTCAATTTTTCTGTGAATCATCGATGTAACCCTAAATTTAAGTTGAATCGATCTCTCATAGAAGTTTTGGCACTGATTCCCAATCTTGGAAATGCAAATCTGGGTTATCATCATCTAAGGTATTTCATTTATTGGTTTTTCTCTGAATCATTGTTTTTCAACATTTGGGGGTTTAATAATTTTAGAAATTGGAGGTTAGAAACTATTGGTTTTGAATTTGAATGATGCAATTTCTGATGGTGTTTATGAACATGTATATCTTTTAGATTTATATGTGATTGTAGATTTTAGGTTTATGGTTTTTGTGTTTGTTGAGTGTGATTAAGAAGATTTGTATATGAAATTGTGGATGTTGCACTACATTGTATTATGTTTTAAGAATATCTCAGTGTACTTTGTAGGTTTAGTTGATAATTAGACTGAGTCAGACATAGTATTTTACTTGTTTGTAGGATGTCACAATTTTTTTATAGGATATCTCCATTTGTTTGTAAATGGGTGAATCAATCAATTGTGTATTGAAGCAGTAGCTCTAATGAGAATCACAACCAGTTTCAACAATTTAGATGAAAACCAAAGAGAATCTATTTTTCATAATTTGTTCCCTTTCCCTTGTCAAATTCTAGTTCTTTATGAATTCATTGCCAAAGTAGTTTGTTGGTTCAGTGGTCAGAATACATTGTAGATTAGAATTAGATGTGTATATGCCTCCACTAGCACCAAGTATTTTTGTGGGTCAGTGGAATCATATAGGTTTCACACGACTCAATCTTAAGTCAAGTTATTACGGCTTTGACAGATGATCTACAACTTGTTATACCTTTTGTTGATAAACTTAGACTCAGTTATAGTGTTTGGGTGTAGGATATTGTTACCATTAGTGAACCAAGATTGTAGTATATTTTGAGAAGCAGTTTCTGCACTTTAGATGAAAAGCGGAGATAATTCGGATCCGTAATATGTTCCCTTACCTTGTACCAGGATTCTAGTTCTGGATAGAATTCATATAATGCTTTAGTAAATTCATAGATCATATAATACATTTCAACACACCACAGTTTAACATACCATTGTTCCTTTCATTAGAAATCACAAAGACATCTCCAGCATACCAAATGTAACCCACTATATTCAAATCAACACAAAAAGAAACCGAAATTGCAATTTCATTAACCAGATTTAAAAATACCATCACTATTACTGATCAAACCCTAATTCCTAAGTAGTTCCATTATAATCAAACCCATTCACAAGATCCACATCAAAACATGAACCAAAAACCTAGTCTGTAATTCCCTCAAACATCTATTCATACCAGGAAAAACTAGACTATTACCCCCTCCAAACACACACCTTAATTACAAACAAACTAAGACTGTTACCCCCTGCAAACACCTTAATACCATTAAACCTTAAAACTGTTAACACCTTAAAAACTTAAAACTGTTATACCATCTGCATAAGAGTATCAAAAAAATCCCATCTGTTCCAAAAAAAAAAAAAAACATCCGAATTGCAATATATAACCACAAGAAAACCTATGTCAGCAGATTCAACAATATGAGGAAAATCAGCAATGAGCAAAATGATCAACAAACACCTACAGGATTTCTTTGAATTTTCACGAAGAAGCTCTTAGTCCAATTTCACAAAATCGAAGCTTTCCCATCAAAATCTTGTTGATGTTACAGGGATGATTATTCAGAATCATCACCGCTGTTCTCATTGCTTATTTTGACTACTATCGTTGTCAAGTTGCCGATGCGCATCTCATGATCGTTGTAATCATTGTTATCTTGTTGCGTGTTTAAGTTGCACTTCCATAACCTCCATCACATGTATCTTCACTTCCTTCATCATCTTCATTCTCTTCCACCAAGTCTCCAACCTCAACTGGTTCACCATTCTCATCAACACCATCAATTGTTTCTCCATCAGAATTAACATTTAATCTCTCATTCATGGTTCTTGAAAAAATCCTAGGGATTGCTTTTTATGCTAAGAACCTTTCATACCATGCATCCTCAATATTCTTTTCTCTCTTCCTCCCTTGTTTCTCTATCTCAGAATTTCTCTCATCATCATTACTTCTCTCAAAATCATTCTCTTTTTCTTCAGAATCACTAGAGGTTGCACTGCGGGTCTTTCTCCAAACAAATCTGCTCTTTCTCCCCTCATCTCTCTCCCCTCTTTCTCTAGCTTTCCCCACATCTCTTGCAATTCTATTCCTCTTCCATAGTTCATACAGTGGAGCATTTTCCTGATGAACTCTTTCGAACTCAATCAGACGATTTCTCTTGTCAATCTCTTGCTGCAGAAAATACCTCAAATTCTCCAACTCTCTAGTACAAAAAGTCTTGGCAACTTTCTTGGAGAACTTAAAAGGTGCAGAAGGCTGATTATCTCCGTTAACATTATTTCCTCCTAGATCACCCATTATCTCTAATCTATGTTTTATTTTCTTAATTTCCTTGCCTAATTTAGGATGATTTTTGTATGTTTTGGAAATTCTCTGTTTAATTTCCTTTTGTAGAGAAGATGAAATTAATAGTCATTTAAGGAATTCGGTGGAACGTCTTGTCCCTTAGTAATTCACGCCTATTCAAAGGAATGCGCAACAAGTCCTAAGCCCATCATAATAACTCCTGCACACTAACATTGCTAATGGGAGTATACCAAATTAGCGGGCGGTGGGTTCCAAAATCATATAAGAGAAAACTGGTTTTGCCTTGGGGCTGGTACGCCCCCCACTAATTTGGTACACCCCCATTAGCCTAATTGCAGACTCTTCCGATTCTCAATATCTAATAAAACTGCCATTAAGGGGTTGATAGACAGTTCAACCAAACACTAATTATCATATTTGATTTTTTGGTAGATACTGCAGAGCCGGTACCTGTTGACAAACATGATGTGGCGCTGGTGTACTGCATCTATAATGGCAGTGTTAACACCTGAAATGGCTTAACATTCATGAGATTTGTTAGGTGTACAAAAAATGGTCAAAATAGGTCAATAAGCCAAATAAAATCAGCACACTTGTGTATATTTGGCATAATTATTTGATTTGTTAATTAGTTAATAGATGGGCCATATCTTGAACTTCAACATGGTTTGGTTCATGCATCATGACATATCTCAATACCCAGGTCCCTGAGTCCTGACCAAAAACAAAATAGGTCAAGCAAAATAAAATCAGCAATGTGCCACATAATGCCTAAATTTGAAAGAAAAATAAAAATGACTAGAGAGTTTCGAACCTCCGACCTCAAACTTACTAAACCTAAAGTGAACCACTGTGCCTCACTACCTTTTTTGAAATTTGATGGACTTGTATTAAATTTATATATTTATTATCTTCCTAGTGTGTATTGATGGGACATATCTTGAACTGCGAGCAGGGTTTGGCTCGGGCATCATGCCATATCTCAATACTGGTCATTGAGTCCTGACCAACAACTAATTAATCAACTAATGTCAAACAAATTAGGTTAAACAAAATAGGTCAAGTAAAATAAAATCAGCACACTTGTGTATACATGGGCCATATCTTGAACTGCGGCATGGTTTGGCTCAGGCATCATGCCATATCTGATATCTCAATACCCTGGTTATCAGTTCATCTAATTCCATTGATTTGAGATGCATAAAACTTCAGCAACAACAATCAATGAATCAATGAATTCTTATGTTAAACTTCGATGTAACCCCAGATTAAGTTTAATCGATCTTTCATAGAAGTATTGACACTGATTCATGATTCAAGGTTTTTCTCATTCATTCGTTTGGGGGTTTCTTGTAGATTCAGCTACAGAAAACTTCGTCAACAACAATGAATCAATCGATTCTTCTATGAAACATCGATTCAAGCCTGGATTTTTGTTTAATCGATATCTCATAAAAGTACTGATAATGATTCATAATTTTGGAAATGCAAATCTTAGTCATCTTCATCTAAGGTATTTCTCATTCATTCATTTGGGGGTTTAATGATTTTAGAAATTGGAGGTTACACACTCTTGATTTTGAATGGTTCTATTTCTGATGGTGATTATGAAGTATGAACATCTATATGCTTCAAATTTTAGGTTTCTTTTTAAGTTGCTGTGAATTGTATCCTGTTTTGAGAATCTTTTGGTGATTATGAACATCTCAATTGCATGCTTTATGCCTCCACCAAGTGGTTTTATATGTCAGTTGACAGATGATCTTAGACTCAGACATAGTATTTGGTTGTAGGATGTCAGCATTGGTGAATAAAACTTGTATTCTGTTTTGAGAATCATCATCTCAGGAATTTTTGTGATTTGTGTTCATTGTCAGATTGTAGAATTAGGTGTGTGGGTTGTATATGGTAAGTAAGGTTTGTGTCAATTATGTGCAAGTCGAATATGACGCAACCAACACAAGATAATTTTTGTTAGTCATGTATTGACAGAAGATATAGAGATATAAAGATCAAACATATATAGATGTTCGTAATTTGACCATTCGCCATTTTCCACTTCTTTGCATTGTAGTTTTACTTTCTAGATTACAACCTGCATCTCCAACATTATCGACACACAATCTTCGGAAAATATAAATAAACTGACTTCATCATATTGTATTTCATAAAGTTATAACCTTTCTGTTTAGTCGGTGTTGAGCAACATTTGATAGCAACACTATCATGTTCATAATATCCAGTTACACACAAAAAATTCAAGTACCAAAAACAAAATGAAAAAAGCAAAAAAACACAACTTTCCCCCTGTATCATCTCCTCGCAGCACTCCATTGCCATGACTAAAAAAGAAATCATGATTCGATGACTTACCATTTTCCCTTCGATAAAGGCTTACTCGTTATACCCAATCACTCGAATCAGACTCTTCCTCCTCATCGACTCTTCCTCCTCATCCTCCTGATCATGTTGATCTTGTTACATATTCCGAGTCATCATCTTCATCTGACTCCGCTTCGGAATCAGTCTTTCGGGCCAAAATTTCATCATTAATCCCAATATTCTCATCTTCGCGAAAAACCGTAAGTGACTCATCTAGGTCAGATGAGTAACAGTATGTATTGGAGATATGACTGACACTACGAACAACAACAACTGGCTCTTCATCTTCGGTAGCACTTGCATCACTATCGCTGCCTATATTGTTTTTCCTCTGCCGCCTTGATCTCTGCCATTTGTACCAACCTAATCCTTTTCTCCACGACTTCATAGTACTTTTCCTTCTCTGCTTCATCTTTGAAGGGATCACAGAGACGCTTCTTTGGAAGAATCTCTACCGGTTTCTTTGAAGAAATCTCTACCGGTTTCTTTGAAGAAATCTCTACCGGTTTCTCTTGTTCTTCATTTTCCGCAGCATGCATATCTTGTCAGAGAGGAGCGAGTTCAATATCACTCAACAAATCACTTACTCTCTTTTGTACTTTCTAGAGATCATCCTTAGTTATCTGCCCAATCATCTGCATAGTGGTGGATAACCTTTCTTGTCTTTGCCTCTCTTCCCACTCTTTCAATTGTTCTTCAGTCATGGAGGCTTTACCCTTTCGTATGCGTCGATCATCATTAGCAGCCATTTTGATTGATTTGGTTTAGAAAAAAATTCAGAGAATAGTTATCTCCCTCTACCGATTTTCTATCTGAATTTTTTTTCTCTCTGACCCTTTGGTTTCCCCCTTATAAACTAGTCTAACCTAAAAGATAAACAGTTGGTAACAGAAATAAACTCTAAATTCTTGTAGGGTCACGCCTATTCCCAAGAGAAAGCTTTAATCGGTAATATCACCCGATAATAATAATCGCCAATATTTAGGTTTAAATTCAGACGGTTTTGTGGTTGAAAACTTGAATGGGCAATTTGTAACGGTACGCTATGAAGAGTAAAAACGCCTATGAAAGGTAATTTGGTCATTTTTGATCGCTTTGAAATTTGCTTTGGCGAGGGTAATTTGGTAAATTTATGATCGCTTGGAAATATGCTTTCACTTTGATCATTTACGGCGTAACCTTAAAAATTTGCTTCGCCATCGCGAAAAAATTGAATCACGGTAAATCGGAAAATTTGATATCGCCAAAAATTGTTTTGCCGGAAAAATTTGAATCACCGTCGCCGGCAAATTTTCCTTCGTCGGAAAAATTTGAATCAGTAGGCTGCACAAGACCCGCCCATCATACCCAAACCCTCCCGTACCCGCTAAACCCGTGGGTTTTTAATCCGAACCGCCGTTGCGGGTGTGGGGGTTGGTTATGAAAATAAAAACCCGCCGTCTATGGGTGCGAGGTTGGTTTTAGCTAATACCAGGTCAAACCCTTGAAAAACCCGCTAAATATACACCATTAATAAAAATAATCGGAAGTCCTTGATACTTGAGGATGCTAGGAGGAGAGACTTGAATATGATATAAGAGACATGAGTCACTTAATGTTGGACTGGAAACTTTTATTGTTTAAGTTTTAATCTGAACTTTAAAGTAGTCGTATTGTTTAAACTTTAAACTTGTTTTTAATGGAAGTACTAGTGTACTATGTACACTAGTACTGCTAAGCAACAATGAAGACTTATGTAGTTATGTTTATGGTTTGTTTTTTTAAGTTATGAAGAACTTAAGTAGTTTTTTTAAACTTAAAAACATGTGTGTGAATGATTATTGAATATAAAGCGGGTTTAAACCCAAACATGCCCAACCCGTAGTGGGCGGGTAGCAAAATCCGCCACTGTTTGTGGGTGCGGTGTTGGTTATGAAAATAAAAACCCATGATCTGTGGGTGCGAGGTTGGTTTTAGCGGTTGCCCAAACCCGCCCATGTGCAGCCTTATGAATCACATCGAGAAAATTTTGTCTCGTATATGGTAATCTTGCAACTTTGAGTTAAGTGATAGGTTGGTTTCATCCAATCTGAATTATTTGACACCTCGAACCTCTCTCGGACCATAACATCGGGTGCAGTATATGGTAATCTTGCAGCTTTGAGTTAAGTGATAGGTTGCAGTTTCATCCAATCTGAATTATTTGACACCTCGAACCTCGCTCGGACCGGGAACATCGGAGTGCAGCCATATGTAATCTTGCAACCTTAGTTAAGTGATAGGTTGCGGTTTCATCCAATCTGAATTATTTGACACCTCGAACCTCGCTCGGACCCAGAACATCGGGTATGTATATGGTAATCTTGCAACCCCGAGTTAAGTGATAGGTTGCGTTTTATCCAATCTCAATTATTTGACACCTCGAACCTCGCTCGGACCAGAACATCGGGTATGTATATCGTAATCTTACAACTTTGAGTTAAGTGATAGGTTGCGTTTAATCTAATATGATATATTTGACACCTCGAACCTCGCTTGGGAGAACATCCGGTGCAGTATATGGTAATCTTGCAACCGATTTAAGTGATAGGTTGCGATTTCATCCAATACGAATTATTTGACACCCCGAACCTCGCTCGGACCATAACATCGGGTATGTATATGGTAATCTTGCAACTGAGTTAACTAATAGGTTTCCATTTCATCCAATCGAATTATTTGACACCTCGAACCTCGCTCGGACCGGAACATCCAGTGCAGATATGGTAATCTTGCACCTGACATGAGTTAAGCTGATAGGTTGAAGTTTCATCAATCCGAATTATTTGACACCTCGAACCTCGCTCGGGGAACATCGGGTATGTATATGGTAATCTTGCAACTTTGAGTTAAGTGATAGGTTGCGGTTTCATCCAATCAATTATTGCACACCTCGAACCTCGCTCGGACCGGAACATCGGAGTCAGATATGGTATCGGCAACCTAAGTTAAGTGATAGGTTGCAGTTTCATCAATATGATATATATATTTGACACCTCGAACCTCGCTCGGACCGGAAAATCGGAGTGCAGTATATGGTATCTTGCAACTTTGAGTTAAGTGATAGGTTGCGGTTTCATCCAATCAATTATTTGACACCTCGAACCTCGCACGGACCGAACATCGGGCGAGTATGTGGTAATCTCATGAAACCTTTGAGTTAAGTGATAGGTTGCGTTTCATCAATCTGAATTATTTGACACCTCGAAAATTGCTCGGACCGGAACATCAGTGCAGTATATGGTAATCTTGCAACATGAGTTAAGTGATAGGTTGACGTTTCATCTAATCCTGAATTATTTGACACCTCGAACCTCGCTCGGACGAGGAATATCGGCCCCTGTATATGGTAATCTTGCAACCGGAGTTAAGTGATAGGTTGCGTTTTCATCCAATCTGAATTATTTGACACCTCGAACCTCGCTCGGACCATAACATCGGGTTTGTATATGGTAATCTTGCAACTGAGTTAAGTGATAGGTTGCGATTTCATCCAATCAATTATTTGACACCTCAAACCTCGCTCGGACGAGAACATCGGATTTATATGGTAATCTTGCAACTTTGAGTTAAGTGATAGGTTGCGGTTTCATCCAATCGATATATTTGACACCTCGAAAACCTCGCTTGGACCAGAACATCGGGTCTTTATATGGTAATCTTGCAACTTTGAGTTAAGTGATAGGTTGCGGTTTCATCCAAATTTGAATTATTTGACACCTCGAAACTCGCTTGGACTAGAATATCGGGTCGTATATGGTAATCTTGCAACTTTGAGTTAAGTGATAGGTTGCGGTTTCATTCAATCATATATATTTGATACCTCGAACCTCGCTCGGACCAACATCGGGTATGTATATCGTAATGTTGCAACTTTGAGTTAAGTGATAGGTTGCGGTTTAATCTAATATGATATATTTGACACCTCGAACCTCCCTTGGACCGAACATCGGGTGCAGTATATGGTAATCTTGCAACCTGAGTTAAGTGATAGGTTGCAGTTTCATCCAAGCTGAATTATTTGACACCTCAAAACTCTCTCAGACCAGAACATCGGGTATGTATATGGTAATCTTGCAACCTGAGTTGAGTGATAGGTTGCAGTTTCATTCAATCATATATATTTGACACCTCGAACCTCGCTCGGACCAGAACATCGGGTATGTATATCGTAATCTTGCAACCTGAGTTAAGTGATAGGTTGCAGTTTAATCTAATATGAAATATTTGACACCTCGAACCTCCCTTGGACCCGAACATCCGGAGTGCAGTATATGGTAATCTTGCAACTTTGAGTTAAGTGATAGGTTGCGTTTCATCCAATACGAATTATTTGACACCTTTGAACCTCGCTCGGACCATAACATCGGGTATGTATGGTAATCTGCAACTTTGAGTTAACTAATAGGTTTCCATTTCATCCAATCCGAATTATTTGACACCTCGAACCTCGCTCGGACCGAGAACATCGGGTTTGTATATGGTAATCTTGCAAACTGAGTTAACTGATAGGTTGAAGTTTCATCCAATACGAATTATTTGACACCTCGAACCTCGCTCGGACCGGAACATCGGGTATGTATATGGTAATATTACAACTTTGAGTTAAGTGATAGGTTGCGATTTCATCCAATTTGGTATTGCACACCTCGAACCTCGCTCGGACCAGAACATCGGATTACGTATATGGTAATCTGGCAACCTAAGTTAAGTAATAGGTTGTAGTTTTATCAATATGATATATATATTTGACACCTCGAACCTCGCTCGGACCGAACATCGGTGCGTATATGCTATCTTAACTTTGAGTTAAGTGATAGGTTGCGGTTTCATCAATCCCTGAATTATTTGACACCTCGAACCTCGCACGGACCGAACATCGGGCCGATATGGTAATCTCGCAACTTTGAGTTAAGTGATAGGTTGCGGTTTCATCCAATCAATTATTTTGACACCTCGAAAATTGCTCGGACCAGAACATCAGACGCCAGTATATGGTAATCTTACCTTTGAGTTAAGTGATAGGTTGACGTTTCATCTAATTGAATTATTTGACACCTCGAACCTCGCTCGGACCAGAATATCGGGTGCATATGGTAATCTTGCAACCGGAGTTAAGTGATAGGTTGCGGTTTCATCCAATCTGAATTATTTGACACCTCGAACCTCACTCGAGACCATAACATCGGGTTTGTATATGGTAATCTTGCAACTTTGAGTTAAGTGATAGGTTGCGATTTCATCAATCTGAATTATTTGACACCTCGAACCTCGCTCGGACTAGAACATCGGATCTGTATATGGTAATCTTGCAACGAGTTAAGTGATAGGTTGCGTTTCATCAATCGATATATTTGACACCTCGAAACTCGCTTGGACCAGAACATCGGGTCTTTATATGGTAATCTTGCAACCTGAGTTAAGTGATAGGTTGCAGTTTCATCCAAGCTGAATTATTTGATACCTCGAAACTCGCTTGGACTAGAATATCGGGTCTGTATATGGTAATCTTGCAACCTGAGTTAAGTGATAGGTTGCAGTTTCAACCAATCTAAATTATTTGACACCTCAAAACTCTCTCGGACCAGAATATCGGGTATGTATATGGTAATCTTGCAACCTGAGTTAAGTGATAGGTTGTAGTTTCATTCAATCATATATATTTGACACCTCGAAACTCGCTCGGACCAGAACATCAGGTCTGTATATGGTAATTTTGCAACTTGAGTTAAGTGATAGGTTGCAGTTTCATCCAATCGATATATTTGACACCTCGAACCTCGCTCGGACGAGAATATCGGGTCAGTATATGGTAATCTTGCAACACAGAGTTAAGTGATAGGTGCGGTTTTCATCCAATTTGAATTATTTGACACCTCAAAACTCGCTCGGACCCGAACATCGAGTCAGTATATGGTAATCTTGCTACTGAGTTTAGTGATAGGTTGCGGTTTCATCAAATCGATATATTTGACACCTCGAACCTCGCTCGGACAGGAACATCGGGTTTGTATATGGTAATCTTACAACTGAGTTAAGTCATAGCTTGCGTTTCATCCAATCGAATTATATGACACCTCGAACCTCGCTCGGACCAGGAACATCGGGTGCGTATATGGTAATCTTGCAGCTTTGAGTTAAGTGATAGGTTGCGAGTTTCATCAATCCTGAATTATTTGACCAGCGAAACTCGCCGGACGGAACATCGGGTGCGTATATGGTAATCTTGCAACTTTGAGTTAAGTGATATGTTGCTGAGTTTCACCCAATCTGATTTTTTGACACCTCGAACCTCGCTTGGACGAGAACATCAGATTACAGTATATGGTAATCTTGCTGACCTTAGTTAAGTGATAGGTTGCGGTTTCATCCCAATCGAATTATTTGACACCTCGAACCTCGCTCGGACCAGAATATCGGGTCTGTATATGGTAATCTTGCAACTTGAGTTAAGTGATAGGTTGCAGTTTCATCAATCCCCGAATTATTTAACACCAAAACTCGCTCGGACCGAGAACATCGAGTGCAGTATATAGTAATCTTTCAACTTTGAGTTAAGTGATAGGTTGCGGTTTCATCAATCGATATATATATTTGACACCTCGAACCTCGCTCGGACGAGAATTCGTGTTTGTATATGGTAATTTTGCAACTTTGAGTATGCCTCGTTTTGTTTCGATTATATGTTTCACCATAAATCTGACCATCTTGACCACTGATTTGACCAAATTGACCACAAATTTGACCAACTTTATCGCGAACGGGACGCCTTGACCCAGATATTTTGAGAGAAAAAACAAATCTCTCCTCAATTATTGTACTCTTCTCTCTTGTCTGAAACTTTTGGCTCTCAAATTTCGTTTCCCTCTTACTTTCCCAATCTAATAACTCTTTTTGATATCCATTCCCTCACAAATTTGAAACCCTATCTGATTTCCCTCTCAAATTTCATTTCCCTCCTCTGATTCAATAATTTCAACTCTTCTCCCGTTTTATTAAAAGTTTTAGCCGAAGAACTCTGACCTTTTTCCCATCTTTATTCAATTATTAAGAGGGAGACGAAGAAGTCTGATACCTCTTTACTTGCATCTTTCATTGTATCTCATTCAGTCTCAAGGTGTTTTCTTTGTGCCTTTTAGCTACGAATAGATGTATCAAAATTGTTTATTTTTCTCCTTTAGGGTTTCATTTTGTTTAATAGATTCACTGATATGTTTTAAATTTGTACTTTTCCTTTAAAATTAGGATTTTCCTGGTTATAATCTCAATAGAGTTTAACAAGATATTTTCGATTTTGTTGTTGTTGTTGTTGTTTACTGCTTAACATCTATATTGTTTACTGCTTTGCATCCATGACTAATGTCTTTCAATAGATTTCTGCTTTACATTTAATAGATTGGTCTTTCAATAGATTTTTGTTGTTGTTGTTGTTGTTGTTTATAGTGATGTTCTTGCTTTACATTCTTTTTCTCTTGTATGTTGTAATCTCTTTCTATAGATTACAACCCAAATAAGGTTTATTCAACTCAACTGTAATCTCTTTCATCAGATTGCTGCTCTAGATTTATGGTTGTTTGGTTGTAACCTATTTCCCTCTTGTTCTGTATGTGGTTTGTTGTTACGTTTCCTATATGGACAGTATTGTTCTTGCAAATCTCTTTAAGAGTTTGATTAAATTCATTATTAGACAAAATCAACTTTGTCAAAATGAATTTATTCCTGCCCTTAGAGAGCCTTGCAAGATTAATATACACCTACATTGATATGAGTTGTATCCTTCGTCTAAGATTCTAGCCATTCCCATGAACACGATGCTGCTGCAGGTTTCCTATTTAATCGCATGTTTGTTTTGTCACTTATTATGATATATTCATTAATGAAGTTTCTATAAATGATTTGATTCCAAGTTGTTGAACATGAATTGAAGGATTGGCATTCAACCACACACTAGTCCAAAACTTGGTTTTTAGGACACTTGGGGAAGGCGAAAAATGACAGATCTCACACGTGATTATATATTTTACAGTTAGGATTTGTCAAAACATTTGTATCTGCTAAATAACAGTAGGAATCTGTCAAGTTTTTCGGTTCTGTTTAGCCCCCATTCTCTTAAAGTTCCACCCAGATCGGACAACAACATAAACACTTAGATTACATTAATCGTATGGCCCCTAATTAGATCGAGAAACTACCTAAAACTGAAAATATACGGAGATGATAAAGTCTCCTATATTCTCCTCCGTGTTTATCAAACTGAAACCATCTCTTTTAACTTCCATAACTTGATTCTTCTGAGATTAGACGTTTAACTCCATTAATTTCATCACATAAATCACTTCAATTCTTCAAAACCCCTGATTTTTGAAGAAACTGTAATTGAATCTAGTTCCAATTTCCAAATCCACATCATAGAGAGAGAGTGATCAGAGATTTTTTTTTCTTTTTTCACTCGTTTAATCTCTCTGTACATCTTCATCTTTTACTACCTTGAACAAAGAGATACATAAATTTAGCTTGGTGATAGACACAATTTTGTGTCTAATATGATCTCAATTATGTACATTGTTCGAACTCGATTTCGTATTTATTACGGTATTTTATGTGTTTGTAGGTATTTTTGGGCAATAAACGCTTTTGGAGAAATCGCCTCGAAAAGTTGCTAAAGGCACCTCCGGAGGACACTTGCTATTCGGACCTCCCAGTTTGGATAAGGGATAACCCAGTTGATAAGGGGCAACCTCAGGGCACATGTTATTCGCACCCCATCAGTGGTTAAGGGACTCCATCTTCTTTATTTGAATATTCAAATCTGGCGGGAAAAATGGCAGCAAAGAAACAATTTTAGGGTTTGAAATTTGGAAAGATTCAAAGAGATTCAATCGTTGGATTTAACTCGGAAGGGCCTGTTAAGCAAGACCAAGGAAGATATAGTTTTTGGATTGTATCCAGTTGGGCTACATAAGCCGTTTGAAGCGAAACAGGGAGGATAGTTCTTCTCGGGTCTGTTGGACTCTGTTGAGATGTTATGGTGGAGATTCAATCGTTGTTTTGGTTTGGGCTGATCCTCTTGGAGTATAACAGAGCTATTATGGGTGTTTTGTTCGACCAAAATTGGCTGCATAGTCGAGTTGGACCGAAACAGAGGTGAAGAAAGTTACGGGTCCTGTGGAGCTTATTTTTGTAATTTCAGAGAGAGTAAATCGTAGATAAGTTTCCCAAAGATTCTCATCTATACAAGGAAGATTTTAGAGGATTTGAAAAGCTCAGAAACGCGTAAATAAGTCGGCAGAAAGAAGAGAAAAAGAGGGAAAGTCCGTGACTTTCTGTGCAAGAATAATCAAGATTTTTACGGGATTAAGCTGACCTGTTGGCTTGATATAGGTTGTTGAGAGGACAAGGAAGGGGTACGAACTGATTGGAGAAATTTCAGAGAACTTTGGAACACCACGGCCGAGTGACAGATAGAGTTGCGGGGAAGTTTCATTTTTTAGCTGCTTTATTCTTATTTGAAGAACACGCATTGCAAATAAGAGCGTGTCTCAATTTATAATAAAGGCTACAGTGATTTCTCTTTGCAGTCAATCCATTATAAGAGCTTCTTTTTAACGCCATTATAGCGTTGCCCAAAGCAGTCTGTTTTATTGTTTCTCATCCTTTTAATCAACTTTTGAACCATAAAACAATATTTTGAGATCATGATTAATATGAGGAGCTAAACCCCATTCTTTGATGCGGTAGAGGAAGCTATTTTTCCAACAAGAAGTGGTATATTCTATTTTATCTATTTATTTGCAATTATTATATGATTATTTTCCTTGATCGAAAATTGTTTGAATGATTTTTGTTAAGCAATTGTTATTTCTTTTGATAGAGCATACTTGGACCTAGGTTTTTGATGTTCTATGCTTCGGATTTACACTTGTTATTTTGAGAATCTACTTGTTGCAATAGTTTAGAATCAAATTGAACGAGAAAATTGCATGAATATAAATATTGGATTAAATCACTTTGAACTTGGAAAATAGTGGAATCTTAGCCTCGGTGTCTTTTAATATTGATAACATCTTTGTCGAGTTTGCTATAATTTTTAGTGAGTTTTCTATTTTTGTTTTGAATTTAAGTCTAAAAAATCCTTCACAAGTTTGAGAATCGAATCACTTTATTTACCACTATCACAATCACACCAATTTTTGGCGACGCCGACGCGGACTTGTTTTTAGGGTGTTAGATTTATTATTATTATTTTTTTATTATCATCATTAGTATTACAATTATTACACGGGGTTGGTTGGGATCCTAGCAACAAATTGCGTGCCAACTCCTTTTTGGATAGCTACACATACCCGATGGAAAAGAAAACTGCCTATCTTAGAATTAGCATCATAATTAGCTATACAGTTTCTTAATCGGTTCACAAAAAACAATAAAATCATCACCTAGTTCTCCTAATGTAGAAAAAGCTAAAACGCCAAAATTGTACCTATGAGATGTGCACATGTCCAAGTACTTGGTACACTTGCGATTGATAGCCGCGAGAACTTGACACGTCTCGGAGCGAAGCTATGGAAGTCCTCCACTGTGAAGGGCGAAATCACCGTGACGTCAAAACAAGTGTCTTGACCGTTCTCCCAATTATATACAAGAATGTCGGCTAGTTTTAGCTCATTGCCATCCACCAAAAATCCCAAAGAAGCCTCCTTTCTACTTTGACTACCGCCTTTGTTACATATGTCCATGACCACATCGCGAACCAAATTGTGTCCGAATTTTGGGCCGACTTTGTTTGCGCAATGGAGAGCATGATCGCCGAAGATATCCATAAGACGATTACAACAAGGACACATATAATCTGCAGGAAAAAGCGGCACTCTTAACCGATATTGAGCAACAGCCCTGAACTGACGTGGACTAATATTCTGGTTAAGCCCATCAATGGGGATAGCCTTTAGAAAATCCATACTGTGATCCATCCTATTGCTCTGCCAAAGTATAGCGTCTCTTGTTGACATAGTAAACTTGGTGGGTATATTTTTCGTAACAACGTCAAAGTAACGAGCTGCCAGAGTTTTCATGGGATGAGGCGGTGTCTTTGATCTTTGAAAGAAGAAGAAAGAAAGCAGTGTACATATAAGCTGTTGAGAGCAGACATGAAATTTTGGCTGGGAGTGGAGATGTCAGCGCTGTGTAATATAGTGTCCTGTAGATTTTGGGTCTGAATACAAGAAGCCAGGTAACAATAGTGATTGGTATCTGCCATTGTGTACACGCCTAGGCCTCTGTCTTTAATAGGTAAAGTGGCTAGCCTTTGCTGAAGTGGTCCAAAACCTGCACCATCACCGGTGATTAACTGTTGTAAATATTAGAACAAGTGCCGATCAAAATGGTCAGTGGCAGCATGGAGTACTTGAGGGTTAGTGGTACGTAATGTAAAGTATAATCTAGAAACCCCAATACTGGTTGCTGACAACAATAACTCACTACGAGGATCACCAGCTTCTTAGCAGATTACATGAGCTTGATGGTCTTGTTAACTGTACATAACCGGGTCCTTGCAATATTGTGTATCTAAGCTAACTGGTCCACCAAGTAGCTTCACTCCACCAGATGACCTCCCTATATTGGTTGGAAAAACACCATCCATAAAACCTCGTCGGGGATCTGTAGAGGGCCAGAAAACCTCAGTTTTCTTAATGTTCAAATGCAAGCCCCTTGCGCCACCTTCTTGATGTATAATATTGAGTGCCTTAGAAACCTCTAATGTATCCCCAATTATGGTTCCATCATCTAAATACCAAGCATGAAAAACCAAGGAACATTGAGAAGCTATACTGCACACCAGAGGATGTAAAGTTAAGGAAAAGAGTAAAGGACCTAGTGTATCTCCTTGTTGGACCCCTTGAGTAGATGCAAGTACGGATTCATTGTAGTACAATCTTGCAGGATTGGCATAAAAAAACTCCACCCACTTTGATATACTAGGACACATATTCTGACGTCCTTGATTAATGTTGTTCTATCAATTACATTAAATGCATTTGTAAAGTCAATGAGCATCATAGTAAGATTGTTCTATGTACCTTTGAACTCGAGAAGTCTGTTGGCTGAGTGCAAAATGCTTTCACCTCCACATGGGATACCTATGCCAAACTGGTAATTACCTAAATAGGTAGCCATTGCACCACCAACTGAAGTTGCAGCAATTTCGGAACATAGTCTTCTCCAAATAGTTCCCACGATTAGTCCGAGACCACCATCTGGTTTGAGAAGAGGTATAAGTGGGGCCTTTGGCTATATACTCTCCCAAGGCGAAGGACATTGACCGAGATAACAATAAATTTACAACACCTGCAATGGATATGAGTAGTTCTTCGAAGCATTTGCAGCTGAGCCATAGAGCATCGAGAAGATCTTTGAGCCCTCAAACCATCCCTTCCACAGGGAAGTACCTTTGTGGAAACTCCTTATAGCATTCAATCTTTGCCTTTGAATCAATGAAATAGGTGCTGTGGGAAGATTACGGAGGGATAGAAGGAGGAGGTGCATAAGGATGTTTTAGCTCTAACTCATGCAGAGTGTCTACAGGTTCTTGGGTATTTATCTTTTGTCTACAGGTTCTGGACCATAAAGACAATTTAGCCAAGGAGTTTGGTGATTTCATAAAGACTTGGAGCTAAAGATTAAAGCGAAAAGAACGGAAAAGAAGACAATTTTATTTTAGGGTTTGTTTATTTTTAAAAAAAAAAATTGTATTAGGGTTGGACTTGTCACGAGAGTTGAAAGGTCATCATGCACAGTAATGTCATGACCCCGGACTGGGAGAGAGTTTGTTTTTAAAAGGATAGGATTTGCAATTCAAAAAGGCATTGCGGCGCAGCTTGTTGCTCGCTTGCCTGCTATGTAATTAATATTAGAATTAAGAGTGTAGGTAATACTAGTAATACCTTATTTTGTTCGCTATTAGGGTTTATTATTTTTGTAATTTTTCCTTTCTTTTTGGACACTTTGGACTTTAGGACTTTAGGACTTTAGGACATTATTTTTATTTTTACCCTACAGAAGGGTAATTTAAATATAAACGGTTTGCAGAGAAGGAGGACAATTACGATATTGTCTCTGCACCTAGGGTTCGTACACTGACATAGTAGTCAGTGGCCAGAGTCAACTACTGGCAGATTCATCCCCGTATGGAGCGAGAGGTAAGATTCTAAACACTCGCGAATCCCGTCTATTGATTCTTGGACTCCTTCGTATGCATATATGTTGAGGGGAACACAGACTTTAATTTCTAGTAAAGGGCAAGGCACGGCCATACAAGATAAGGGTTGGATTTCATCATAGTTCTCTTATTGCCCGCCTTAGAAAACGATACCAAGCGCGAACCCAAGATTAAAATTTTGACTAGAACGAGGACCGATAAGGTAACGAGCTTTTAGGAAAGTCGTTCAAAAGGATTTGTATTGGGTATCTTATTAGCTTAACTCGTTCTTTAGAGGTTTGCTAAAATTGTACCTAGTTTCCTTTCGGAAGATTAGAAGCTGGTCTAGAAACAATCTAAGTGGAGACATCATGCTTTTTGTTTGCTAGAAGTCAATAGGTTTGATTTGGTTGAGTCAGCCTTGTTTTGTGATTGCATAGAATCCCCGTCCTTATTCTTTTGCATGCCTGAACGTAAAAGAGACGCCCTAGGTAGATTTGTTAAAGAAAAACCTAGTATTTCTAAGCGTCTCGATTACCTCAATTTAGAAAGTCCAATTTTTGAAGAGTCCATTTTGAACGTCCGTTTGAGGAGACAATCCCTAATATTAGATAGTGCAGGAAATGGCAACTTTGAAAGCTTTAGTGAACTGAGCTAGGACTACTCGTCCCTCGTGTATCGGGTTAGCTGAAACAGAAGCAAATTATGAACTTAAACACAGGACCTTACCTCGCTCCCAATCTTCTTAGGGAAAGAAAATGAAAACCCCTATTTCCATGTTAGGGACTTTGAGGAAATTTGTAGTGCCCTAAAGATTAGAAACCTCGATGATGATGCTTTTTCCCTAGGCACAAAACATCGTCTATTAGGACGCAAATTTGCACGTTTTCTCAACAAGAGGGAGAATCTTTGTATAGGTATTTGGAAAGGTTCAATGATTTATTAGCCCAATGTACTTATCATGGTTTAGAAAAGGTTAGGTTAGTTCAGATCCTTTATTAGATTATTCCACTACGACAACAGTAGAATCTATGTGTATAGGTGGGTTTGAAAACCAAACAGTTGATGAGGCGATGAAATATTTGCATGAAATCACCGAAAATACCCAATAATGGGAAATTAATAGGGAACCCCAGAAAACAATTCTTCTAGGCAGAGGAAATATTAATAGGGTAGAAGGAGGCTTTGAATCAGATGCCAAAATTGCTGCAATAGCAAAAAGGTTAGAAGCTTTAGAAGTGGGTCACACTAGTGGTAGATTGAAGCCTTTTTGGGAAGGCAGAATAATGAAGAGCAAGCCAATGCTCTCTATAATAAAACTAGATTTGATAACCGTCGGAAGTTTGACCCATATTCGAAACCTATAATCTGGTTGGAGAAACCATCAGAACCTTTCGTGGTCTAAGGGCAGGAATCAAGGTCAGTTTAGTAATTCTAATGCTCCCCAGGTTTTGGCTATACTAAGAATCCTTCAGGACCATCTCGAGTTTAATTAGTCGGATAAGAAAATCCTAAGCTTATAGGAGTCTCTCAACTTGTTAACTCAGCAATCTGCAAAATTTCAGCTATCAGTAGAACAAAGCCTACAAGCTAGTAACATGATAGGACAAGAAAATAGTCAGGCTATTTCCGAGTTAAAAACCCAAGTTGGTCTGATAAATGAGTCTTTGAGAGAAAGAGGTAAGTTTCCTAGTCAAACACTACCCAACCCTAGAGGAGTTCATGAAGTAGGTGCAAAACCATCGAATCGGTTGAATGCTATTAGAACCCTTAGGAGTGGTAGAGTAGTACAAAATCAGGTAACCATGCCCGATAGTGAACATACTGTAGTTCACCCCTCAGGATCTCACCCCTCAGGACCACCACTATCCGAAAGGATTTGATAAAATTACGATGATGCCAATTCGGTTCCTGATAGGTCTGATTCTGTGCCTAGAGCCCTGTTTCCCAAACTATTAGTACCAACAAAGAAGGAATCGAACTTTAATGACATATTTGAGGTTTTTTAAAAAGTTACCATAAACCTTCCTTTATTAGATGCAATCAGGAAAATTCCTTCTTATGCCAAGTTATTTAAGGATATGTGTACGCGAAAGCGAAAACTTAGCGTCCATAAGAAAGCCTTTTTAGCTATTCATGTAAGTTCAATCATTCGAACACCATGACTCCAAAGTACAAAGACCCAAGTTCCCCTACCATTGCTTGTACAATAGGTAAACACTGGGTATAAAAAGCTTTACTTGACTTAGGAGCAGTGTGAACTTCTGCTAGGTACCATGTGTGCTTACATCTAGGACTTGGTGAAATGAAACCTACTCGAGATGACATTGCGGTTAGGCGATAGGTCTTTTAAAATTCCTCGAGGTGTTATTGAGGATGTTTTTATTGAGGTCGACAAGTTTATTTATCCGGTGGATTTCGTGGTCCTAGATACCCAACCTGTCCACAGGCCTAGAGAATCGGATACTTTGTGATATTAGGTCGCCCATTTTTAGCTACGTCTAATGTGATCATTATTGTCGAAATGGTGTGATGAATTTATCTTTTGGTAATATGACTATGGAGATGAACATTTTTAATGTCGGTAAGCTACCTTATGAGCTAGATGACACATGTGTTGAAGAGGTGAACATGATAGAAGCCTTAGTTCAGGAGTCATTACCAAACATTTTATCTGAAGACCCATTAGAAAGTTGTCTATCCTATTTTGGTTTCTATTATGATGACGACAACACTATTTAACAAGTGAATGCTCTATTAGATTCTACCCCTGTGTTAGACACTGATAGATGGAAAGCCAGGTTCGAACCATTACCAGTTTCTGAGACTACCTTAATTCCTTCTTTAGAAGAACCTCCTAAGTTGGACCTAAAACCACTACCCGACACTCTAAAGTATGTGTTTTTAGGCCCATCTGAGACTTTACCTATGATTGTAGCTTTCGATTTGGATAGTGATCAGGAAAGTAGGCTAGTAAAAGTACTTCAAGACAATAAGGAAGCTTTAGGGTGGAGTATGGAAGACATTAAGGGTATAAGTCCTACTGTGTGTATGCATCAGTTTCATTTATAAGAAGACTCCAAACCTTCTATGGAGATGCAACGTCGACTGAACCCTAACATGAAAGAGGTAGTTCGAAAAGAGGTGCTTAAGTTGTTAGATGCGGGTATTATCTAACCAATTTGACAGTAAGTGGGTCAGCCCGTTCGGGTTGTCCCAAGAAATCGAGGTATCAACGTAGTCCGAATGATAATAATGAGTTAATCCTAACTTGAGTGACCACGGGATGGCGTGTCTGTATCGACTATAGGAAATTGAACAAGGTCACAAGGAAGTATCACTTTCCCCTTCCTTTTATCGACCAAATGCTAGAGCGATTAGTGGACATAGTCATTATTGCTTCTTAGATGGCTACCGGATATAATCGGATCGTTATTGCCCAAGAAGACCAAGAGAAAACCACTTTTACTGTCCCTTTGGTACCTTTGCGTATAGACGCATGCCTTTGAGCTTTGTAATGCCCCTGACTTTTCAGCGTTGTATGATGAGTATATTTTTCGATATTGTAGAACGGTTTTAGAGGTCTTTATGGATGATTTTCGTATTTGGTTCATCTTTTGATGAGTGCTTGCATCATTTGACATTAGTGTTGACTAGGTGTAAGGAAAAGAATTTAGTGCTTAATTGGGAAAGATGCTATTTTATGGTTAAATCAGGAATTGTGTTAGGGCACATCGTTTCTTCAAAGGGTATAGAGGTAGACAAAGCCAAGGTTGACCTTATTAAGACTTTGAGTCCCAAAAACCGTAAAAGATATTAGGTCATTCCTAGGGCATGCGGATTTTTACCGTCGATTCATTAAGGATTTTAGCTTGATTTCTAGACCTCTTTGCAATTTGCTTGCAAAAGATGTTAAGTTTGTCTTTGATGATGCTTGTTTAGAGGATTTTGAGAAGCTTAAGAATTTATTCACTACTACCCCGATAGTCCAGGCACCTAACTGGAACCTACCCTTTAAAATTATGTATGATGTTTCAGATTATGCTATAGGTGTTGTGCTAGGTCAGCGAGAAAACAAATTAATTCATTTGATTTACTATGCTAGCAAAACTCTGAATGATGCCCAAATGAACTATACAACTACCGAGAAGGAACTATTAGCCATCGTGTTTGCTTTGGATAAGTTTAGATCCTACCTATTAGGTTCTAAGATCGTAATCTATACTGATCATGCTGATTTGAAATACCTTTTGTGTAAGAAGGATACAAAACCTAGATTGATTAGGTGGATCCTTTTGTTACAAGAATTTTGTCCAGACATTAGAGACAAAAAGGGTGCCAAAAATGTAGTAGCATACCACTTGTCTAGGCTAGTTGTTAGTTCCCCTAATGATTCTCTTCTTATAAGGGATAGCTTTCCTAATGAAAAATTGTTTTTTGTTTCCCAATTACCTTGGTATGCGAATATAGTGAATTATCTTGTTACTAGTCGAATGCCTCAACATTGGGGTAAGCAGGATCGTTCTAGGTTTTTAGCCGAGGTTAAGCATTTCTTTTGGGACGATCCTTATCTATTTAAGTATTGTCCAGGACAGATTATTAGGAGATGTATACTTGAGAGTGACCAGGTCCAAGTATTATGTCCTTTTGTCATGAACATGCATGTGGGGGTCATTTTAGTGCTAAGAAGACTGCTGCTAAGATATTGCAGTGTGGTTTTTACTGGCCTTCATTGTTTAAAGACTCCCATAGTCATTGTGTTTCTTGTGAGCGTTGCCAGAGGTTAGGAACCATTTCCCGTAGAATATGATGCCTTTGAACCCTATTTTAGTGATTGAGGTCTTTGATGTGTGGGACATTGATTTTATGGGTCCATTTCCTAATTCTTTTGGTTATCTTTACATACTTGTCGCGGTAGACTATGTGTCTAAGTGGGTTGAGGTGGTTCCGTGTAAAACAAATGACCACACCAGTTTTTGAAAGAGAACATACTTACACGTTTTGGTACGCCGCGAGCTATAATTAGTGATGGAGGTTCACACTTTTGTAATAGACCGTTTGCTCTTTTAATGAAACAATATGGTATTACCCACAAAGTAGCTACCCCATATCACCCACAGACTAGTGGTCAGGTAGAGGTCTCCAACAGGGAAATTAAGAGTATTTTAGAGAAAACAGTTAATCCTAATAGGAAAGACTGGTCGTCGAGGATTACTGATGCCTTATGGGCTTATCGTACTGCGTTTAAGACACCCATTAGAATGTCACCTTATCGTCTAGTATTTGGAAAGGCATGTCACCTTCCTGTCGTGTTAGAGCATAAATCCTATTGGGCTATTAAGCAACTAAACTTTTCACTTGACAAGCAGGAGCTCACCGAAAGCTCCAGCTCAATGAGTTGGACGAGATTCGTAGAGATGCATACGATAGTGCTAAGGAGTATAAGAACAAAATGAAACTTGTGCATGATAAGAATATTTTACGAAAGTCATTTTCTCCAGGTCAAAAAGTTCTTCAGTATGACACTTGTTTGCATCTATTCCCCGGGAAGTTGCGCTCTCGGTGGACCGGTCCTTTTGTGGTCCATAATATGTTTCCTCATGACGCTATTGAGATTGAGACACCAGATGGTAGTAGTACTTCAAAGGTTAACGGTCAGCGATTGAAGCCCTTTTTAGAGCCTTTTCCTACAGGTGATGTTGAGGAGGTCCCTCTGGAGGACCCTGTTTACCTTGATTGACCATCGAGGCGGTTTGTATGTTGTATATTATTTTTGTAGGTTTTTGGTTACACTTAACCCAGGTACTATCTTTCCGACTTCTCTCTTTACTATTTCCGCATGTTACTTATATTTTTGGTACTTTTCTTTACTTAGAAACATTGAGGACAATGTTAGATTGAAGTTTGGGGGTGGGTTAGAAACTTTTGTTACCTTTTTGTTACAATAAATAAACTCCAGAGCCTAAAAATTTATGCTTATTAAGGATGGCACTAAACAATCTAAGTGGATGAAAGCATTTTGGTTGTAGGAGTTGAGGAACCGATCTGATTAGATGGAAACATCTAAAGAGTCTATTCATAAAAGCACAGAGCTCAGGTGTTAGAATTAAAGAAAAAAACATGGTAGTTTCGTCATATCTCGTTGAATCCTTTTCACTTCTATTTTTATTTTGTTTTCTTTAAAATATGTTTCTCTAAGTGATTAGGTGGGGATCACGATTTAAGTTGTTACCACTGCTAGGGTGAAATAGAGTGATTGAGATACCAAAAAAAAAAAAAAAGAGAGAGAGAGAGAGAAAAAAAAAGAAAAAGAAAAATAGAAATTGAGACCAGACCATCAGACCAACATGAATAAATTCAATAAAATCGACCACTGGAACCCTTGTATATGCAAGTTGAGTTGACCTAGAGTTAGGATTATCGACCACTGGTTCCCTTGTATATGCAAGTGTGTTGATATTAGGCCACACCAGTATCTCAGTCCATTAGGATAGGTTCATTTTGGAAGTGGCCTTCAGACAGATATGAGAAACACTGTTCACCTTAGTCAACTCGTGACTCCGGTTATGATGTCCAGAAACTATCTGAGTAGAGCTCTGTGACTTATATATGAATTTTAGTATTCCTGAGTGCAAACTCGTGTACATCAATTGGAATTTCGCATCAGGGTACTTCCTCCTGTACTCAATAAGTATGCCACCCAAGCAGATTCTTTAGTGCCTTCCAAGGTTCTGCATAGATAGATAGGGTCTGGAGTAAAAGGTTTTGTGGGTATATATCTTGTAAGCCCTCCCGAGACTATAACTCGGCTACTAGGTCCACCTAGGGGTTTAAAGGCTTATTGCATACGCTAAATGCAATCGACGATGCCTGCGACGGTGAGTTAGGATTTTATTTTCTAGATTTGATTTACTCAAGGACGATCAAATAATAAGTTTGGGGGTATTTGATAGACACAATTTTGTGTCTAATATGATCTCAATTATGTACATTGTTCGCACTCTATTTCGTATTTATTATGGTGTTTTATGTGTTTGTAGGTATTTTTGGGAAATAAACGTTTTTGGAGAAATCGGCTCGAAAAGTTGCTAAAGGCACCTCCGGAGGACACTTTCTATTCGTACCTCACAGTTTGGATAAGGGGCAACCCAGTTGATAAGGGGTAACCTCATGGCACCTGCTATTCGCACCCCACCAGTGGTTAGGGGGACTCCATCTTCTTATTTGAATTTTCAAATCTGGCGGGAAAAATGGCAGCAAAGAAACAGTTTTAGGGTTTGAAATTTGGAAAGATTCAACGAGATTCAATCGTTGGATTTAACTCGGACGGGCCTGTTAAGCAAAACCAAGGAAGATATAGTTGTTAGATTGTATCCAAGCCAATAGGTGTTTGAAGCGAAACAGGGAGGATAGTTCTTCTCGGGTCTGTTGGACTCTGTTGAGATGTTACGGTGGAGATTCAATCGTTGTTTTAGTTTGGGCTGATCCTCTTGGAGTATAACAGAGCTATTATGGGTGTTTTGTTCGACCAGAATTGGCTGCATAGTCGAGTTAGACCGAAACATAGGTGAAGAAAGTTACGGGTCCTGTGGAGCTTATTTTTTGAATTTCAGGGAGACTAAATCGTAGATAAGTTTCCCAAAGATTCTCATCTACACAAGGAAGATTTTTAGAGGATTTGGAAAGATCAGAAACGTGTAAATAAGTCGGCAGAAAGAAGAGAAAAATAGGGAAAGTCCGCGACTTTCTGTGCAAGAATAATCAAGATTTTTACGGGATTAAGCTGACCTGTTGACTTGATATAGGTTGTTGAGAGGACAAGGAAGGGGTACGTTTAGTTGGAGCAATTTAGAACTTTGGAACACCACAGAGCAGGCAGATAGAGTTGGGAAGTTTCGTTTTCTGCTGCTGCTGCTGCTAAAGAACAAGCGTTGCAAATAAGAATTGCATCTCAATTTCGCAACAGTGCTACAGTGATTTCTCTGTAATAGTCAGTCCATTGTAAGAGCTTCTTTGTAACGCCATTACAGCGTTGCAAGCAGTCTGTTTTATTGTTTCTCATCCTTTTAATCAACTTTTGAACCATAAAACAATATTTTGAGATCATGATTAATATGAGGAGCTAAACCCCATTGTTGAGGCGGTAGAGGAAGCTATTTTCCCAACAAGAAGTGGTATATTCTATTTTATCTATTTATTTGCAATTATTATATGATTATTTGCCTTGATCGAAAATTGTTTGAATGATTTTTGTTAAGCAATTGTTATTTCTTTTGATAGAGCGTACTTGGACCTAGGTTTTTGATGTTCTATGCTTCGGATTTACACTTGTTATTTTGAGAATTTACTTGTTGCAATAGTTTAGAATCAAATTGAACGAGAGCATGAATATAAATATTGGATTAAATCACTTTGAACTTGGAAAATAGTGAAATCTTAGCCTCAGTGTCTTTTAATATTGATAACATCTTTGTCTGAGTTTGCTATAATTTTTAGTGAGTTTTCTATTTTTGTTTTGAATTTAAGTTTAAAAAATCTTTCACAAGTTCGAGAATCGGATCACTTTATTTACCACCATCACAATCACACCACTTGGCATGGTGAAAGCGGTGGCAGATTGATGGAAAAATCGATTGTAGATAATCATAATCAAAAAGGTGAAGAAACCCTGGGTAGGGGAGAGCTACAGACGCGAAATTAGTAAAAATTCTTGCAATTTTGGTATAATGTTTTGATTATTCATTTATCAATTAAAGTTTTTGTTGTGATTAAGAGTCTTTCTGGTCTTTGTTGATAAAGGGGTTAGGTTTTTGTTGCAATTATCTTGATGGGTGTTTTTTTTCTTTTGTAGTTCCAAAATTAATTTTCAGTAAATGTAGAACAACAACCAACGACATCATCATCATCATCGTTGGGTCATTCAGTAATACCAATTGTGAATAAACTTCAAGATATATTTTCACAATTAGGAAGTTCATCAACAATTGAATTACCACAAGTTTATGTTGTTGGAAGTAAAAATAGTGGTGAATCAGGTGTTCTAATAGCTCAGGTTGGTAGAGATTTTCTATGCAGACCATTGGTTTTACAGTTGTTGCTTACTAAACGTAAATCTGATGCTGGAGATGATGAAGAGTATGGAAAGTTCTTGTACTTAACTAAGAATAAATTCTTTGATTTCTCTGATATTCGAAGAGAGATTCGGGTGACAGATTTTTATTGTTTGTGTGGTTTAATCTTTTAGTGTTTTCAGGTCAAATAGATGTACTGGAAATAACTACTATGGGTTTTGTTGGAGGAGAAACTCAAATTTCATTAATAACCTAATTTGTTCACAAGTATCAATTATGAATAATCATAAAGAGAGACTCGAAAGGAATCATATGAATCATAATTTCATCTGTGTTTGGGGCTTAATTTGTTAGAATGCAGAGAACAAATAAAATCTCCATGATTTTGAGCTACATGTGAGCAACGTATTTAAACAGGAAATAAGTACTGTGGTGGTAGTATTTACTGTGGATTTTTTTTTTGGGCTTATTCATATGTTAAAATCTACTTTGCTTGTACAGGATGAAGGACTTATGGAAGCTCAGCAAGGTATAGAAGAAATAATTGGAGAATTGGGTATCTCATTCATAAGAGTTACTAAAATATGGTTGTTGTAAGAATCAAGGTAATATGATTTGTTGACATCCTACTAGAACTGGAATATATGCACACGAACTAGGTGTATTTTTTATCTGCAATTTTGATATTAATGAAATTGCATAGTTACAAGCCAAAGTGCCATGAACATCTCATCTGTGTATGTTGTTTACTGTTGCTATCAACTATAGGCACACTAATTGCTTACTTGGGTCGTATTGGTTTACAGGACAACCCCACCAATCTCTCTATTGCCAGAAGTGTAATATTCAAAAGTCTATTACAAGCATGTGACTCTGTTCTTGGTGATAGGATATCATGTTCAAGGTAATAAAATCTTAATAAGCTACAAATTAAGTTTTTCAGAAAACTAATTTAATTCTTATAGTGGTTGAGAATCTCTTTAGACATGCCTTCAAAAAGATTTATTTTTATTTTGCTCTCTTCTTGTCATTTATTAACGTGCATTGGAGATGTTTCTTCTTCTTTTGTTAGGTTTATGTTTTGTCCATGGTGGTAGCTGCCATGAATATGTTGGCGTGAATTTGAAGAACCCGAAGTTTTTCCTATGTGACAGGGATATAGGATTGCGTCAACATCAAAGACGTAAGTTTACGAAGCACAATCCACTTTATCATATTAGCATTATATCGAATGGTTATATTGTTGAAATGAAAATGAAAACAATTCTTACCCATGGAGTTGAATTTAGATGTCCTTAAGTTCTTAACAAGAATGTCAAATAGTAAATCATGTTTGGTTCCTAGAATTGCATCATGCTCATGAATTGCAACATCCTGATACTACAGTATAACCTTATTGATTTGTACTCGATAAACTGATAACTTGTTCTAGTCCCATCTTATGTCATAAATATATTGGATGTAATCTTGATACTTCTCCTTTTATGTGAACTTTGTGATTCTGGCTTAGAGTACTCAACCTGTTTTGGTCTATGTTGGTTGTGTGGCTTGGTAACAGCCTGTCGTTCACGCATGTTTATATATATCCACCTGATTCTCTTCAAGAGGTACCTTACCATTTGATGTTAATTATATTTACATGTTTCCTGACCCATGTATGCTAATCTATACAGTGACTTACGACAACGGATCTTGGCTTTTTGAAAAGCCGATATCATTTACTGGAAGATGTAGATATTACGATCAATCCTTCAAAAGGTTTATATCTTACTGAAAGTATATCATCTGATGAAGAAAAGGAGCTCCGACACCCGGAAGTTAAATATGTTCTGATTTTTTTTTCTTCTTTGTTGTTTTGATCCGTATAGCTTTTGTTTGAATTTGAGATGTTTGGTTTCTCAAAGTTGTAAGTTTTCTTTTGAAGCATCGGTTGTTACTGAATTCAAGTTAACTTAAATAAAATGGTTTGAATTTGTTTATAAAATTCCATCTTGGCTTGCTTATTAATATTCTGAAAATACTACTACAAAAAAAAAAAAAAAAAAACTTAGTTGAATCATACCCGGCAAAATATGATTAGGGTGAAGTTGACTCAGCTGAATTATATTCTCCTGAATCCAGCTGAATCTTAAAACCTATATTTTGACAAATGGAGCCAGATGTTAATTTAGGACAAACGAAATCCGATGTAAATTTGTAACAAGTGGAGCCCGTCCTTTAAGAAGTAGTACACCAAAATTATGACAGACTATAGGATGGAAAATATTTGTCATATAAGACTGTTTTCGACAGATTCTGCCCGTCCTAAATTCCACGTTTTGGACTAGTGACAAAAGCACATGAAATTCATTTTTATGCCTAAAGATACAACACCAAGCACAGAATTTTCGGAGACAAAACATATATATATTTCTTGTCAAGTGTTTTGAAGACTTTGTGCATTTGGGTTGTTTCTTTTGGCACAAATCATGATCCCCTTATAGAGATGGATGCAGCAAACTAGATAAGTAACCTCATTAATTCCATTTGGAGAGTGAACATGTGTCTGCTAAAGGTTTCCTTAAGGTTTGTTTTTTACCTATTATGATCTTTTCAAGTATGTTTTTTACATGATTCTTGAAAAAAGATGCAACTTACCACCATACAGTTTACGTAGTGGGGATGTATTAGTTGTTAGGTTTGTTGTAAATGAAGGATATCAATGCATCAAACCTGCCAACTGACTCATCTCCACTCTAATTTCATTGGTGGGTAAACTCGTATAGTAAATAATTTCTCTTGTTATCATTAGTTTATCTTGGTTGATACACTAACTTAATAACATTTTCGCAGTTGGAGATGTGTTAGTGTCGCAGTACCACCTGAAGTGGAGAACAAGATATGAGACTGTTAGCTATTCCTGCAAGGCTGTTCAAGATCTTGAATAAATGAAGTCCTTCATGTGATTTTATTTCAAGCTCTTGAACAGGTCTGGTAGGATAGGTATACAACAACGAAAGAACAAGATATTCATTTTTATGCCAGAACAAACAACTCACCACAGAGAGTTCACGTAGAGAAAACATATTACCGTGTATCTTAATTTTCCGTGAACTCTGTGTAAGTGTGTTGTTTATTTTGGCACAACTCAGGCTCACCTTACTGAGATCGATGGAGCAAACCTGACAAGTAACCTCTTTAATTCTAGTTGGTGAGTTAACTCTTTACACATTAGATTTTCTTGCATTACTTATTATTATTAAGGTCTATGAAAATTGATTGATTATTAATACCCTTCCCTGTGTTTTGCCAGGATTCTTTGATGCGACTTGAAGCTGTGTAAGTGTGGCGAAAATTCATAGGTAACAAGTGCATATCTTGTAATGTATTTTTTCCACCACTTACGTAGCCTTGCAGGACCAGTGAAAAAACTTGAGATGTGCTTCCATAGCCGTTATATGAGACAGTACTGTTGATGCGAAGGTGCATGTTTCCATTTCTATCTTAGGTTTGTTTACTTACCTATTATGATCTCTTCAAATATATGTTTTACATGACTCCTTCCAACAGGTGCAACTTACCACCATAGATTTTTCAGAGTGGATATGTATTAGTCGTTAGGTTTGCTGTAAATGAAGGAGATCGATGCATTTAACCTGACAACTAATACGTTTTCCTCTCTAATTCCATTGGTGACTAAACTCTTATGATAATTAGTTTTCCTTGTCATTATTTTATCCTGACTGAAATACTCACATACTACCATTATCTTTTTGTTTTCTAAGGACTCATTGACCGGAAGACTTGAAGTTGGAGATGTGTTAGTTTCGCGGTACCATATGAAGTAAAGAACAAGATAAGAGACTGTTGTCTGTTCCTGCAAGGCTATTCAAGAGATAAAATACATGAAGTTGCTTCAAATGATTTTATTTCGACTTCTTGAACAGGTCTTGTAGGATATGCGTTGTTTCTCTTGGCACAAATAATGCTTACCTTTTGGAGATTGATGATGCAGTAATCCTGACAAGCAACCTACTTAATTCTAGTTGGTGAGTAAACTCTTACCACACTAAAGTTATGTGCATTAATTATCATTATTATGGTATCCTCTAAATGAAAAATTTGGTTGATTCATACTACCATTTCTCTTTGCTTTTTGAGGATTCATTGATGCAAACACCTCAATGGACAAATGATGAACAAGTGAGACCATGTTAGCCTTGCAAAGTCAGTACAATCAAGGGATTAACTTGTAACCAAGATCAAGATTCTTGAATTAAGTTTATCCCCGCCTTGTATTTGCGTTGTAGGACATTGATAGAGAAATATAATTAGAATCGTTGATGTGCAAGAATACCTGGACATGTAGACAAGTTGGAAGATATGAGACGGTGTTGGTCCTGCCGAAGGCTGTGGAAGTAGGACAACCGAGAAGTAACACATTCTCGTCTCTAATTATTATGGTGAGTAAACTCTTAGTACAAATTTTCAGACTTTTTCATATGAACCGTATGTGAATTGGCGATATAATTCATCAAATAAATATAAACTTTTGATACTTAGGTTGTCAATGTTCAAATTATTATGATTGAATGGTATTCAACAATGAAAATGTATGAAATCCAGAATAACAATGCACATGTTATTGAATGATTCTTTGTCTTTCCTGCGAACATTGTTTCCAATTTGATTATCACTAATTTTATTGTTTTGCGTAATCATGTAAAACGATATGCCCAAATTCTCAATGAATCTTTCTCTCCAATGAGATATGTTTCTAATTTTGGTTTCATTTCTTGTTTATTGTTTTGTCAGGATACTAGAATTGATGGCAAGAGCTGGTTAAGGCTACTATGATCTCAATGGACAACTTTTTTTTGGCGGATAACAACTTTTTTCAACCAAGGTATATATAATGCAGAACAACACTTGCTTATATTTAGAAGCTGCTGAAAAACACAACCCTTCTCATTTGATTATAACCGTGATAGGGAACCATGTATTTTTTAGGCTTAAGCAGTTCTTCCAATGTAAAGATGATACTCATATATACTTTACATATGTGAATGATTGAGGAGTATGTATTCCAGAATAATTGAATGAATGAATTCCTTATGCTGCTACAATGAGAATGTATGTATTGTGGAATGAGATTGAATTCCAGAATAATTGAATGAATGAATTCCTTGTGCTCCTAGAATGAGAATGTATGTACCGCGTAATGAGATTGAATTATGGGTTTTGATTCAAGATTGCGAGGTTCGAAATGAATTGCAATGCAACTTGAGAAACTAATTGTATTGCAACTTCAGGGAAATGGATTGCATTGCATCAGGGGTCCAATTATGGGAGTTTATTTATAATAAAGAAATAAATGTTTTTTTTTTTTGAAAACTATATTTTTTACCAACGTCGATTCAACGCTTTAATATCTCGTTAGTAATTAGAACACCTGCAAATTCATTATCAAGTTAAGTGAATTGTCAACGCCTAAAGCCGTTAGTCTATATGTTACAAGCGATAGACACGTGGCGTACGCCAAACGTTATACCGTTATTTAATCGAATCGTTATAGAAAGATGTTATATATATCCAAACTGTTACAATGAAACATCAACATTTGAAGCTATTACTTTACACGTTAAAAAACAATTGACACGTGTCGAATAAATCGTTATAATCGAGCTATCACGGTTTTAATTGCTACAATAATTGTTAGATCCAATCGTTGCAATCAACGAAGCAACGATTTTAATCGTCGCTTTTCATTACAAGGAAGGACAGGTGGCAATAAGTCAATCGTTACACAAAGTCGCCACATAAAGATTCGTTAATCAACTATTACATTCTAACCGTTACGATCTGCACAATAACGGCTATCCGTTACAATAAAGTGACATCAGATAAATCTTGTGCTGACTAGATAATCGTTGGTGTATTTATTCCAACGAATGAAACCGTTATTTAATAAACTTTTATTATAACGAAATGAACCGTTGGTAAAATATTGTAACACTAATACTAACGGCACTTTTCCAACGTTTTTTGACGTTACAATATATAGATACTAACGTTTTTTTAACGTTACAAAATCCCTGATTTCGTATAGTGAAAGCAACGAGATATGTTCGAAAGAATTATGAGGAAAAGTGCTTCTATAACTGGTGGGTGTCGAGTGGTTCTACTGATGAGCGAGTCGGATCAAGTCTTTGGATGATACACTCCATGTTGCTGTATTTTTAATTCTAGGGCTATCCCGTAGATGTTTTTGATGATGGATCCGGCAAGAAGGAGATAAGATTTAAACTCATCAAATTTGCTTTATCAAACTAGCGAAAGAGGCGTTGCTCTTCCCATCGGCAACTGCTTCTTGGCTCTTTGTACACTCATCCGGATCACTTAGTAGTATACATGTACGTCTCTAATGGGTATATGAAAGTAGACTCGTATATCCACGCGCCTTTCTTCAAGCATGGTTGTGGGAGCATTTAAAGAATTACGCTCCTAACCCGAGAACCTCATTTCCTGATGCATATGGCGGTTCTAGGATACTTCGTTGGTTGGAGAGGCGTCCAAGACCTGGTTCAAAGCTCATTGATTTTCTTGACAACGCACATGCGGTTAACTTTCATCCTTGGGCTCCAGTCCATGCCTCCATAGTTCAACCAGACACTTTTGCTTCCATACCGAAGGTGATATTGCGCAGTTATCGACGGAATATGAGCATTGAGAAATCGTATTCTTGCGAAGTGCATACCTGGGTACGTGACATCTCTTTTCGGGAGGATCTTGTGGAGTAGTCCTCATAACATCGATGTAGGCTGCTCGACATATGGGCTTTAATCAAGGAGTCCCATTCCGCTGGCCCGCCGACAGTGACTCCGGATGAATCGTTACCCACTATTCTTGATTACAACGTCTTTGCACCAGGATAAAAGTATTCCCTTCTTGCTCTCAGAACGAAAACCTGTGATAACTCCCAAATATAACATCTTCTGGCAAGATGAGTTCCTCGACATTCATCAGTTCCGAATATTGTGACAAAGCCATGTGGAAAACCTTCTTCTACGGTTCTGGCAAAGCATAAATTGTTGAAACAGCTTCCTTCAGGAAAGCGAAAATCCTCTAGCTAGGAAGTGGATAGTCCCCTAAAAAAAGAGCAAAGGTCGAAAAATCATGCAAGTGGCTTCCAAGAGGATTCGACGACTCTTGTGACTTTCAATTCTTCCAACATGCAAGTATGTATGGTTTTCTTACTGCTTTGGTTGATTGCATAAATATTTTGAATTGTCAAGCCATCGAAGATTTCTTCCTTTTTTGACCCGTGGTCTTAACAAGGTAAACGCTTCACTGTGCTCGCACATACGTAAAAGGGGCCTCTCAAGAAAAAATCTGCGACATCGAGCCCCTTAACAACAAAGAGGAAGATGAAGAAGAAGAAAGTTCAGATCCGGCGATGATGGGAAAAGTACTTCAAAGCGTAGCTGCGAGTCTTCTTAGGTCCCAGTGGGCCTGAGATGAGTCGGTGAGTTTTCCACACTTTTTCTTGGATTATTTATTTATACTGAATAACTAATTAATTGGAGATATTTACAGAAGAGGTTGTTTCGAAAATAACCCGAGATGGAGATCCATGGCAATGAAGGTGCAATGTTGTCTCCAAAAGAATGGAAACCGCACCATTGGTGATCTTGAGATGGAGGTTGGTTATCATGAAGATGTTGTTGAATCTCCCATGGCGGAAAATGCTGTCGTGACGACGGGTGTGATTGTTCCCAAATAGTCTTTGCTAGTCGCACATCCATTATTGTGTGTGTCGCCTTCGATCCTTCATTCATCGTGCCCGTGAAGTATGCGAGATCTATATACCAAGATATTAAAGAGGTATGGGCACATTGCCACGACCAGGAAGGTTGATATTCGCCTTGCATTGGTTAAGCGCGTGGAGGAAACCTTATCTTCAATTCATGACATGTGTGGCGTGACTGACACACTGCTTTGCAGTAGACGTTGTCCGAGTTGGGAATTCCATCGGATATGTGTGTAAACTTTGCGTTTAACTCCCCTGTTCCCGTGAGGGATTTTCCGAGATCCAAAGGTAAGTTCAAGCGGTTAATGGCCCTTCCTCGGATTTGATTAATCAACGAGGAGGAAGAAGTCGAGAAGTTGTCCCAGGAGTTGAAGCTGAAATAGACGGCTCTTCAAAGCATGAAGGACATTTTCTCCAAGAAGAAGTAGTCGTTGTTAGGAAATTTTCCTTGAATACCTTTATTTTCTGAACTTCTTTCTTAGGTTATTTTTGTTTTTGAAAGGCAAAAGAAACGCCTAGTTTATGGTTTGGTTTTCTGGTTTTTGGATTGATAGATGATTGCTTCTTACAAGAATTTTTGGATTATTTTGGAATAATTGCCTTTTGATCAATCAATATGTCAATATCTGAATGTAAGTAGCAAAATCATTCGGGAAAATTGCGGAACCGTGAATGTTGTGTGAGAAAGGGAAAGATATGAAATCTTAGGATGATTGGGTTATTGTCTTCCATTGTAGATGTGAAAACCCAAACAATAGATCGTGTAAACATTGTCTGGCAAAACTTACTCGCTTTAGAGCCTTTCACCAAAAATGAATCTTCAGGGAGTAAATCCGAGTCTTTATGTGACTCCCTCCTTGCCGCGAAAAGTCCCCAATCATTCTTTATTGTCCGTGAAACATCTTCATGTCGATCCGCGGTAGCAGCGTGAGAGTCTCTAGTCCCAGGACGTAATTCTCCGAATCCCTCTTTCTTGGACGATGCGATTCGAAGCATTGTATTTACTAGTAGGATGATGGAATTAAGAGTTGAATTTGCAACCAAGAGATTAATCTTCCACTGTGGTCGCTAATTGTTTGTGGGTGAAAACCGTTTCTGCTGATTTTGGTAATTTCGGGTGTGTGGATGAGAAACGAATCTAAACCCTAAACAATGCACTGCACGGGAGTACTTTTGATTCGAGAGATCAACATGTACAATCCTGGCCTAAACCAAGAAATGGTTGTTACAGGTTTGCTTCGGTCACAAAGTGAAGGAGAAGGGTTGGTCTTAGGGAGAGAAGCGAAGAGAGTGTTGAGACCAGAATCGTTGATTCTGATGGTGTGGTTGTTTATGACTTGTATCTGAAAGTAGAAATGTATAGCAGGATGGAAAGCTACCAGGTGATTTCTAGATACTGTGTTGTTGCCGACCAAAACTTATTGTTTGGTGAAAATAGGTGAAGCCTATTTATACAAGTCATATTGAAACGTACCTTGGTCTCGTAGGAAGTGAAAACGATTAAGTGGTGGAAGAATAGAGTAACGTAACCGCGGGACGTTATGCTTCCATGAAGAGGGAAGTGAATTCGTGTAAGTTGTTAGTCATTACGCTTCCATGATGAAGGAAATCAATTGTTTACACCGTTACTTTTCACCACCACTAATTGTCCTACTTCATGACACTTTCTTGTAACAGGCGCAATGCACGCCGCACGCTGTAAACCGCCAGACCAATACCCTGATGAGTATCCCCCAGTTTGTGACATGTTTGATGTCTCGAGTGTTTTCGTGGAAAACTTATAGCAGGTTGCTATGTGTGGCAAGTCAAAGTCAAGAGACTTGTAGTAGCAGGATTTCCCACACTACACCCCTTACTCGATTTTGCCTAATTAATCCATTAGAAGATGTAAGATCAAGAACATTTATTGATTGAGTTCATCAAGTGTTTACACAGGAAAATAGAATTACACTTAGAAGTTAAAACACTCTTAAACTTTCTCTCTCCTAATGACTTGCCTAACAATTCTAAAAAGATCTCCCCTTTACAACAGACTCACTCGACCCTTTATATAGGATAATACATAGTGGATGACAGCTAAACTATCCTTTATTTTCGGGAATGTCTCTGAAGTGTCGCCAGTGTACAACTATTCAATCTCGCGACACTTTAATCCTCGCCGTGTTCCACGTCTTTTAGTTGTTTTGTGTGTCGTTTCTCATCGCGGCTGTTTATTTTAGTTTCTCGCGACTCCCTCGCGGTACTGGCTGCTTGTTGATCCCATGAGCCCTATGCATTGCGATATTATGATCCTACATCTTGCCTCTTTTTCCTTGAATATTGCTTGAAGAGCGATCTTTTAAGGAAAATCCGTTGTTGTAGTAATCTTTGATCTTTGTTGATAAAGGAACGAGCAGAAGAATACCGTACTTGAAAAGTACGTATTGCCTCTATTCTTTTGCGAAGTTCCTGAGCTTCTTTGAGATATATATGAAGTATTGTCTCTTATCTCTCCTCATATTTCTCCCCATGCGAGGGGGAAGAGTACCATGAGATTTTTACAATATTGTTGCCGCGATCGCTTATCTTTAAAATCTTCATTTTGTACTTTTACACGGGTTTTGATTATTAATGTCTTCTCTTGACACGTCTCTTTCAACCACTTTTTCTTGACCGTTCATGTCTCTTCGCATTAAATGACCTCGTTTTTCTCGAGGCTCTTTTCCCCTATATATAGTTTTCTTTTCCCCTCCTTTTCATCTTTTTAATTTGTCTCTGCAATTTTTCTTTGATTCTCTCCTTCCGCAATTTGCGCTCCTGCTACTGCAAAGCTTTTCTTCATCCTTTCTAGCGCTGTTTTTAATCTCCAATCTTCCATCCATTCCCATACTGATAAATGGCTTCCATCAGTCGTGGATACAAAACTTCTTTTGAAGAAGTTCAACAGAAGTTGCTCGAGAAGGGTTTTACTCTGTCAACCATTCCTGATCAAGAACCTTCGTCCATTCTTTTTAGAATCTTTTCTCCGATCATCAATGTGATGATCAAAAGATTATAGTCTCGCTCGGTCACCTTCTCGCTGGACTTCCTATTCCCTTGTACAATCCCCCGAGTTGCCTTTATTTTATGAAATTTTGGCCCATGAAAAATTCTCTCGGCTGTTTATCAATTAAGTGGCGATTGTATTCGCCCGATGCTTGAGTTCGCGAACCGCAGTGCAGCAAAGGATCTTTATACCCTAATTTCGCTTTAAATCCCAAATTCGCAGACTTGGAAATAGTTGTGGAGAAATACACTTGTGGAAAATTTTTTCAAAATTACTCAAAGGATAACTATGGTGAATGCGAGATCTCATTTGGGGCATTCTTTCAAGAAAAGGATAATGTCTCCGAAGATAAATTACTCATGCAAGACATTGATTGGCACCCAGTGCAATAATACCTCTCCTCGTCATTCCAAAGATGAGAAATGGTGGGTCGTACCCTTGATCTTAAATGGTCCTTACATCGCGGGCTCGCATATTCTTCCCCGCGAATCTCGCAGGATATCATCCTTGGGAATTCAAGTGGCCTGAGAAGAAGAAAGAGGTATGTTTCCGACTTCAAATTTTGCTTTCGCAACTTTCTTTCTATAATTGCTGAGTTTGTGAACTCTTTCAGATAGCCAGGTTGAGAAGAAGCTACAAAAAGGATCCGTCGGAGGATACTCTGACATTGCTTCGATCGCTTACGAGTGAAGTAAGAATCACTTCCTTTCTTCTCATTTAAAACAATATTGTTGCCTCTGTTTCTTATCTTTACGCGTATGCGAAGGTTGGAGTTGAAGAAACTATTGCTGCGAAGACTAAAAATAAGGGTACAACTGTCGCTCGCAAGGGTAAATCCTCTGCCCCCTTATCTAAGAAGCGAAAGGTCCAATCCTCTTCTCGCCTTAGCTCAAGCTCTGAATCTTCTGACGAGGATAACCATGAATCTAATCCTTCTCTCGCCAAGAAGATTCCATCGACCAGTTCTTCCATGGATCAATTATCCAAAGATCTTCTCGCATTGTTTCCAAGGAATGGGAGATGCTCCCCTAGCTTCTCTTTTGTGGGGCTCTCGCAAACGTGTGTAATGTTCCTTCACTCGAAGGCAATAATTCATTCAATGGAGTCTCTAGAGTTGTGTCTCCCGACCTTTTGAATGCACTTGGGTCTCTCGGTATGTGTACGAGGCATACTCCCCTCGCTAACTTTAAATTTTTTAGTATATGTTTTAATGATTTTTCTATCTTCTTTTATAGGTTGGAAGATCTTCCTTTGTAGTTGCCTCAGACCTTGAGAGAAGACGCAACAATCTTGAAAAGAAGAATTTGCAATTGAGCAAGAAGATTCAAGAATTAGAGACCGAAGCTGCGTCCTCTCGCGATAAAGACGAGAGAATTCAAAAGTTAAACACCGAGCTTAACTCCCAAAAGGATAAGGTGTCCACTCTTCAAAACGCCAATCAGCAACTTTATGGTATAAAATTTTTCCTCCTTTCACTATTTTTATTTTATTGGTCGCATATTGCTACCTAACTTATTACTTTCGCAGATGTATATAATCTCTCCGATGAGGCTATCCTTCTCCATACATTTCCCGATCCTATGGATAATAACCTTCTTCTCGCTCACCTCAACAACTCTTTAAGTAGTTCTTCAAACAAAATTAACTCCCTTTCATTAAATGAACTTAGGATCAAATATCGTCTTTTTAGAAATTGAACATAGATCTGGTTTAAAGTGCTGCCAACCAATTTAAACGAATGTTTCTCGAGTCCAATAAAGAAATCAAAATTTTGAGGAAGAAAATTAGTGACCTTATAGATGATAAAGATCGCATTACTAACAATGGTGCACAGCATTAGCAACATTTCAAAAATCTCTCCTTGAACTACAAATTGAACGGGATGAATTGCTTCGCTGAATTCCTTGCTTAATGAGCGAGAAGATCAAATTCGCTCCTCCTTGTTATAAATAGTGACGATGAATTCGCCTGGGCTGCGAAAGTTTTAGATAATGCCGGGAATAACCTAGGTGTTGATGTTAGTCTTCACGCCGAGCATACTTCCTTGATTAAAGATATGATATCCGATAGAGAAGGTTATTTATTACACCTTACTACTTCTTACTTCGTAATATTGCTTGTAAATTATTAACTTGTTGTTACTTATTTATTTAACTGAGAAGAGGCTTCAAAGTTAAAATTAGAGAGCTTGAATCGAGAAAGAACAACTCACGGAATTTTCCAAATGAGAATTGGAAGAACTCAAAACCGAAAAAGAACAACACAGTAAAGAATCTCTCCTTCATGAGAATAGATATTCCGATTGAAGAAACAATTTCTAACGATAAGTGGAGAATTTTAACAATGATGCTGTTGTTTTCTGCAATGGAGGCATGGAGTATGTTTGTAAGGATCAAAATATCCCTCTCGCATTCATATCCCTCGTCTCCTTGAAAAGGTTCCCGAGAATCTGCCTGTCTGGACGTTTCGATAGCGAGGTGGCGAAGAAGAAAATTAACGATGAGAATAACCAGATCAAGAATCGGACGAAGAAGAAGAATCGCCAAAGAAATAACTCTTTTGTTTTCTTTTTCGCTTGTAATATCTCATTACATTTCGTATCTTTATTATAGTGTATTTCTTGATAGTTCTTCCTTGTGATATAATTGGCTAACATTATTGATGTATAACTCTTTCATCTGAATATGAATAACAATATTTCACTTTCCCATTCCCATACTTGCCTCTGTTATTTATCTTCGGATGAAAGATCTTATTTGTCATCATTGTTATTAAAATGTATCGTTGCGACAATATCGCCTTATGCTTTTGGTGGTCTTCACTTTATTTTTTCTTGTTGCGACAAGGTCGCAAGCCGCCTTTATATTTTCATGCAATGGCCCATTGACCTTGCCTTATCATTTTTGTGTGGTCTTCCAAGTCAGACCTCCCTAATTAGAGGTCCTCCCCTGCCACCTTTTATCGCGACAAGATCGCAGGACGTCTTTACACTTGTATGTAAGGACCCCTTGATCTTGCCTTATCATTTTCCAAGTATTTTTGCCTCTGCAGGATGTTTTAGTTGCGACAATATGACAGGCCTAAATATCCTTGCGAACATAAAGCCCCATGACATTGCCGCCGTGCGACGAAATCGCAGACGTCCGTACACTTTCGTGTAAAGACCCATTGATCTCGCCTTACCCTCGCGTTAGTATTATTGCCTCGCAGGATCATTGCACAAATATGACAAGCCTAAGTTTCCTTGCGAAAAACAAAGCCTCATGACATTTGCGTCTGCTTTGACACCCCTAATGGAGAGCGTCGCCCTTATCATCTCCCTAGGTTGCCCCTTCAAGGAGGCGAAACATCGGCCATACAAGACTAGCTCCTCCCATCCGGTCTTAACAACAACCAGTTGTTTTCGCAGCCTCTTATCCCTTATACCTATATGGTTTATGGTTACGAGACCGCACCCTAAGTGGAGTTTTCTTCAAGCGAGTGCAACATATGCCAAGACTTGCCAAGAATGGCCGTGGTAGGTTCATCCATCCCGGCACTCGCTCAACCGTGTACCTCGGCGCCTTGAGCATACATCGACTCTAAGAAGAGACCCTCGGTCGCCCAACCAGGGTATAACCTACATATATAGTTGGGAATCCAAGGTACCTCTTCCGCGATAGGCTTTCATGGGCCCCAAATTTCCATGACTCAGGCTTCCGGAGCGGTGTAACCTTCCCCCTGAGTCATGTCGAGAGATACCCCCATTATGACGCACTTTAGGTCTTACATTTGCCTCTTACGAAATGTTATTCGCGAACTAGGTGTACGCCATAAAGGTTCGTCCCATTCTTTTACTTATTCATATTTGTTAAATCATTCAATCATTCAAGTTTCATTATTTGTCTTTGATTCTTGTTTGCGAAGCATTCGCACAATTTCTGTATTTTCATTTTTCTTTCTTAATTGAATCCCCATATACTCTTGGCTGCGAGATTCTCGCACATCATTACTTCAATTGCTACTTTTTCTCCTGTTTTTATTGATTATTCACTTCTTATGCCTTTTGCTCCTCATATCCTTTGCATAATATTCACCTGTCTCTAGGCACTCACCTCGCGAGGTATGTTCAGTCCTTACTTCTATGGCATCCACCATCAATTTTTCCTTTCTCTGCTCATCTCTCACATGTTGTTTCCAACCTTTTCTTTTGGCATTCCTTTCTTCGCAGCTTTCTACATCTACTTCATGACATTGTTGCGACTCCTTCCAATCTCCCCGTATAATACCAATGCCATTTGGATGTGGGAATTTAATACATTGATGATACGTCGACGCGACTCCCAAGATTTCATGAAGCCATGGCCTCCCAATCAGCGCATTGTATGGAGATTCCACGTCAACCACACAGAATAAAATATCAGTTGATAATCCTTGTAGAGGTATTCTCAAATCCTCATCTTTTCCTCCCATCGTCTTGTAAGTATGGTAGAAGAGAATATTCACTGAACTTCCGGTGTCGATTAAGATTCGGTTGATCGCCCAGCAAGCTTCCTCGCCTCATCATCTTCTCCATCAATCGGTTTCGGTTAATCTCTAGTTTCACAACCAACGGCTATCATGTGTTTCTCTTCCTTTTGGCACTTCATGCAGAGAAAGAAATAGTCTTCACCTGCCACTTTTCTAACTGCGTCGTTCTCGCTGTGCTCATTATTTCTTTATCACGCATCTCTCGCAAAGACTCTACTAAGCACGTTGTCATGAAAATCTTCGATTGTGCGATAAGAGTGGACGATAGAGTTGCAATTCAAATTTTTGGCTTTTGTTCCGATTTCTATCACAAATGTTTCCTTTCCTTTCGCCGACATCGTTCTATGCATTTCTGGTGGTGGTGGTAATGTCTGGCCTTTTTCTTCTCCTTTTAGAAAGTGATTCAGCTTCCCTTGATCAATCATCCTGAGAATAATTCTCTTTACGTTTCTGCAGTCGTTTGTTTGATGTCCATGGAAGCGATGGTAAGAACAAAACTCATGACTTCGTCATGCCTCGGTGGTGGTTCCATCCCTCGCGTTCCAAGGTGTCGGTACTTCTTCCATCACGAGTATAGCCTCCCGCATCTTTTCCACACTAGCATTCGGTGGAGGCATCCTAATTGGTTCCCATACTATTCTCATGCGCTTCTTCCGCCCTCCATGGTTATATCGCCTTCGTCCACCATAAGTTTCTTGCACATTGTCTAGCCCTCTGAATCTTATTATTGCTGTTACGGTTATAGTAGTTCCTTTCTTGTTCAAATTCTTCCTGGTCATGGCTTCCATAGCTACTATCTTCTCATTGTCCCTCATCGCCTTTCTTACTTGCTGTCCCTTGCGAAGTGCTCGCCACCGTATTTATGAATCGAGGCAGCAAGCTTGCGTCGCAGCGTTAGAGCTTGTGTTCGCGATGGATAAGAATTCATTTCATTCTCGTCTTTCTTCTAAGGCAATATATTCTTCTGTAATTCTGCAGCTTCCGCCATCGTGATTGTATTTTTGACTCTAAAAATTTGAATGTATAACAAGTTAGTTGCGAAGAGAGCATTCACAAATGAGAGGATGAGATATCTTTCCTCAACCCGTCCCGCCATTTCGCTACACATGGTTCTCCATCTTATTGTCAATCGCATTTTTAAGCTCTCGCCAACCCTTTGTTTCAACCCGAATACATCTTCAATACCTGGTCGCGACGAGTTGTTACTTATGTATGCTCCTAGGAATGTGGCTTGTAAATGATTAAATGATGTGATTGTGTTCCTTGGTAGACCCTCAAACCATTTTAGTGCTTCTCCAATTAGGCTTGACGCGAAATATTTACACAAAGATAGCATCATGATTCTCCCATTGCAACATACACCTCATATAGGCCTTGACATGCTGTATCGCACAGGTTGTTCCATCGAAGATGTTTGTTAATGCGGGAGATTGCACTTAGGTGGTATTCCTCCCATCCGCATTTCTAGCGTGAAGGGGTTCTTCGCAGCTTTCGCGATGGCTTCGTCCAATTGTTTCCTTCCTCCTTCCCTTCTATTGTTCAAAGAATCCTCTCATTTCAGCCAGTTCTCTTAAGATTTGTTCATTTGCCTTTAATTTGACTCTACCGGGTCTTTTTAGCTCGTTTCTCTCCTTCTTCGCTCGTGCCTGTTTTGACCTCCTTGCTCGTTATTTTCTTCTCTCCTTTCCCCGCGACGCTCTTCTTCGTTTCTTTCTTCAATTCGCACGCCATTATATCGGTTGTCTCTCTTCTTGGCTGTCTCTCGGCCTCTCACCGCGCCCTCTCATATTCTTCATTAATATTTCTATTAGTACGGTTCTGTTCTCTTCTTCTTTCTTGGTTATCATGGTTATTTTTAGGATTGCCTCCTCCATCTCTTGATTTTCCATTTCTTCTCTTAGCCTTTCTCTCTCGCGAGCTAGCCGCGCTTGTTCAATGTAGTGTCTCTCAATGTCATCCTCGATCTCTCGGTTTCTTCTCCGTTTCTTCTCTCCCGTGCAAGATTATTCTCCTTCAGCAGCTGGGTCATTCGGTTCTTGGAGTTGCATGTTTCCTTGATTTTCCCTATTCCGCTCATTTTGAAGATTTTGGCCGAGGAATATAACGATCTTCTATCTCTCCTCTTCTCTCGCCATGCTCTATATTCGGATTTTGTGTTTCTTCATTGGTGCTTTCTGTTGGTAAAACTCTCCTTCTTTCTTCTCCATTCGATCTTGAACTTGATCTCACGCTACTTCTAGATCTCCTATTTTGCAACCTCATATTTTCCATCCTCAATTCATGATTCTGTCTTGTCAAGTTTGCTCGTTCCTCCGCTCTAGCCGTCTCTCCTCATGTATTGTTTGTCTCAATCTTTCTAATGTCGTGATTTCTTCGTTACCTAAATTCATTTCTCCATTCATTTCTTGCTCTCCTCCTCCTTGTCCATTGTTCACCAACCGTCGCTCCCTCTTCTCTCTCGTCTTGAGAATCGATCTCCAAGTATGTACGCTTACTCTATCATAATCCTCGGCCGTGTTTGCTACTGGGAGATTGGTGGCTGATTTTGATCTTCTCCATCATTTCTCCTATTCATCCTTGATGATTCTCCTGTTTCATTCCTCCTTTCTCCAAGCAAGTCTCCCACTTCTTCTTACAATCGTTGGTTGCCCTTGTACATTTCTTCTTCTAGCCATTTTTCTTTTCCAATGAATTTTTGAGTATCTTCTCCAAATCTTTTTCTCGTTAATCCAAATTCCTTCCAATTTCTACGTCAATCTCTCGCACGATCCCTCGCTTTCTAGCGCATATGTAGTAGCAGGATTTCCCACACTACACCCCTTACTCGATTTTGCCTAATTAATCCATTAGAAGATGTAAGATCAAGAACATTTATTGATTGAGTTCATCAAGTGTTTACACATGAAAATAGAATTACACTTAGAAGTTAAAACACTCTTAAACTTTCTCTCCTAATGACTTGCCTAACAATTCTAAAAAAGATCTCCCCTTACAACAGACTCACTCGACCCTTTATATAGGGTAATACATAGTGGATGACAAACTAAACTATCCTTTATTTTCGGAATGTCTCGGCTAAGTGTCGCTGTACAACTATTCAATCTCGCGACACTTCTTAATCCTCGCCAGGTTCCACGTCTTTTAGTTGTTTTGTGTGTCGTTTCTCATCGCGTCGTTTATTTTAGTTTCCTGCGACTCCCTCGCGGTACCGTCGTTTGTTGATCCCGCGAGCCCTATGCATTGCGATATTATGATCCTACAAGACTTTTCATAGGAAAATAACATGTGATTCTATTAGGCTTGCCTTGGTCGGCCGCCTAAAACTTGCCACAAGTCCGTCAGTTTGGTGGCGAACTTGAATGGCTGAGATTACATCTCATGAGGAAGGGTAGTCGTTTATTATGGCCACATCTTTGTTGTATAACAAAGTGGCGCCATTAGCATAGTGACGCCTGGCGTAGCGGCATGCCAGTGGCGTTGTGGCATAGCCACGTCTGTGGCATTGTAGCATGGCCAAAGCTAAGGTTTGGCTCCGTGGAAAAAATTAGGGCTTGAGGGCGTGGCCAAGGCTAGGATTTGGCGCCGTGGTAAGAATTAGGGCTTGGCAGCATGGCCAAGGCTAGGATTTGGCGCCGTGGTAAGAATTAGGGCTTGGAGGCGTGGCCAAGAGTAGGATTTGGGTCCGTGGTAATAATTAGGGCTTGGCGGCGTGGCCAAGGCTAGGATTTGGCGCCGTGGTAAGAATTATGGCTTGGCGGGCGTGGCCAAGGCTAGGATTTGGCACCGTGGTAATAATTAGGGCTTGGCGGCTTGTTCAAGGCTAGAATTTGGCGCCGTGGTAAGAATTAGGCTTGGCGGCGTGTCCAAGGCTAGGTTTTGGCGCCGTGGTAAGAATTAGGGCTTGGCGGCGTGGCCAAGGCTAGGTTTTGGTGTCTTGGTAAAATTAGGGCTTGGCGACGTGGCCAATGTTAAAGTGGCTCTTCTATCACGGCAGAAAGGGCATGTTGGCATGCCGATCAATATGTTGTTGTGGTAAGGAGCGTTTGGCTTGCCAATTAGTATGGTGGCGCAACAGGGTGCGTTTGGCCTTTAATGTATGGTGGCAAGTTTAAATCGACTTGATTGGCCGAGGAAAGGGGCCGGCCAAGCATGGGAGTGGCGACACTTATGGTGAGAGTATAGCGTCTTTAGAGAGACCTGATTGGTCGATGGGAAGTGGGGCCGGCAAGTATGGGCCCAGCCACAACTTATGTGCGTGTGGATAATTTGAGGCGACACGATTGGTCGAGAGAAATAGGGCTGGTTTAGGAAGGGGTGTGGCCAATGGCAGGTGGCGCCAGTTGGCCTAAGGCATGGCCACGCCTCCCTTTGCTGCTGCGGTTCCCTGTTTTCTGATTCTGGGCAAGTTTTTGCACCTGCTAATCCATGGCGGATTGATTACCTAGTTCTCCTAGGCTTAATTTCAACAAGCAAAGTCTGATATACAGCGTGAGGCGCAAAACCCTAACTTCTGCAAGTTAGTCATGGCAATTGATTGAACTCTATGTGTTGACACAGAGTTCTTTTAAGTTCATTTCCCGAGAGCAGCATGCTTTTCTGATTGAATACCTCATGCAAAGACCTTATCCTTGATATTTGGAAATTCGTGCTACTCTGCTGCGAGCGAACACAAATCGTCATGCCATATCAACATTAAGAGTTCATCCGGAGAACATAGCATAAAAGGCATTCAAATGAACTTATATTATGAATATAAAGTGAGGCGCCGAAATTTACGTAACATCCGGGATGGTTTCTACATTCGCTAGTATGGATAAATTTCATGTAAGTATATTGAACGGCTCAATAAATATGTGGTGGAGAGGTTAGCACTCACGACACCGTTTCCCACAGAGTGACGTCACATCGGATGTAAGGTTTTACGATTTCAACCCTAAGATAAAAACCACTATCAACACATGTGTTTCTGACCTACAATGGTACCTGTGATCCCGGACCACCCATGATACTACACTCGTGTCCTTGCCCACCTACGATACTACACTCGTGTCCTTGCCCATTGGGAAATAGATGAGGTAGTACTTTGTAGGTACTTTCCCGCAAGATTAACTGGATCATATGGTATGAAAATTTACCAGCAAACTCAATTGACTCTTTTGAGCAATTGTCTACGGTATTTTTGGAAACATACATGTACAACAAATCAACAGAGGCTGGGTTAGATAGGCTATTTGCTTTAGCTATCGGTCCCCGGGAATCATTAATGCAATACACAGACAGGTGGAAAAAGACGTGCCTAGAAATTGGAAAAGTCAATCCAGAAATTAGCATTAATTGTTATAAGTACGGACTTGATAGAACCTCAGCTATCTTCGTGGAGCTTCACAATAAAGCCCTTGATTCCGAAGGAGAGCTCAGGGTTGTCCAAGACCGCTATATCAGACACGAAGAAATCCGAAGGACAACCCCAGGGCACAAGCAAAGGAAACAACAGGACCGCAAAGAACTAACTCTCTGGAACCAATTCCGGAGATACCTAAGAGGAAAAACGAGACCGGGGGCAGAACCAGCTCTCAAGACAAAAGATCGAAATACGGAGAGGGCAAAGGCATAGGAAAGGGAAGAGACGAGTTCGTCGATAAGATCTACACAAAGATAAATACCACATTCTCCTACATCCTAAGCAAGGAAGGAGCAAAGTCGGCTTTCCTTACCCTAATACTAGGGTAAAGCAACCAGAGAAAACGAAGGAGGCTAAGGAGTACCGAGAGTACCATCGTATTATGGCCATACTACTGATATGTCCTATCACCTAAGGAACACATTTCATAGATTCAGGCGAAGGAAAATTCATGGAGTACGTACAGATACATCCAGCTGAAACTGAGGTGATCCCGAAGAAAAGGGTAGAATTACCTCAGGACGGCAAATACATCAAAATGATCACCTTCTCCAGCGGAGGTCAAGAAGAACTGCTCGAAGACATCCTCGAGTTAGCTCGAAACAAAAAAAAAGCTAGAAACCCACGAGGTGTTCAAACTAAGCGGACCACCTACTAGCACTTGGGAAGAATGGATGGCCACGCCATTAACATTCTCAACAAAAGACGTCAATCAGGAGGTCGAAATGCACAACGATCTACTTGTGATCACTCTTCCAATACATGGATGGAACGTTATCAAGGTCCTCGTTGATGGGGGCAGCTCGTTAAATGTATTGTTTTACGAACCCTACCTACGTATGGGTTGGGTTTGACAGCGGAGCAAATGTATTCTTCCACTTGCACAATATACGGTTTCAATGGAGAGTCTCTAGACCAAAAGGAGAAATTGTCTTGCAGGTACGTGCAGGACCCTTAATAACCAATACAAGGTTTTGCGTGGTGGAAGCACCATCGCCGTATAATGTAATCATGGGCAGACTATGGGTCCATACATTACGAGAAACAACTTCGACATATCATCAATACCTTTGATTTCCTACACCCATGGGTGTAATGGAAATCAAAGGTAATCAGCAGGACGCGAGGCTATGCAATCTAGCAGAGGTCAGACTCAACGAAGAAAGAGCTGTTGCTCAACATCACGAAAGAAAAAGACGAAAAGCAAACACCAACGAAGTGAAGGACGGAGCCTTCTTAGTACCCGAAGCCATCTTAGTTCCAGAGACAAGCACCTCCTCCACCCCAAAGGCGAACGTCTCAGCCAAATGACAATTACAGAAAAGCACTCCTCAACGTCCTCAGAAACAAACCTTCTCACCGGTGGAACCAACAAAGAAAATCAACATCGGAACGGAAGCAGAACCAAAAATGATCAACATCGGAACTTTACTTGAAGAGGAAGAGGAGATGCAACTACAAAGGCTACTAAGGGACTACGCAGATGTCTTTGCGTGGTCAATGGAAGACATGCCTGGAATTGACCCGAATTTGGTCTCCCACCACCTTCGGCTCAAACCAGAAATCCCACCATTCAAGCAACGCATCCGTAAGGTGGCAGACATCTACCAAGATGCGGTAGATAAGGAGTTACAAAAGCTACTAACCGCAGGGTTCATACGAGAAGTCAAGTATCCCACATGGATATCCAACATGGTGATTGTGCCCAAGAAGAACGGAGGCGTACGCATTTGCATCGACTTTAGCAATCTCGACAAAGCATGCCCCAAAGACAGCTACCCGCTGCCAAACATTGACCAACTAGTCAATGCAACCGAAGGTCACCAGAGGCTATCCTTCATGGATGGATACTCAGGTTACAACCAAATCGCCCTTGCAGAAGAAGACCAGATCATACTGCGTTCTTTGCCCCATGAGTCTTGTATTGCTATACAAGGATGCCTTTTGGACTAAAGAACGCGGGGGCAACATACCAGCGATTGGTAGACAAAATCTTTAAGCCGTGGATAGGCAAGATAATGGAGGTCTATGTGGACGATATGCTTGTCAAGAGCAAAGAGGCGAAAAACCACCTGTCAGACCTAAAGGAAATATTCGAAGCCATGAGAAACTTCCACATGAAGGTGAACCCGGAGAAATGCACATTCGGAGTAACCTCAGGAAAATTCTTGGGATACTTGGTAACAAAGCGAGGAATAGAAGTGGACCCCGAAAGGGTCAGAGTAATAATGGAAATGTCATCTCCACAAACACTAAAAAAGAGTACAAAATGGAATCTTAGCTTCCATGGGAAGATTCATAGCAAGATCATTAGATAAATGCAAGGCATTTTTCGATACACTAAGGAAAGGAAGCAGGTTCATTTGGACCACGGAGTGCGAGCAAGCCTTCCAAAAAATCAAGGAATATTTGACTTCGGTACCCATCCTACAGAAGCCGGAGCCAGGTGAAATCCTTGATGTGGCGGACAGGTCAATTTTACCTTCACAGCAAGGCTAAGCCCCAGTCGCTCCACTCGAAGACAAAAATAAAATAAAAAAACAGTAAAAATATACTCTTAATTCAAAGATCCTCAGGCAACAGCATGTATGCAACGCCAAAGGTAAGAATGAGAACGAAAAATGTGCATATAAATAATCATTTGTCGTAAGAAAAATGAAGACACATCTATTCATTGCACATAATAAATTTAAGTACCAAGTTGTTTTTTTAAAATTGATTAGGCAATGAAGACTTCTCAAACATTACAATCTTAATATGGACTTGATAAAATTCCAACCCCAATATTATAAGAACCCACCATAAAAGCCAACTTTGTAAGCTAAGGAAGAGTTTATAAAGGTGGGAATGTTATTTATGCCCCTACTATCCATGGGCTTTGTACGAACACCCTTCAGTGGGCATCTTTGCAACCTGGCTTAATACCCAAGAAGCATTGATTTCCGTTTTAACCTCCATTATAATTAATATGTCCGGAACATCCCCGATTTAGTTTTCTTGATAGAATCGAGTTTTGAGAGAGAGGAAGAAATTGTTGGGAGAGTTTTAGTTGAGATTAGAGAGAGCTCATAGTTGAAATCGTGAGGAAATTGATTTAAACATAAAAAGTTTTGAATCTAGTTGATTTGTTTAAAGATTTGAGTAATCGAAGATCTATCAAAGTAGAAGATTGCAGTTTGAGAATATTTAAATCGATTTCATCAAAGTTCTATCAAGTAGAAGATTCAAACTTTAATTTGATTCGGAAAAATTGTTTTGATTATTCTATTGATGCGTATTCGTGAATCAAGCTTGAATCATTATTTTGATTAGATTGAAAGTCGATTGCAGAGATCGAAGCTTTTGAATAATTATTCGTGAATATGAAGCTTGAATCATTATTTTGATATTACTGAAGCTTGATTCACTAATTTGAGAGATCAAACGATTTGAATTCTTTTCATTATTCAAGTTCAATCTAGTTAACAGGTTGGATTTTCTTTTTTGCTCTAATCTTTTGTTTTGAATAATGTAATGTACAAATTGTTTGTTGTGTTCATATCCTTTTGTGATTAACCGTGAATTCTTCATGCTTGTACCTTTTGAATAAGTTGTTTTTTCAATTTATGATTATCATTTTGAAACACAATGAAACGGATTATTGTTAGTGAATATCAAAACAATTCAGAAACAATGTAGTTGTTGGTGATTATTGTTAGTGAATATTAGGTCATATTGTTAGTTTTTCATATGTATTGTTGGTGGTTTTGGTTTTTCTGATACAACAATGTAGTTGTTGAACCTGTTACATACACAACAATGTAGTTTTTGATGTGTATATTTCATCTTTTTCCACTGATTTCCATGAATATACTTCTCACGAGGGGCGCAACCCCGAGTGATTTATCATTAGAGTTTTTAAGCTACAGGACATGCTGAATCACATATTTGAATCTCAGGACATGTTGTAGGTTATATTTTTGTTATCCAACAATGTAGTAGTTCAACCTGATTGCCTTAGTTAGTGAATACAAGCAATGTAGATTGTCAATCTGTTTATTGCTAGGACTGAGTAGTACCACCAAAAAGCAATCTCAGGACATGATGTAGTTTACATTTGAATTTCAATGTACTGAAAACACATATTGAACCTCAGGACAACTTGTCCAAGTTGCTTTCAATCTCGAAAACAACTTTGCTTGTAGTTGCTTCTAGTTTTGGAAACAACTTTGGTTTGTTGCTTCTAATTTTTTCTCCAAACAACCTGTTGTGGTTGCTTCCATCCTATGGAGGCAACTCATATCTTATTATCCTTTGCAATTTACTGAGTTTTCTTTTTTTTTGTTAGGTCAATATGGTTGTCGCGGAGATTAACTTTTGCAACTTAAGCATCTCTCATGTTATCTACGAATCAACTACCTTCAAGGAGATGCAAAGTATTGTGTTACGTTCTTGGAGTATTCTTTCTCAAGTCCCTTTTGCGATTCTTTCTGATGTTAATGGTGTACTTCAAACCGTTCGGTCTGATTTAGATTTGAATTTTCTTGTTATATACTTTGCCAAACTAAGAGTATAGAAGTTTTGAAGTTCAAGTTTGAGGAGGGAAAGACGAAGTTGTTGATGTCATATTGAAGTATCAAGTGGAGAGTGGGTACAGGTTCTGAGGTTGATGTTCTGTGAAATCTCTCATTTTGCATTAGAATTGTCAACTGATTTCATTTGCCCCAGTTTGTTTTATGTTTTTTTGAACCTTTCTTTTATACTGAAGTTCTGATTCTGTTTTTGTGAACTTGGATGTATTTTTAATTGATAATGGTACACTCTTAGTTATTCTGCAGTTGTTATGAAATAATTTTGGTCTGTAATTTTTTTTGCTCTGTTGGTTATGTCCACATATTCTTCAAGTTGCTTTCATATTATGGAGACAACTTTTTCTAGTTGCTTGCATTTTGGGAACAACTTCTACAAGTTGCTTCCATTTTTATAGCAGACAACTTGTTCTAGTTGCTTCCATTTCTGCAAGTTTGTTTCATATTATGGAGACAACTTCTGCAAGTTGCTTTCATTTTATGGAGACAACTTGTTCAAGTTGCTTCCATTTTTGCAAGTTGTTTTCATATTATGAAGACAACTTCTGCAAGTTGCTTTCATATTACGGAGACAACTTGTTCAAGTTGCTTCCATTTTTACGGAGCAACTTCTGCAAGTTGCTTACATTCTATGGAGACAACTTGTTCAAGTTGCTTCCATTTCTGCAAGTTGCTTTCATATTATGAAGACAACTTACGCAAGTTGCTTTCATATTATTGGAGACAACTTGTTCAAGTTGCTTCCATTTTGCAAGTTGCTTTCATATTATGAAGACAACTTCTGCAAGTTGCTTACATTCTATGGAGACAACTTGTTCAAGTTGCTTCAATTTTTGCAAGTTGCTTTCATATTATGAAGACAACTTCTGCAAGTTGCTTTCATATTACGGAGACAACTTGTTCAAGTTGCTTCCATTTCTGCAAGTTGCTTTCATATTATGAAGACAACTTCTGCAAGTTGCTTACATTCTATGGAGACAACTTGTTCAAGTTGCTTCAATTTTTGCAAGTTGCTTTCATATTATGGAGACAACTTCTGCAAGTTGCTTATATTTTATGGAGACAACTTGTTCAAGTTGCTTCCATTTTTGGAACAACTTCTACAAGTTGTCTCTCTGTATTTTTTACCTATGCATACCTGCAACCATAAAGAAATATTGCAACACTGAATATAATCAATGGAAATAATCAAACAATAGAAGTCTACTTAGATAATAGCAACATAATGTTTACAACCAATAATACTAACAAGTTCAATCAAATAATACTAACAAATGTAGTTCAATCAGATAAATACTAACAAATTTAGTTCAATCGAGATAATACTAACAAGTTTTCCTTTTCAATTAGTCCTATTGGGAGTGTATTAAAACAGACGTAAATACGTTCCTTTCTCGATCTTGCTTCCCATTCATTTGTTTCCTTCATATATGCGAACGCCAGCTTCGCCCTCTTCTTGTTGATCTTTTTAATGTAAGCATATGTTTCTCCTCCTTTTAGAAGTTCAAACAATCGGTATTTCACCAACGTTTTCATAAACCAAACAAACAAAAATTGCACAGTCTGGGTATCTTTCTTGTTGAAGCACTGGAACAATCTATCCATGAACGAACGCCAAAGCATGATCAGTATGATTATATGAAAGCATACAAAGTAACCTACTTCACTAGATTGAACAAATGCCAAAGCATGATCAATATGATTCTATAAAAGCATTGAAGAAAGCACAATTACAAAAAGATTATACAATAACCAAATGAACATTCATAAACGTAGCATACTGAACATGTTTAGAACTCAGAGAATTGACAAATAACATGTTTCACTCACACAGAATACAAATATAGAGTCAACTAGCACAATTTTTGTCTCTAAATATGAAGGCAACTAACAAAGTTGCTTTCAAATATGGGAACAACTAGCATAAGTTGCCTCCCCAAATACAAAGACAACTAGTACAGGTTGTTTACATACACACCATTAGAACCATTATGCAGTGATTCAAAATAAACTACAGTTCTAATTCAACATAATGAAACAAAGTAACTATGATATAGAACAAATTAAAAGTTGAGAGAAACTAGAAAAAGTTGTTTCCACATCTCATGAGCAACTTCATCAAGTTCCCTTTAGAAATGTAGTCAACTAACTCTAGTTGCTTCCGAATCTGGTAGAAAGGCACAAATTGTATCGATGTCTGGAGCCAAAGAATTGACAAATAACATGTTCTGTGACACTTATTGTGCATTTGAAGTCCAAAAAATCACAGATTAAAACCAAACACTCATATAAACCATCAAACACTTATACAAGAGGCAGAAATCATATATGAAACAATTATGCTTCAATAACTGAATCAACAACTGCTAATTCAAAAACCCTAACTGATACAAAATAACTTCTGAATCAAAATAACTTCAACAACCTAAAATCAGAAACAAAATAGAAACAAGATAGACTACTAATCAGAAACAAACAATCAAAATCGATGATAAAAGTTTGTTTTACCTTTCTGAATTCAAACTGGAAGACTTCTACTTCTTTATCAGTAACGGAATCAGTCGTTTGGTTTATTTTTCATCACATGCAACATGAAATCGAAGCAAATTAGTATGAATCAGTAATTGAGAAAATATAAATCGATTTTTCAGTAATTTTTTTCAACAATTTCGTTCCGAAACCTAAAAAAATTGAATTCATCGATGATTAAACTAAATCAAACACAAAATCTATGTATTACCTTGGATTTTTTTGTTGTTGTTACTCATTTGCATCTCTGAAACCTAATGAAATCAATTTTTTCTTCTGTTTTCAGTTGAATTTCTTCATCTAAATCAAAGAACACTTCAGATCTACTAGGTTTCTTTCGGATTTGAGATGATTTTGTAAGTTTTCAGTGGTGATTTCAGTTTTTTTTTCGGTTTTTTTTTTTCGTTTTCTCATCTGAAACTGTGAGAGAGAGAGAGAGAGAGAGATGGAATGAAATGGGAAATAGCCGGCGCTTTAATCCTCTGCAACTGTTATTTGTATTTATTTGAAGGCTATTTTGGTAATCTTGCAATTCGGGTTTGGGCTTTTTCATATCTAGGGGTGTTTGTATAAGTTGATAAGGGTGTTTTGGAAGGGGCCCTATACTAGGGGCATTTAAATAATGTTCCCTTTATAAAGAAACTCGCCAGATTTTAAGATGCCACCAGCACATTCTCTTAATAACGTGGGGGTTTTAGCTTAAAGAGCAAATGAAACATAAAAAAACAAAATAAGGAAAAGAAATATAGAATATTACGTACAGTACACTTAGGTGATAGTTGAACACAAGATTGAACACTCGGTCCTAAAACAAGATCAGTTGACGTCCATTTTAATAATCCTATAGCTAGCAAATGTAACTTGGTAAGTTGGTATTACATTTACAAAATAAAAGTTCCACAGATAGTGATACAAGATTTTAAGACCTGCCAGTAAAAGATAGTTATGTATGCATTTAAAATGAACATCCCAAGTCAGACCTTGTACCGTACTATATCATAAATACACATAGGCACCTAAATGCGACAAAATGTAAGTTACGGTCGACATACAACTACCCCAGATAGTCCCGTGATATACACATCAAAATGTAAGTTACTTGTTCGGCTTATCTTTGCAACTTCTCTTCGTACTCTGTGGGGGGAAAACAAAACAAAACGGGGTGAGCGAATGCCCAATAGGGATTACGAAATAATGTGCTGAAAGTAAAGCAATAAAAATGCAAATCAAACTAAATAAGTTGATCATCAAATATAAATGCGTAAGCAATGAGCACCAACAATAATTAAGTAGAGAAAGAAATACTCACGCAAATACCATTTAAACAAGATTCAGAGCTGTAAATAAATTTACTCTACTATTCATGGCCAGTGCCACCGTTATGATAGTTCTGGATACCAGCCATCGTTGCCGCAACGATCTTCCGGGTAGCCACCGAGGTGGTGGGTGCCACTTAGGCCCGACGTTCCTAAAGTAGAGTCTAGTTCCTCGTGAAAGCTAATCACAAATGAATTCTCATGTAAAGAACACTTTCTGAAACCGGATCCAATTCTCAACAATCAAGAGCAACGACCCCGCAACTTACCAAAAGCCCGCGCCAAGCAAAATACCAAACTTGAAGTATAGTTTACACACCATAGAAATTTCAGTAAAACCATATCATAAAAACAGAGTACAAGATACACATAATTCATCCCAAATGGGCCTTGCCCAAGGAATGTGCATTTGATATCAAGCAGGTGATCAATTGGCCTTAAAAGAAAATAAAAAAAAGGATTTCATGTATATGGTAGTACAGCTAAAAATGGATGAGAGACATTCAAGGTAAAACAAAGTTAAGGTTGGAAATTAAATTTGGGGAGGTAGCCAAAAGAGTTAAAGCAAGGAAAACCCATAAAATGATTTTGAAGGATTTCAACTGTTAGCTATGAGTGGAGTTTCTAAAAATAAAAATTCATTTAGTTATTTAAGAAAAACAACTAAAGGTAGTTTATGAAGAAAATATGATGAAGTTAGACTAGCAACATAGGGAATAAACTAAACTCATCAATTGGTTCGTGGGTTAGTTTTCCTTCCCATTTTCTTGCTGCAAGACGATAGGAAAATAGAACGATAGGAAATCAACAAGACGTTGATAAATTGAGTCTCGGGCTAGAAGCCAAATTACTCATTGATAATCCAAAGATTATTTTCTTAAATCAATAATAAAGTCCCCTTCCTAAGAATACCTAGTCGCCTATTTATACTAGAAACATAAATCCAAACAAAGAAACCCTAAACTAAATGCGGAAACAACTAAAAACGTCCCTAAAATCATAAGACATTCCTAATTAGACAATAACCCTAAAGAAGGACAATATGCCCCTGCATCAACCACCCCCGGTTGAAAGATTTCTCGGCTCCGACGAGAACGTCATAATAACTTCCAGCTGCCTTCCCACGATCAAACACAAAACTTGTAGCCTTAGAGATCCTAAGACGCAATAAGCAAGAATTGTTGTTCAACTTAATTGAACCATATGATACCCTCGCAGCTTTCCCTCGATAAATTCGAAACCACAATCATCATTGCTGATTCCCACAGCAGGCTCTAAATCCATTACCCCATCTTGATATTCAAAGAGAGTTAATCTGTGGTCCGCACTAGTCATCGTACCACGGCAAGCAAAAATGAATTTCTCCCAAGCTTTCCTTGTAATACTTTATGCCATCTATTAGCATATGCTGCCATTGTATACATCCCACTGATCATACTAGTGGTTTCTTCTAGAACAGTTACATGACCTAGCTTGATATCTTTGCTAGTTGCTAACCCTTCCTCCACATCACAAGCTCTTTTTATGACATCTAGAGGTGAACTACATAGGACAGCAATACATTCCTCAAGGTTAGATTGACTAGCAACATAGGGCATAAACTAAACTCATCAATTGGCGCTAGAACAAAACAAACCCACGAACCCTAGCTAGCTATCATGGCAGGGAAAGTTAGAGGTGGTGGTGGAAGAGGTACTAAAACTTATCAAGCAGAACTTAGAGAGATTAGAGTTATAGTTGACAACATGTTTCCGTGGTTGGAAAGGCTGGAGCAGAGAAGCAAGTTGAAGAACTTGTTGCGACAGTTGGAAAGGCTAGAGCAACAGAGACGTGCGAAAGCCCTTATGGAGATACCGTAAGGCCAACGCAAACCTTTAGATTCACCGGAAGGAGTTTCTAAAGTATATCAACATGAAGACGCAGTAGTCGATGAAAATCTTTTTCATAGACCTGTTATTCGTGAGGAAACACCATTCTCAATGATTGAGAGTGAAGGCGAACTCGTTGTTCGTGAGGAAACACCGTTCTCAATATGCGAGAGTGAAGAAGATAGAGTTGTTGTGGATTGGGACTTACCACCGGTCTAAGATATTTACCCAGAAGTTGAAGACAAAGTTTTGCTTATTTCTGATGGTATTGATCTGGAAGACAGCTATTTGGAAGACAGCTACTCAGAATTTGTAGAACAAGGTATGCTTACATCTGCTGGTACCGATTCTTTTATTAAGGAAGACACAAGCATCATGGGTAATCCCATAAACCTATTTCTTGTTATGTTTGTAAAAATCTAGCTCTGCATATGGAAGACAATCTTAGTGCAAGGTCAGATTTTTATAAGTACAAGGAAGAATTTAAACATAGAGAGAATTGTACCGGTAAAATTCGAGGGCATTTTCTCAAACAAAGGGAGGAGTATGATGATGGAAGAAGTACCAAACATAGTAAGTATTCCAATACTATGTCATGATAATGAAACTCAAGGTCCATGTGTGTCAGAAACTACGAGTTCTGAATTGTATGTGAAGAAGTTCGGTCATAAGGGAACTTGGGAAGAAAACTATAGAAGTAGAATTCGAGGTCGAATTTTCTCTAACAGTGAGAGGGACTCAGTGACGGAAGATTCCTTTGCCATGGAATTGCATTACTCAAAAGAGTGTGCAAAGACTTGTGATGAGTTGGGGGCTCAAGGTGAGATTCTCAGTTGTACTGTTACTAGTAAACTATGTGAGGCTGCATACAAGTATCATCTGCAACATGGCGTCGGACCAGTATCACTATTTTTGGACCAGCAATTTGGCGAGGGAAGAGAAGCTTATGCTGGTGATATAAGACGTATCAGTCACGAGGTGTGTGCAGTCATCAAGAAGAAGAAAACAGTAGCAGTGGAAATGACAACAATTATTGGCAGGAATTTGATATTGGACGCAGCCGAAGCATTTAAGAATGCGTCACTTTCAGTTGAATGTGTTAACAGTGAGAACTGCCATGAGATGATGGATTGCTGGAGTTTGATGACAAGTCAGTTAACGGAGATATGCAATGTTTTTAGCTTAGAATCAGTACTTAGATATTGCTCGCATCCACGGTGTCTCGCAGTTGTAATTCTTAGTGGGAAGCCTACTAATCAGAAGTGGGTTAGTAAGGTTGTTAATCAGTATTCAACAATCCTCGGAAAAGTCAGCTTGTGACGGGTTTTGGTATATTTTGGGAATTGCATTGCAGCAAGAAAATGGGAAGGAAAACTGGAGCCACTGCACTTCATCTTTTAAGTGTTGTTGAAAGCTCGGAGCTTGAACGAGACAATTTTATTAAGCAACGTAAGCAACCTAAGACAAGTGACATTAGTGTCATGGTTGGGGTGCTAAAGAATCTAAAAGAGCCTGACGTTCAACCAAGGTGTGATCATGCTATCAAAGTGAAAGCTGGACTCTTTGAAGTACGTGAATCCAACATTGAGAATTTGTGTTTGGAGAGTCAACAACAAAGGTTAGAAACTATAAGGGCCAACTCTGTATACTGTATATGGTGGTTATGGATAGTTTTTATCTCCCTAGAAATTATGGTTACCCTTTGGCAAGAATATTTGGTTGCAGCTCTAAGGAATTCATTATTAGATTTTATTCTTAAGGTAACAGATGTGACAAGGTGATTAGTGAATAAGATAACGAATAGTAGAGATACATACTATCTCGCTGAATTAGAGCTGGAGAAGCTTGTTTGTCGATTTATCTCGCACAATAGTGCGAATGAAGACCGTGAAGAGAACATGCAGACACAACAGAAAATGGTGGTCATTGGTTTCACAACAATAAATGGGAGTCAATCTAACCTTGAGGAATGTATTGCAGTCCTATGTAGTTCACCTCTAGATGTCATAAAAAGAGCTTGTGACGTGGAGGAAGGGTTAGCAACTAGCAAAGATATCAATCTAGGTCATGTAACTGTTCTAGAAGAAACCACTAGTATGATCATTGGGATGTATACAATGGCAGCATATGCTAATAGATGGCATAAAGTATTACAAGGAAAGCTTGGGAGAAATTCATTTTTTGCTTGTCGTGGTACGATGACTAGTGCGGACCACAGATTAGCTCTCTTTAAATATCAAGATGGGGTAATGGAGTTAGGGCCTGCTGTGGGAATCAGCAATGATGATTGTGGTTTCGTATTTGATCGAGGGAAAGCTGCGAGGGTATCATATGGTGCAATTAAGTTGAAGTTGGCAAGGGTATAATCCTCCTGCGTAGACCTTCCCTCAACAAAGGGGTCATAAGACTCCAAAGTTGTCTACGATACCACCACTCACGAAGGGAGCGCCAAAAGTTACCAGTATATTGCATAACTCCTCGGACCGGAGTCTTGTTCGCTGGGTCATCCCTGGTAGACAAAACGTCATAGTAGAAGGGATCCTTTCTACTAAATAAAGGGAGGAGAATACCTGCGGCCAATTGGCCAACACTAATCAGAAGTTTATTCTTATCGTAAGGAAAACCTCGGATAAGGGACTCGGTGAGAACATCAGGACCATTGACAAAGGAGATTTCAAACTTATGGAGACGAAAAGATTTGGTGATCTCAGCTAAGGGAAAGTGAGCGTAGCTATCTTTGTCACGAAGTGTCAGCCTTTGAAGTTCATAATGAGGAGGAGGAGGTGGAAGATCCTCAACAGCAACTTCTTCTACCTCTGGGTCCGCAGTAGCCTTAGTGACCACAGCCATCTCAGTACCAACAGGTACCTCAGTATCCTTAGGGGTGGAGACGACGTAGCATCAGGATGATCCATCCGCGGAGGTGGATCAGCAGACGAAGAGGTTCTTTACCCCTTATGCGTAGGCTTCTTCGGAAGTCAACAGGAAGAACGGTTCATTAACAATGGCGGACTGAAAATCACAGTCGACTCAAAAGAAAATTGGGGGAAAAAACAGACATACTTGGGGCATGGGTTTTACTAAACCAACCAAAGGAAGCAATTTAAGCTCGTCAAAGGCCAAAATAAAAAATTATTCATCACCATGGATGAAATTGCAGATGAAGAACAATCATGGCGGAATCAACATCAAAATGCGAAGTGAAAACAAACCCAAACTCTCATACAACATGAAGAAGACAACAAAAGCCTCAAATGATGCATGGAGACATTCAAGAGCATCCATAGACAATCAATAACAATTAATCAAAGCCGAAGCAAGGAGAATCCAATGCGAAATCCCAAATAGACAGAGATAAGAAGCAAAGTGTCACTTACTTGTATACAATGATCGAGTGTTAAACAGGAGCCTTGGAGAATCAAAAAAGAGGATCAACAGTTAACAGCGGAAGAAAGATTTCTATGCATGAAAGAGACATAGAGCGACATTTCGAGGGGAAGAAAAGGAGTTAATGAAAATTCCTCCTCTTTATTCTCTTCTTATAGGCGGCTGAAGAATCCAAAAATTTGGATGTCCCGAAATTCAAGGGGAAGTTATTGCATGAAAGGACATGTATGGACCACCCAATCGGTACGTGCAAAAATGGCGGCGTTACGTGAGTTTTCTTCCAATCCTACCAAACGGTAGAATATGAAAGAAAATGGGCAAACTGTGAATACCAATATTATGCAAAGCACTTGTCACGATCTCAGTGGTCGGATACAAGATAACTGTGTAGCCCTCGCTATACAGAGGAATCCAAGTGACAGAGGATACCTTCGTAGATCTACTTTATCTCGTCCCAAGAAAGGATGCGTCGACGACGAAGATGAAAGAAGTAAAAACCTAGTCTATGGGGAGGCAGCTGGCGAAGGGACAGAGGTAGATGACATATCTAATCAGCATTAAATGCATAAATCTCTTATCTACACGCATATCAAAGCACATGGAGAAAGATGATGTGGCGGGACCAGACTGGCAGAGGATGGCGGTGTACGAAGGTACAATCTGTACCAAGGATGGGAATTTCCCAAAGGAACGTGGGTCAGCTGAGGTAAGCGAGTTCGGATCAAGAAAGCACGCACGAACAGAAGGTACCATTTGTAAGAAAGGTATATCAGAAACGATGGACCCAGGCTGACAAAGATATACCGGAGCGGAAGGGCTATAAATACCAAGCCTCACCAATAAACTAAGGGCATTCAATATCTAGGAGAGAAGATCTAGTCTTAGCTTATACCTCTTTAATGTTTAGAACTTAAGTATTTACTTCAACTTGAGTTCTCTCTATTACTACAGGAAGCATTTAAGATCTTTGTAACCACCATAACTCAATACAAAAAATCACTCATTACCCCTTGGACGTAGACTAAAGTCGAACCACGTAATCTCTTGTGTCTCATGATAACTTAGTAGCTTTTACATTATATTTGTGTTCTTAATTATCATTGCGATCTTGAGTATCTTTTACTATTTAGCATTATCAGTTCAACAGAGGCATCAATACTACTTAGTATCCGATTCTTTGAGATGTATACATTACGTAGACTATGGGAAAACGAGTAGTCAAAAAGAAAAATCTAATAGCAAATAAAAGGCACGTGATCTTCCTTTTCTTTTTTTATATATAAGTAAAATAAATTACAAGTTATCTCATTTCTCTCCTTTCTTCCCTCTAGAATCTAGACGTAGGCAATTTTTGGAGAGGATTAAAATTTTCCTAAGAGGGTTAAATAAACAACATTTATAATTCTTAAAACACATAGAACTTCTTCGTCCTCTCTTGGTACCTATTGAGCTGTCTTCTAATGCCGGAAACGTGTAAATCTCCACAAGCAAGTTGTGAGAGATGAGCGCCACTGCTCGTGATAGAACTATCAATATGGGATCCTGAGCCCTTCTATCAAAATTGATAAAAATGTCACGATGGCCTATACAGGATAAGAAAGTCTTGTTAGTGACTGGGAACGACGTTATAGCCTTCTTCCCGGTCGAAGATTTGTGAGTTGAGAGAGACCTTTCAGCCTTCTCTGATTTAGTTACATTTCAACAGTGATTTCAGCAGCAGTAGTACTTAGATTTTGTTATTTATTGTTTTTCTTAGTTTAGAACTTAAGGTGTAGATTTACGAAGGTTTTTCCATTTACTGATGATGCTTTCTTCTTGTCGTCCGGAAGTTTGGCTGCGTCTTTATAACATTTCTATCTGCACTTTCAAGTGTTTCTCATATGGCTTTATTATCTATCCTACTTTGGCTACTAGAGTTTTAAAGTTCGTCAATATGGAGCTACAGTCTCCAAATTATGCCTTATTCCGGTCAAGATTTGCGCAAACTATTCCTTCGAAGATGGATCATATTTTTCTTAAAAAGAAAATACATGAAATGGTCCTAAACACCATCCTCTTCCAGTTTTATCGGATCTATCATATTTGTAATTTTTCAATTCACGGTATTTCTTTTTTTCTCTTATCGAAATACTTAGTCTCATTACAATATGTTGTTCTTGTTACTCAGAGGTTCTTCGTGTTCTTGAACTCCATGTATCCTTGGATTCGCTATTAACGAAATTTGATCTTGCTAAAAAAAAAAGATAAAGAAAGAAAAACGACAAATGATACTTTACATTTTTATCCTTATCGGCATTAAAGGGTGTGGTCGGGGAGAGATATACCTAATATCTCGGGGACAATTCGAAGCAGTGGCCTAGTATAAAAGGTGGGATGATTTCACGATTCCCAAGTTGCTTATGATGTATTTGTATTTGGGTACCAGCAGGGCCGTCTCTGAAGTTTCGATGGCCTTGTGCGAAAGAGATCTGAACGCCTTTCTATCCAATTTTTTTTTTCACACATAAATAAAATCTACTTAATAGTATTGAAACGAAGGGAAACGAAGGGAAGCGACTAACCTGTTGGACTGAATTTTCTCTTGTCTCTCTGGTTTCAGTTTTATTTTGAGATGCCTGTTGATTGCCTTCTAGGGTTTTCGTTAGATTTAAAAGAAGTTAAGTTATCCAAAATGGGCTATTTTTAGTTCGATTCCAACCAAAAAAGATAGTGAATCAGTTGGGCCCAATACTAAACACTGCATAAAAATACGCCTTCACAAATGGTACGCCTTGTGCGGGAGCACACCTTGCTCCCCTTCAAAACCGTACCAGAGTGGTAATAGATGCATGACTCAAACATACGCTCATGACAGCCTATGGGGATAGACATACTGCTCTTTGCACGGGGTACAATAAACATGAGCCAATAGACATACATTTAATTAGCACGCTATTTCCAATGCATCCGTATATTTTAATAAAAAAATGATGCTCTGTATTCTTTTGCCTTTTAAAAAAATCCTCTAAGATACTTCACAAATCCTCTTTTGCAAGGTTGTTTACTAGACAAACATCAAAAACTTTACAAATCCATTAAAGGGTTTTTAAGTGGATAATGGGAATCCCAGGTTCGAGTCCCCAATGTGATAATGAAAGAATTAACATGGAAGGTAGTGTTAGTTTGCCCCCTTGTGACACAATCTCGCCCCCCCCGCCGATTGAATTGGCAAGGTTATAATCCTCATGGCCAAAGGCTATACACAACAAACTTAAAATTAATGTAGTAGTATGTTGTTGGAGCTTAGCTTGTTAGGCTTCCAACTAGTTAATGTAATAATCGTTTTCTATCATTAGTTGTGTTTGTGTTCGATGCTCTCACCATCTCTCCCTATAAATACAATACAGATGCATTTTTGTTTCATACCTATAAAGACTTGTTATTTAGAGCTTATATTTGTTATACTCTTTGTCACCCAAAAATTTGGATGTTGGAGGAAACTATAAAGAGAAATCTTCAATAGTATCACTGTCGTATTATCTATTGAGTAAGGAATTTGGGGATTTGTTCTTGCAGATGGAAGACGGTTGATTAGCTATGGTCTGATATTTGATGCTATTTTCTAAACAGAAACCTACCATTTTAAAGTTGTATTGCATAGAGATATGGGCTTTGTGTGTGAGCTATGAAATATTGTATCACTACCATTCTAAATAGAAATTTCTTTTTGCATTCCCGTACATGTTTTTTTGTAGTCCTCAAGCTCTTTATCCCGACAAACCACAATTGACATTTGAATCTCGTACTCTTTTAGTTTTACGGAGACATGTTTACATCACCTTATTGGTTCCTATCTATTAAGAACTCGCGACAGTGGTTCCCCTGAAAAAAATGTAGGACAAAAGTATTTTAATATTAATAACTAGAAACTGGAGTGAACATCAATGTAGAAATGATAATAACTTGTGTATCTAGACACATAATTGTGTTCTTCAATTTTGCTGGAGTGAATGAGTGACTACTGGAAGACAGGCGCCCAGGGCCGGCCCTGAGGGGAAGCAACCGAAGTACTGCTTCGGGCATCAAAATATTTGGGGCATCAAAATCGAAATTCATGTCTCTTTTTCATTACACAAAGGTCAAACCACATTCAGGAAAAGCCAAATAAATTTCTTTTCGTTACTAGGCCAGCAAAATGTTCGGAATTGACGCGTTAGCAAAACACGTGTTAAGGAATGAAGTTTTTGCACTTCCGGGCGCATCGCGCATGCGTCTAGATTACATTAGTTTATATTCCTATAGAGAATAAGTTTTGTAACGGAACGTCAAGTCGGCAAGTGCACCACACATGCGTCTTTGATAGTCAAAATTAATAGAAGTTTCTACCTCATTAGTCAGTGATGTTACGGAACTTTTCCAAAAACCCTGATGATGATAAAGTCTGCGAGTATATGTACCAAAGTTCCCAAACAATGTGAACCTCTGTAACATTCAACTGAACTTACTGCAAATTACAGGGAATCAAATGCTATCAAACATGCAAGACTGATACTCAATCGAGCAACTTAAGTTTGCAGCAACTCTTTTACGCATCTACTCTACTTGAATTTAAGAGTACTGATATGCAATCGAGTCAGATGCAAATAATAAAAGGACGAAATGAAGCTTCAGGTTCCCAGTACCACACTAATTGGCAAATATATTCATTTGAGCACTGTTTGGCAAATAGACTAATGTGATTCAAGTGTACGCTAATCAAGATAGTTATAGGCTTACTCAAACATGTCATTACACACCACAATACAAAGACTTATTCCTCTTAAATTGTTTCTTTTCGAATATTTCTTGTAGAGATTTTGTCTTCCTATAGTCTCAACTTCAAATTTCGTGATTTTGTTCCAATAAAAGAAAAACAGAACTTCTTCTAGAAGAACAACAACCACAAACAAAGTAAAGGGAGAATGAAATATAACGCCCACGAGCAAATGAAGTAAATCCATACGCAGAACTCTATATACTGTGTACAACTACATTACATCGCCATCAAATGATACAGCATCAAATAAGCCAAACAAACACAAATGAGTATGTCCAGACGTATCTCGCTTCTCATATGATCATATTACCTACCTAGAATTTTTTTGATGAACTACATCAAAGAAACTCAGCTAAATTTACAAGTGCATAATCATTAGGAGAGCCCAAAATGGAAGGAAAAAAAAATCACAAATCTGGAATACTATAAGAGTCACCTGCTGCTGGTAATGCTGAAAGCCTGAAATGCATTTTCAGTCTCATCAGGCACGGAGGACACAAATACAGGTATCTGTCAGGGAACAAACTACAACAGTAAATAGGCCCCTTTCAGTTCAGTTGTAAGGAACCACTTCTATAGCAGTAAGTCCTGAAAGATTGAATATGATTCTCTTGCTGTTAATTCTATTTTCAGTCATTTACACTGGATGCCTTGTAACTGCCTATTCTGATATATCGTTAGATTTGCAATTTACATACAAAATATATAAATAGCAACCAAAAAAGAGTGAGAGACTGACTGGTACCACGGCAAAACCAAAAGCTCAACACCCACAAAATTTTCTAGACTTTAATTGCATATGGAGCTCTTACTGGCCAGTTGAGCTAGGAGGGAAGACAAGATTCTCTTTGTGCTGCTATTTACTATACAGAGACATGTTTACATCACCTTCTTGGTTCCCATCTGTTAAGAACGCACAGAAGTGGTTCACCTGAAATAAATGCAGGACATAAGTATTAATATTAATAACTAGAAACTGGATTGAACATCAATGTAGAAATGATAATAACTTGTGTATCTAGACACATAATTGTGTTCTTCAGTAAAATGCAGAACCCCGCTCTAAAATATTAGGATGCCCACCAACCTAGAAACAAGCCGCATCTCAAGTTTATGCATGATCTTCACCACAATGCCATAGTTTCAAGAAAATAAAAAGCTTAGCCATGATGTGTCTTGTCACTCTAGTGCCCAAAGAACAAAGTAGAGTACGCGCACTGAATTGTGCATAATAGATTGCATGATGTGAGGTCCTTCGTCTTAAAGGGACACGAGTAGCATGAAGTTGAATTTAATTTATACAAAATGACAAGAGATTCGAAACTTTACCATTTAGATTCTAATCATCTTTTTGTCTGACACTTCGGCTGATTGAGATTTCAGAAGTCCTAAATCTTTTTGAAGTTGAACATATTTGGGACCATGGGGTTAGTATGGCTTTGTCAGAGCTTGCTTCACCTTCCTCATCTCTTAGAAGTGACAATGGCCTCTTTACACACTTCTCAGATGCATTGAAAGTTTCATCAGTTGATACAAGCGGTAGTTCTTTACCTTCAACAGTACAAAGGATGTGTCAAGACCCTACACCTTAACAAGATGTAAGTTATCTCCTTTTCATCCTCACTATCAACAATCTCAATAAATTCATTATCGCTGTCAATTTCAATAACATCTTGCGCGGAAGGAAGAAGTAAATCATTTACAGCAGCTTGTTCAACCAAAACTAAACTATCTCCCAAGTTCCCTTCTGACTCTAAAGCTATTTTCTGTTCAACTGCAATGACAGATTCCACCACCGAATCTGAAGTATTCTTCTTGTTGTCTGAATCATTTTCTGAACACTCCTGGTGGTTATCATTATAATGTGGGTCTGCAAAATAATCAATGGTATTGCATATATGAGCACAAGTCATTATCGAATTTTCACGAAATTGGACATTGATATACATACATAGGAAACTAGAATTAATGTAAACTGGTAAAGAAGCTCATTTCAGTTCTGAACTACGCAATGTACGACAGAAAATAAATTATTCATGAATTGCAGCTAAAACATTAAAGTATTACTGAATTAAGGTCCAAACAGTAGATCTTCTAGTGCAGATGCTATGAAACATGATAAAATTACTTACTACACCTGAACCTTCTGACAAAATAGAGTAGAAATTTACAATTGACTTGGCAAAAGTAGCATTAACAAGAATCTTTGGTAAATGGGGACAGAAGTTTATACAAGTGTTTGATTACCATTCTGCTTACGATATAATACCGTTAGGTCAATCGAGGTGTTGACTTGGATGCTTGGATGGCAACAGCAAGAAATCTAAAGTTTAAAGATAAACCTTTTTACTGTCCATAAATACTATTCCAATTCCGAAATATATTTACATCAAATGTTTCATGACAGAAATTTCTACTTTAGCAAGTCTTGATATCAAAAGCATAAGTGATATTCAACTTTGTAACACCGCAGAAGTTACAAAAGCACTTCTGATTGTTCTAACCATTTCTCGTTACTAAGCCAAAATGTGACATTATCAATTTACAACTTTCTACTTTTCCCTTGAGTCCCACCCCTAAAATATAAAAAAAAAAATCTCTGGAGTGGAATTGAAACAATGAGAAAGATAAAAGGAGGCCTGAATGTCCTCCAAACAAAACCAGTCCTGATTGCTATTCATGCAAAATATAACCACAATGAAACTACATGCAGCAGAACAACGATATAAACAACCATGCTTAAGAAATCGAACACTTATGCTGCAGTAACTCAAGTTTTGCAGTCAGTAAAACAAAACACATCCACAACACACTTGTGTGCGTTTCTCTATTTTGATTCAGTTTATCCCACTAAGCATTTGTACTATTGTACTGCACCAAAGTTCTTCCAAATTACGCGGGGGAACGTCACCATTTGAAACAAACAAATTGAGAGGATAATTGACAATTACAAGGTAAAAATATTGATTGTTTTAGAATTATGGTGTCTCCATCCCTAAACCATGCCATTCAAATGCTGTTACTAGTACAGAAAGATGGCAAAAGAGATGGACTATTTCGGCTCTATAAGTATCCATTACATGATAGGAAACTGTAAAACATCCATACACATTCTACACCTAAGACAGCACAAAGAGAAACAATAGACATAGTGGGAGAACAATAAGAACAAGCAGGATAGCATTAGTACCTGGGACGCGCACATCTTCGAAATTCCCTTGAGGTAAAGAAGGCTTGCTATTAGGTTCAACAGGGTGAACCATGTTAGCAACACCAATCTTGTCATCGATTTTCATACAAGAAACTTCATTTTGTGACCCTTTTAAAGATAACTTTTCTTCTTCCATCTTAGAACTCCGTCTCACCAACTCCATTAACTTCTTCTTCCAACTCTCCATCTCATCTTCTTCTTCTTTCCTTTTTGAACATTCCAAAGCCCTCTTCTCAGACTCTCTTTTATCATTTTCCATTTCCTTAAGTACCTCCTCCAAGTAAGCAACTCTGTCCTGCGCCATCTTCTCCCTTTCAAACATATCATTTCCTTCATCTATCAGACCCGAAATTTGTTTTTCCATTCTACTACATCTAGTTTTGTAGCCCTCAAGCTCATTATCTCGACGACCCACTATCAACATTTGGTTTTTCAATTCCTTCCCCAATTCAATCCCATAATTCAACGACACCGTCACTTGAACCTCCGATTCCATACACTTCCTCTCCAAAACACCAAACTCATCATCTGCTCTCTTTTTCGCAGCCTCAATCTCCTTCTCAAGTTCAAGACATTTCACTGTTTGATCCATTTCCATCTTTTTCTTCTCCTTCTCTAGCCTCGCAATCGTCTCTCTCAATTCACCCTCTAACCCATCCCTCTCATTAAGCTGCACAACCAAACCATGGTACTTAGCTTTATAATCTTCCAATTCTCAATTCACCCTCTAACCCATCCCTCTCATCAATCCAGTAACTTGAAATTTCAACTCTTCAACTTCTTCATCAGCCCTCTTCTTAGCAGACTTCACACATTTCCTCCTTTCCTCAATCTCCATTTTCCTGTACTCATCTTCCAAATACCCAAATCTTTTTCTCTTCTCTAAACCCTTAATCTTCTCTTTCAACCCTTTACACTCATCCTTCATCAATTCAAACTCAATTTTCTTCTCTTTAAACTTCAACAACAATGTTTCATACTTACCCTTATACTCTTCAACAAAATACTTCATTTTCAGTTCATGATTTAGCCACAAATTAGCCTGTTCTTCAAGATGTTGAACCCTTTTTTTCAAACTAGTATCATACACAAATTTACCATCTTTAGCAACTATATCATCAAATTTTTCTTGACTTGAAAACATTCAAACTTTTTTTTGTCAAACTGGAAATACAGATCATTAAAAATACCTATAGTGGATAAAATTTGTTTATCCAACTCAATTTCTTGGTTTTCCATCTGTCTTAGATCAAAAAAAATGCCCCTCTAATTCTCTACATGTTTTCCTCCATAGTTCTGCTTCTTCCCTTGCTTTTATCAATTGCCACTCCATGAACTTACTTGTTTCACCCATTAAAACAGAGATTGGGTTCACAAATTGAGTAAAAGAATGAATTTTGATAGGAAAAAAAAGCTCAGATTTTTACTGAGGAATTTCTTAGTTGATACTCCCTCATTTGTCCCTAATTAGATGAGCTACTTGGTTTGCACACATTTTAAGGCAAGGAGGAAAGTGGAGTATATTTAAGTATTTTATAAATATACCCTTATGGGCAATAATTAGTAAAATTTAAAAACGATTTATCTCTTAAACTATACCACGGTTTTTTATAAACTTTATACCGTTGAAAATCATTTTAAAACACCTACGTAACGAATATAAACATGACTATCGAATTATACATATTTCTTATAGAAAAAATAATCAATTAAAAGGGTAGTTTTAGAAATATCCCCTTGGTTAGTGAAATAGCTCATCTATTTGTGGACAAAACTAAAAACCAAGTAGCTCATCTAATTAGGGACGGAGGGAGTATGAAAAAAGAAATGGGGCGAAACAGAGTGAGAGAGACTGTGTAGAAGAAGTCAAACAAAGTACTGGCAAAGATGCTTGACATTTTTATCCTTTGTTTTTTTTGTCTTGGCCTTGGGTAATGCGAATGTTGAAAAGTAAATTTAATTAGTCCAGAGCCTAGTTAGCAATTCCTTCATTGCCAAACGTACGGAACGGCATATGTACGGGTATTATTTGGATTCATAAAAGTTGAGATTGTAAAGAAGGCTTTTTTGGGAGTCAACGGCTCGTGATTTAGGAGATAGTTATTTTGGAACGGCATACGTAGGTGTATCATTCGTTTTAGAGATATGAATTTGTCGCACAAAATTCGTCCCATATATATAATAAATTGATTAACATTTATAATCATAATATACTAACTTTTGTATATTTACATTAGTTCTAAGGTGAAAAATAAGTTATAACTGCGTTATATGGAGAACATGTACAAAAATAATCAAAACAAGTGCGTAGAGCAGTTGGTTATATGTACTTTGTGTGGACAGAGAAGAGGTGGAACGGAAGGTCAACTCAACTGATTAGTGAGTCAACTCGGACATAGAGTCAAATCAGCTACAAAACACGTTCGAACGAACCTAGCGAATTATTCGCCAATTCGGAAAGTTCGCGCATTATTCGGGAGGCTGGTATTATACACGTACTAGGTTCAGAGTTTGATCCGGACACGAATAAAACGGAAAACGTACTAGTTCGAAATAATTCGTGAATAGTTCGCGAATTATACGCCGAATTGCTAACTAGGGTCCAGAGCAAGTGCTTCGTATTCCGGCAAGAAAATGATGAAGTACCGGCAGGCTGCTTAATTGAACGGTAGGTCATAATATCTCCCACCTAACCAATCGGAGGGAGAAGGTGATTTAATTTAGAATTAACGTGACATTTAAAGTTTGAGAATTTATGTGGTGAAGAAGTCCTCCTTCTAATCCACTAGTTCATGTGGAACTCTTTGTTTACAAGACAAATGTCTAAAAAACGTGAATATGTCACTCGTTTAGTTGTGCTTGTGCTCAGCATTCACCCTATAAATACTCTACAATGCATTTTTCTTGAAACCTATTATAGACCTATTATAGGGACTCCAAAGCTTGAGTTTTGAGGGCTCCTAATTATGCCGGAGGAAATTATACTTGAACTACGAAAAATAGTTATTTGGAGCTTATACTTGTTGTACTCTTTGTCAATTAAAGATTGGGATGTTGGAGGAAATTATAAAAAGAGATCTTCATCAACATCACTATTGCAATGGGTAGGCGAATTGAGGGTTACTCTTTACAAATGGAAGGCTATATAGATTAGTCATGGTTTTAAAATAGTTGGCAGTTGGTAATGCAACCTAGTAACTTATCTTTCTAAAGTTGCATGAGAGATTGCGTGTGGACTGAAATATATACCTATCCCATGTCCGTGTTTGTTCTTTTTATCAAAGTAAGTAGTGCATGTACAAAAACAAAATATGGTAGATTAATTATATACCCCTAGTTTTCACACCCAACAAATATACCCTTATACAACAACAAATATACATCTATCATTTAAATCCCTTATGTATTAGAGAATAGATTACCTTAATACCCTTTTTTAATACCCGTTTTTATAATGTTTTACTTCATTTCCAATTACATTTTTTTTTCTTTAACACTTCATCACCACCACCACCACCGATGCCACCACCATCATTCCGCCACCGACACCACCACCATTCCGCCACCACCACCACCACCAATATTTCACCACCACCACTCTACCTCACCACCATTAATAATTGGCCACCACAGAAGCAACCGCCGCCACCACCACCTCCGCCGCCGCCATCACCGCCGCCACCACCACCAAAATTTGGTGTCAACAACCATAGTTGATCCAAAATTAAAGTTCAAAATAACTTTACATATTCCAGTTTTTTTTTGTGTCAACAGTGGAAGTTGATCCCAGTGTATAGAGTCAACAACCAAAATTGACACAAATAAATAAAAACTATTCTAGTTCAGTTGTAACAATAATGGAAGTTGATCTCAGTGAATGAAGTCAAACAACCAAAGTTAACACAAAAGACTGAAAAATATTCCGGTTCAGTTGTGTCAACAATGGATGTTGATCCTAGTAAATGGAGTCAACAACTAATGTTGACACAGTAACTGGAAACATATTCAAGCTTTTTCATCAACAATGGAAGTTGATCCTAGTGAATGGAGTCAACAACCAAAATTGACGCAATAACTGAAAAAACACTCCAGCTTTTTGTGTCAACAATGGAAGTTGATCCCAGTGAATGGAGTCAACAACCCAAGTTGATACAAAAATCTGGTGTCAACAACCAATTGACATAAAAATTGACATACTCGAATGATTGAACCTGACGTGAATCGAACACGTATCTTCCGACTAGAGTCAGTTGTGATACCATTACACCAAAGGTTCATCTTGAGAGATACCATATAATTTGCAAGGATCAAAAAGTGGAAGACCAACAACAAATGCGGTCTAGAAAAGAAAAGTGATCATCTCTAATATACCTGCAATAAACACCGAAAACAATAAGATGCAAAAGATCTAGTCCAACCGACCACCAATTTGTCTTTCTAAACTTGTTAATATGAACTCGGAAAAAATGATACAACATTGTATTTATAACAAATGCATAGCCAGTAGTTATATATATGAAGGAAAATTGCTTCAAAAAACAACAAAAAAGATGAAGGAAGACAATAATAGGAAAGTATTGTTTAATTAGTATTAGAGTTGGTTTCAGTTAGAATTACCAGACCAATCAAAGCAAAAAAAAAAAAATTGTATAGGTGTTGGTCATTGAAGAAAGCATAAAATATCCCCGTCTTGGTCACCCTTACAACAGTAAATGTCAACAACTGACAACTGTGTTATTAATTTGCAACACATGATATGAACCACTTCTATTAGGGAGTAGATTTTGCAGCAGATGACTGTTTTCAGTATGGAATTAGCGAATCAAAATTCATATCGCATAAAAATGATTTTTGTTTTTACTTATAAGAAAGTAAGAAACCGTCAACTAATATTTCTCTACTACTAAATAGCAACAAGATAGGATACTAGCATGATTGGTATAAGTGGTTGGTGGGTAAAGAAATGTAGAATATGCATCCACTAACCAAGATTTGATGATAGCGTATGACTTACCAAAACATTTTTAGAGTACAAACCAAAGCCGAGATTTTTTATTAGCAGTTAACAAGCCGGGATTCGATACGTTTGTACCTTTGTGGAGGTGCTGGTTTCACTAAATTTATCAGACCAGAATCTATAAATGAACTGACTATATTCACACTAAATTATACTCAAAGTTAAACATAGGAACAATATAGGAGATTAGATGAAAAAATCATACCTGGCCATCAGTAAGAGGTGATAGCTGTTCTATCATTCAACGTCACAATTCTCGCCTAAAATGTATTATCTGAATGTCTATTAGACTACGCCAACCTTTTTTTTCTTAGAACCCCAATCCCCATCAAAACCTGACACAATAACAATCACCTGTAGAGTTGAAGTGCATTGGATTTGCACAACCATCATGAGCATTTAAACTTCCCATATAGGATAATCTGCTCCACAGTAGCCAGATTCACAAACAAAAATTCAAATACTCGGGATTGTAAACATATTAAGAATCCAAATTTATTGGGATGAATCAAAGGTGTCCACCAAAATCAAATTTAAAAACCAAAAACAAAGCAGAATCATAATATTTCAAAAGATGAATCAACAAGCTCAAGAGAATTCACCTCTTCCATCACCAATTACAATCAAAACAAAGAAAGAACTACCATACACAAAACACCATCCACCACACCACCACCATAAAAAAATAATACTACGTACCCTCCCACCACCACACAGATGAAACATACGAATTGAATCCAACCCGCTAAATTCTACTTCTATGAGTCAATACAGGTGAAAATAACAAATTGAAGATAAATTAATTACCGGAATCAATTACGATCTGAAGAAGAACGAGATCCAAATTTAGGGTTCAAACGGTGAATCAAGTAAGTTCCAGATTTGGAACTTCATGTACAATTCAGTTGAAACCGAAATGAATCTAATGCTCGAGATTAAGTTTTGGAGATTAATCTCGTTGGTTCATCACTAGATTAAGTTTTATAGTTGATTCAAGTGAAAATTGATCTAGATCGATTGATTAGAAGGTGGAGAAACAGTGGTGATGTTTGTGGTTGTGACAATGGAGATGGTTGTGGTGGTGCTAATGGTGTTGGTTGCGGCGGTGGCGTAAGAGACGGTGGTGGTACTGATACCAGTGGTGGAGAAGTTATGAAGTTAGGTTCGACTAATTATTCTAGTTTTAGAAGTGAAGAAGAAGTAGAACTGTAGAAGGTTAAATAAGGAAATCACTAAAATTATGATTTCACACAAAATTTTAATTATGCCATTAGGGGTATTTGTGAAGTCTATTAGGGATATTTGTGAAGGCCCATCAGAAATAGGGCTATTTATTCAATTTCCACAACAAAACATGATTAAAAAAAGGTAACGATAACTAACCTGGCGAGATTGGGGTATACCCAATAAGACAAAATCTGGTCATTATGAAGTAAAACCAATCCACCCCTAAACCTTGTATTTTCTAAATGGCTAATATGCCCTTGTTTAATTAACACTAAAAATTCTGATTAGGTTAATTAATTGAGTTTAAATTAAAATTTTGAAAATGAGAATTCAGTGTATTAAACTTTTTATAAGTCTTATGAGTTCGATTTCGATCAAAAAATTTAGTTTTGAAAATATGAAAGGTCGGCAAGGTCCAGGTTTGAATAAGGTGCCGACTAAGATCCGCCGGCTTGGTCTGCGTTTGAATAGGATGCCGACAAAGTCTAGCCGGCATGGTCCGCGGATGAATAACACGCCGACAATTTTCAAGCCGGAAGGGTCTTTGAATGAATAATATGTCGACTATCTTGGGCCAGCAATCTAACGGTCGGCATGTAAATATTTCTTACCATGCCGGCTATAATGTAGTCGGCATGCACATAATTTCAAACACTTCTGGCTGACCTATAGTCGGCATGCTAATGATTTATAACATTGCCGGCCTGTAGTTATACCCAACATATAACAAAATATGGGAAGATGTAATTCACTTTATTCATGCAATTTTGGTTACTACATTGATTGAAACATAAAATACAACTCCTTGTCGACGTAAAAACGAATGCACTTAGCATGTGCATCAAGCCTTTGAACCCCTAGGCGACCTTATTGGACGAGTTATAGTCTCGTGAGGGTTTACATAGAGGTCTACCCACAAAACCTATACAAAAACTTCTAAAGCCATTAATCTTCCTCCTCCGAAGACGATACTGACATCCAAGTAATCCGGGTTATCCTCGGGATTCTTTCTCCCAAGAAGTGATAGCTTGCATCGAACGCGAATGCTTCCCCCTTTTCCTCCAAGTAGCGTGCTTTCACGACTTCGTGCTACAAAAACACAAAAACAAACTTACATTTGTTAGTGTTGTTTCATTGGAAGATAAAACAACGTGGGTTACGTAAAAAAAAAACCATAAAATTACTTACAAATTGTGAAATGGATAAGGTGAAGGGGAGAGCGTTACAAATCCGAGGTTGGAGAGCTAAAAAAGCAAGTATCGCGTTCAATGCGAGCGTTGAAATGTACCTATCGTGCACTTGTTGAACACTTCTTGCATTAGGATTCCCAAACTCTTGGCTAAATTTGTTGTGTACCCTAGCCCAAAAGGTTGTGGAATCCACCCTTTTGGAGGATTGACGTCTAACTCGAGTTTCCGCATACCAAGCTTTGGTGATTGCCAAATCTTCATTAGAATCAAATGAAGCCATTGTTATATGTAAAGAGTTATTGGGTGAGTTAGATGGAGTGTATGATGATATGAGCTTTGGAGAGTATATGCAAATAGTTGTGTGTTGTTTTGTGGAGTTAAGTAGTGTATTTATAGGATGGTGCCCAAATTTGGCCGTTATAGTGCATAAGTACAAGTCAATCAATGCAATTTTACTTGCAAAAAATTTGAATTTTAAAATTGTCGGCGAGGTTTTTATTTGCCAACTATGCCGACCAAGTCCGTCCGGCATGGTCGTAATTTTGTTACCATGCCGACCTTATATGATTTTAGGCATCAAGAGCACATTTTCTTCTGTGTATCCGCCGGGAATGTATTGGTCATTACCATGCCGGCTATGATTTGGCCGGCATGGTCGGAATTTTGTTACCATGCCGACCTTTGATGATTTTAGGCATCAGGAGAAGGTGTTTGCTGCAACAAATAGCCGGCAGGGTCTATAATATAATACACTGCCGGCTTATTTGCATATCATGGTCGGCAGTCTAACAGTTCAAAACCTTGCCGGCCCTGGTGTGGTCGGCACTGTAACCTAAAAAAACCATGCCGTCATAAGTATTGAAACTTTACATAGCTAAACAAAACATTCATTCAACAAATAGAAATCCAACACTTGTTGTCCAAAATACGAAAACATGTCCCATAAACCTTAAAAAAACATTTGTCCAACCGTTAACCTTAACATTTGTCCAACACAACTTAAAGAAATAAACTAGAGACTGCATTCATTCACAACCACGACCACGTCCACGACCACGACCCCGTTTAGGAACACCACCACTTTGCTACTACCTTCACCACCATGATAGGATCCGGAGATGCCTATATTATAATAACCGCAATAAATGCGGTGTCTACAATGCGATCAGCGGCAAGTACGGGTCGTTCCCACGAGGAGCGGTGGAAATACCAATAATCGATATTCTCAATCAAATTCAATATTTTGGAAATTTATAGAACTAAGAAAGCAAATTAATAAAAACGTGACCAAAGATGTGAGAGTCGGTAACTGAGGGTTTTATGGGTATCCACCACTATTTCTATTTAATTACTAAAATGAAACATAATTATGAATATATGTTTATTGTTCGTTCTATCAACATCACCTATTATAGGTATTAGAGTCGCAAAATCACTGGGACGCCCTAAGCATGACACATCAAAAGATTAAACCAAAGCATGCACCATCAAATTGCGCTAGCGAGAAAATTATACGAAACTAAAATATTGATTCGCAAATATTATTTGACTCTTCTAAGCATAACCCATCAAAGAAATTAACCCAAGCATGGAATATCAAATAATGAGACAAATCTATTTTTGAACCTAACAATTACGCACAAAGGTTATAAGAAACTGGTGAAGCAACAACTTGTTTTGCAATCAATCAATAAACAATTATTCAAGAATTAATCTAATCAAATCATAATGGTCTATTGCTAGATAAACAATTCAATATAGCCTAATACCCCAAATGGTTTCAACCATAAAAACCCTAGTTACAAAGAAATTAGAACATAGCTATGAGTTTCTCAAAACCCATCAAAATAATAATCAAGAGAGAAAAGATTAAACCCAATAAAGTTGTGTCACGCAACCCTTTCGGCCCTCTTCTCCTTCTCTCGTTGTTGTGCTCTTCCTTCGAGAACCAAACTCCCAACACTCTTTATATACCCGACAAAGCCTCGAATCCCCGTAATAACTTCGGAATTATCTTCATTAACTCGCCAGCTTCGGGGAATATTTTGTTTCCTTTTTCTTCTCATGCACGCGTCTGCAGACTTCGATTCTTCCTTATTTAAATTCTACACGCTTCGAGAGACCAACCTCTTTGTCCAAACACGAGAAGCACACGTCTAACTCGTTGTAATCCCGTGAATATTTCTTCCACGTACGTGTTGCACATTTTCTCCTCGCGAGTTAGCCGATCAATTTTAACCGAAACAATCACCACACCACGCCTGTTAAGCTTTAACAAGTCATCCCATGAAATTTCAGCCATTGAATCTCCTTCTAACACGTCCAAAAATCAAACCAAAATTTCCAGTGAAGAACAATAATTTCCCGCCAAAACCAAAATTTGAAATGGAGAGGATGAAGTGCCCTCGATCCAAAACATGGGCGCCTTTATCAATTTGGGGTGCTTGGGTGCCCTTATCCAAAATGAGGGTGCCTTTATCACTTTTCTCCCGGGGGTCCAAATAACACTTTTTTGAGCAACTTTTTCCACACAAGTGTATTTCTCCAAAAACACCTACACACATAAAAACACCAAAATTAGTACAAAAATCGAGACTAACCATACGAAACATTGAGGACAAATTAGACACATAAATGCGTCTATCACACCACGACCACTACGAGCCCTCTTTTGTCGGCATTCATCTTGGCTTGTGCTTCCCTCATAGATTTTTCTTCCCTCTTTACTTGACCTCACTTTCTAAAAAAAAATGGCATCCTCATTGATAACATTGCTAGCAAAGTCAATTTGCTTACTTTGCTCTTCAATTGACAAAGGCTCTCCTCTTTCTCTCGTGCAACACATCACCTTCACAAGGGTCTTCAAATGCTCCTTCTATTTTCAATTAAACAACAAACAATTAATAGAATGATTCGATAATGTAATCTTAAAACAATAAGAGCGAGCAAGTATAAAATACTTACAATGCTCTTAAGACTTATTCTTTGGGTCTTTCGATGCCATCTTCTTCTTACGAGCCAATTCTTCAGTAGTCGGTTCCCTAATCACAGTAGGACGAGCCTAACCCAAGTACCACGTCATGTATTTCTCACTAGCTTCATGACCGGTGGTCACCTCGTCCAAAAGACTCACATCGATTTTACGGCCACGTCTATCATCCAAATGTTATTAAACTGCACTGGAGTGTAAGAGACGTTAATAGTTTTTTTTGGGACGTGGTGCATTCAGCCTGTTCACAGTAAAGATCGACATTTCTTCATCGAAATGAGGTTCTTCTTGGACGTAACCCAATTGTCGCATTACCCGATGTGGATCGTACATTGAATATCCACTAGGAGCACAACAACAAGGGTCCATAGTATAATGCAACTTCATCTCTCCTTTGGATTAAACCTTGAGTTCTAGCATCTCGACGAGATCAAATATCACCTCCGCCGTGATCAATTTGTCGATGGCGATTCGGAGTTTGATAAGATTTTGTGGCATATCCTTATCCCGAGTACCCTTAAAACCTGTACTTTTGCGCTCTTGGCTTATTAACCGCAACATTCGCATCCACTTTGATGTAGGAGTTGGCTTTCACCAAAGAAGGGAAGTGCAAATATATCCAAACCTATGCAAAAAAAAAAGTTTAGTAAGAATCTTATCTTACGAGAATTTTGCAAATATAAATGATTTAGACAATAAAATTACCTGGAAGAGACATATGTTTCCGTTAACTTGCGCAGTGAGTGCCCTATAACCCTTTGTCAACTCATTGTTCAAGAAGGCGACCACCGAAGTACCCCAAGAATACTCATGCATCTTATCTAATGGATCCAATAGTTGCATATAATTGGCGTCGACCAAGCTTAGGAACTGTTTCGGGAAGATACATTTGCCCGGGACGTATAGCAAATAAGCCGACACGGTAGCATTGATTCGCATCGGGCTCACCCTTCCTTCCTTATCAAAGATTTTCTTGGTCTCACATAATGTGTCCCTCAACTTCTTGATTAAACTTCTTTCTTAGACGACCATCCTTCTTCTCAAGTATAGCCTCCGTCTCAATCGATTCCAACCGAACAATTTCGGCTCAATTTGTAAATATCCTTGAAATCAAAATTATCATCGAAGCCCTCACTAAGCTGCTTTTCCCTCAACCTCGAGGCTTAGAATTTGATGAGCATCATCCGGAGTTATCGCCACCTCACCGAATGGGAATAATATTGTGTCGGTCTCTCCGTAGAACCTCTCACGAGAATGCAGATACGATAACTCTATCATGCTCAATATTTGAACTCTCCACCACAGGCCACAACCCGGAGTTCTTGACAATCACTTGCACTTCCTCACATTCATCCTTAAGATCCCAAGTCTTAGTCACTGAACATGAAGCTTGGCGCCTCATGAGACGGACGGCATGCTTGTGATCCTAAATAAAAAAAAACAAAATGAAAAGAAATACAAACACTTGATGCAAATTTAAGATAGATACATGATAGGATCCAGTTTATGTTAAGGTAGTTTTGGTTTTGAGTCTTTACATTTTTAGGGAATCTTTATTTAGTGTTTTTCCTTAATTAGAGTCCGTTTTATTTAGGAATAAGTTGCATAGTTTTTATTAGGAAGGTTTATGGGTTGTCAGTCTGTATAAAAGGAGGGTTACACGACTTGAATTAACACATCAGAATTCTTAAAGTTTATTCTTTCTTCTTGTTACCTTACATTGTTGCATTCCTGCTTCTGCTGGCCGTGATAAGAACCAAGTTCTTATCATTGGTATCAGAGCGGTTTCGCTCCTTGTATGACCAATACTCGAGAACAAAAAAGGAAAAAGATGGAGCAATTAACAGCACAAGTTACCGCCATGGCTACATCAAGCCTTCGCTTGACTGAACAATTGGAGAAGTTGTTGGAGAAAGACGCTACAAACAGTGGAGCTCGTAACACACCTAAAAACGATGGGAAGGTGATTTTTCCGCGATTTGAAGGTACGGATCCTGAAGGTTGGTTATATCGCGCTGAATTGTACTTTGAATTTTATGAAATACCGGCTGCAAAACAGGTGCAATTGGCGGGTATTAATCTTGATGGGAAGGCGTTACAATGGTATAAGTGGATGAAGAAAATATCACCTAACCCTAACTGGGAAGGGTTCTCTGCATCTTTTTTAAAGAGATTTGGACGCACAAAATACGACGACCCAGCCGCAGCCTTAGCCAAGATTAGCCAGATTAATTTTAACTCTATTGGAGATTATCAAGAAGAATTCGAACGACTTTCGAACCTTGTAAGTGACCTTCCAGAGAGTTTTTTGGTGAGTTGCTATATTGGTGGGTTGAAACCAGAGGTCCGACTTGAAGTACAAGCGTTAAGTCCAGAATCCTTAGTTGAAACTATAGGGCTAGCTCGTCTACAGGATGAGAAGGTTAACCTAAGAAGACAAAGTTCCAGACCTGTGTTCCGACCTAATCCTACACCCACGACACAAACAATTAGACCCAATCGTATTCCTCCAATCAAGCGATTAACTACAGAAGAGGCAGAGGAACGACGGAAAAAACAATTGTGTTTCAACTGTGATGAGAGGTGGTTCCGTGGTCACCGATGCAAGTCTAAAACTTTATTTCTTATCGAAGGAGAAGATGGTATTGAAGATGAAGAAGAGGGAGATGGAGATGAGGACATGGAACGAGATGTCACAACTGCTACAGCTGAAATTTCAATGCATGCCTTAGCAGGGTCAACAACGCCGCAGACTATGCGCATTGTGGGTGAAATTAAAAAAGCAAAACTTACAATTCTTGTGGATTCGGGTAGTACTCACAATTTTCTTGATCCATCTATACCAAAACAGTTAAACATTGATATGATTAGAGATGGAAAATTTGAGGTTATGATTGCTAATGGAAGTCGAATTCCGTGTCTAGGAAGATGCAGCAACTTGGAGTTTCGTCTTCAAAATACTCCTTTTGTAAGTGATTTTCATGTGTTGGCATTAGGGGGTTGCGACATGGTACTGGGAGCTCAATGGCTTGAAACTTTAGGTCCAATTCGTTGGGATTTTAAGAAGTTGACAATGGAATTTGAAGTAAATAACTTGATTGCGGTTGGTCGGAAAACAGTCTTCAGAAACCAATTAGCATCTATGCACACTATGGAGAAGCTAATAAAAAAAGGGGCGCCAGCTTTAATCTTACAGATGCGAAGTTTGGGGGAAAATGTGACGTCACCAGTACCTAAAGAGATCAAACAATTAATTGATTCATATAGTCCAGTTTTTGAAACACCTACCAAGCTTCCACCAATGCGAGCTCATGATCACAAGATTCCCTTACTACCAAACACAGCGCCAGTGAATGTTCATCCTTATCGCTACGCACATTATCAAAAATCTGAAATTGAACGCCTAGTTCGAGAGCTCTTGGATGCTGGTTTAATCAGGCCAAGTACAAGTCCATTTTCATCACCAGTTCTCTTGGTCAAGAAGAAGGATGGGACGTGGCGTATGTGCATCGATTACCGCTCTCTCAATCAAGTAACAGTTAAAGATAAGTTTCCCATCCCTGTTATTGATGAACTTCTTGACGAATTACATGGAGCTAGCTATTTTTCTAAGTTAGATTTACGTTCGGGTTACTACCAGATTCGTATGCATGATGAAGATATATATAAAACTGCATTTCGCACTCATGACGGTCACTATGAATTTTTAGTGATGCCGTTCGGCTTAACTAATGCACCTTCAAGCTTTCAACACCTGATGAATGAAGTCTTTCGACCCTATTTACGAAGGTTTATACTGGTGTTTTTTGACGATATTTTGGTATACAGTCGTACTTGGGAGGACCATTTGAAGCATCTTCAGACTGTTTTTCAAATTTTGTTAGAAAATCAACTCGTGGTTAAGCTTAGCAAATGTTCATTTGGTAGAGAGAACACGGAATATCTTGGGCATATAATTACGTCCAAGGGAGTGCAAATGACCCTTCCAAAATTGAGTGTATGGTGGCTGCCAAAGCCAAATACGGTGAAAGGTCTTCGTGGATTCTTGGGATTAACTAGTTCTATCGAAAATTCGTAAAGAATTATGGCTCGATTTCATATCCTTTAATAATTTGTTAAAGAAGGATAAGTTCATATGGTCTCAGAAGAAAGTTTGAAAAGAGCATTTGAAGCCCTTTTAAAAAGGCAATGACAACGACACTGTTTTAGCTCTCCCGACTTGGTCGAGTTTTATTATAGAAACAGATGCAAGCGGATACGGACTGGGGGGAGTATTGATGCAGAATCAAAGGCCAATAGCATATACCAGTAAAGTGCTTGGGCCTCGCCATCTTAGTTTATCAACGTATGAAAAGGAGCTTCTTGCAATAGTCCATGCAGTTTCTAAATGGAGAACTTACATATTAGGTAAGAGGTTTACTATCTACACTGATCAACAAAGTTTGAAACATTTCATGGAAGCTAAAGCTACTACCCCTTCACAGCAAAAATGGTTAGCAAAATTACTTGGCTACGATTATGAAATTAGATATAAAAAGGGTGTGCATAATAGTGCAGCTGATGCTTTGTCAAGAGTAGGTGAAATTTCAGAAAATTGTGCCATCACATATGCGAGCTGCTCATGGATGGAGGATTTGAAGAAGGAATTGAGAACTGATCCGTGGTTAAAGGAACAAATGGCCAAGATAAATCAATCAAATTTCAATGCAAAAAACTATTCAGTGGAAGATGGGATGCTTAAATATCATCAGCAATGGGTTTTGAATCCAAAATCTCATTGGAAGGAGTTAATATTGCAAGAGTTTCATTCTTCACCTGCAGCTGGACATTCTGGATACTTGAAAACAGTAAAGAGGCTCTCAAAATTATTCTATTGGCAAGGAATGAGACAAGATATCAGAAATTATATAGCACATTGTGATATATGTCAAAAGAATAAATATGAAACGATATCGCCACGGTTCTGCAAACCGTTACCAATCCTCGAGACTATTTGGGTAGACATATCGATGGACTTTATAGATGGATTACCAAATTCAAGCGGAAAGACAGATTATATTTGTGGTGGTGGATAGATTAACAAAATATGCACATTTCATGGCGTTAAAACATCCATATCTGACAACCTCGTAGCAAAGGTTTTGTAGAATCCGTTGTGAAGCTTCATGGGTTCCCACAATCAATTGTCTCGGACGGAGAGATGCATTGTTACTAGTAAGTTTTGGCGGGAGCTATTTCGTCTTCAAGGTACTGAATTGAGAATGAGCTCTTCCTATCATCCTCAAACGGATGGTCAAAGAAGTTATGGCAAAGTCTTGAGTCGTATTTACGTTGTTTCTTTGGGAGAAACCAAAGAACTCGGGTCGTTATGGCTTCATTGGGCAGAATATTGGTATAATACAACTTACCACACATGCCCGGATGACTCCTTTTGAGGCACTATATGGTATACCACCTCCAGTAATGCACAATTATGTTCCTGGAGAAGCAAGAAGTACACCAGTCGAGGATGCAATGCTTCGAAGACATCAAGTTCTACTGTCATTAAAGGAGAACTTAAGTGTAGCCCAGAATAAAATGAAACAAAGAGCTGACGCTTAAGCGACGAGCGAGAATTTCAGGTTGGAGATAAAGTGTATTTGAAATTGCAACCATACCGACAACAATCTACAGCTCGTAGGAATAATCAGAAACTCGCACCAAAGTTTTATGGCCCATTTAAGATACTTCAGAAGATTGGGAAGGTTGCTTATGAGTTGGAGTTGCCGAGTGAGTCCAAAATACACCCTGTATTCCATGTTTCTTATCTCAAAAAAGCTTTGTTTCCAAATGTGAAAGTTCACAGTAGGTTACCGGAATCAATGGGCGAGGAAGAAGATGACATGGTTGCTTCCTCAGTATGCCTTGAGGACAAGGCATTTTCAAAGGAGGATGGAATGATAGGATCCAGTTTATGTTAAGGTAGTTTTGGTTTTCAGTCTTTCTGTTTTTAGGGAATCTTTATTTAGTGTTTTTCCTTAATTAGAGTCCGTTTTATTTAGGAATAAGTTGCATAGTTTTTATTAGGAAGGTTTATGGGTTGTCGGTCGCGTATAAAAGGAGGTTACACGACTTGAATTAACACATCGGAAATTCTTAAAGTTTATTCTTTCTTCTTGTTACCTTACATTGTTGCATTCACCTAGCCCGGGCGTGATAAGAACCAAGTTCTTATCAATACACACCTGAATAAAAATGAAAGACGGATTGAGATTACTTACGATAGTATTATGGATCGTACATGCCCATGAGTCTTTGTATCCAAAAAGAACATTTTCACCATCTCTTGGGGTCCCCTTGGAGACTCATTATTTTTCAAAGTGTAACCATCAAGTGAGGGGCAGGCACGTGGGAATTAGATGGTTTAGTGATCACCCTATTCTTCTTTCCGTTTTCAGTTGAAGTTAAAACTTCGGTTTGTTGAACAATAGCTAGAGTTTGTTCTTCATCTCCATCTCCTCCTCCTTCTCCTTCTTCTTGTTCCACTTCCTCTTCAACAATTTCATATTCGATATCCTTATCTTATCTCCATTACCATCATCATCATTACCTCCTCCAACATTAGGCATGTCCCGATCACCATCATCATCATCATGATCATTGTTACCTCCTCCGGCAGCCGTAGTTCTCTCATCAACATCATCATCATCATCACCTCTTCTACCGGATGGAATTGATTGGTCTTCATCCGGAGTGTCGTCTCGAATCAGGGGTTCGATGGTGGTTTGAATTATTCGGACACCGGATCTTGAGCGTCCCAAGCCTAACGTATGTCCCTCGATGTAGTGAAGTCAAGAGTTTTCACCAACACGAGGAGGTCTTGAATGAGGACTAATTAGTAGCTTTGAGAGATGCTTTCTTCTTTGCCTTTTGCAACTTTGAACAAGAACGAATAAGAAAAAAAAAAATATAAGTCGGCGGGGTCGTCAAATACAACCAATCCGCGGAACAACTGAAATTTGGAAGGTTCGACTAAAACATATATGCTTCGGCTAAACAATAGACGGCGGGGTATCATTCAAATAACCCTCGGCTTATAATAAATATGACACAAGGATTTTCCACATTACAGTCGGCAAGGTCTATTACCCATACATTCTTAGGCTAACATACAACTTAGGAATGGTTTTGACAAAATACCATTCCGACTTTCATACTTAAAGGCATCAGGAGACGCAACAAAAAAATTGAACACAGCCGACAAGGTAAAAGTTCACAACCGAACCGGCTAACAAAAAACAACAGACGCCGGCAAATTCTTCAACCTAATACCTTGCCGGCCCTATAAGTAGCTTGATTATAGATACTAAGCTTCGACAAGTTCTTCAATTATGCGTCTTTCATACGACTTGCACTAGGTCGTGGCGGATCCATTTTTGAAGATTACTAGAGAGTGGAACTTTTGAATATAACGATTTTACGACGACTTTACCCAAATTCTCCTTCTTAATCGACAAAGTTTCGGTGGTGGGGGATGGAGGAGCCAGATTAATGTGTTTGAGGAGGAGAAGAAGAAGAGAAGAAGATGAAATAAAGAGAATGAAAACTGATTTAGGATAGTAATTAGAATTATAATGGGAAAGGGTAGTTTTGTAACTTTACCCATTAGCCCCCCCTGCCCTTAATAAAGAGTCCACTTAAAATTGGGTAGACCCAATTAATCTGGGTATACCCCAATCAAGCCAGGATAACTAATAAGAAATGGTCAAAAAAAAAATAATAAAAGAAAATAAATATAAAAAATTATACTCGAAATGATTTTTCATAATGTCGTTAAGAAAGTTTATTGGCAAACCGCAAACGACCTATTTTTTTTTTAATTTTTTTCATAATGATTTTTGTGTACTAGCAAAGATGCTTAAACGTCATTATTGTGTGCATTTATTTGCAGTAGCTAGTAGTCATGATTGTTAAACTCTAGCTCTTTGACTATATGGTAAGGTAATAGACATTTATTTTCTACACAATGACCGAGCAAAAGAATGGGACTGGTATCAAATCACACAGCCTAAGTTGCTAAGATGTGTCTGCCTGCTAGAGTAGTAGATGCATGACTTAAATTCCACGGTATGGTCATCTAGGCCTATGGATGAAACATTACCGCATTGTGCACAAGGTAAATTAAAACATGATCCAATGGCCAATGCACTAAACCGCTCATGTGTTGTAACCCTTTGTTTACTTAGACAAATGTCTAAAAGACGTGATATATATCTATCGTCTTATTTTGTTATAGTTGTGTTCAGTGATCACCCTATAAAGACGATACAAATGCGTTTTTGTCTCGTATCCATGAAGAACAGTTATTTGGAGCTTATGATTTTTTCTTTGTGCGCTTTGTCACCTAAAAATTAGGATGTTGGAGGAAACTATAAAGAAAGATCTTCATTAGCATCAGTATTCTATTAGCTATGTAGTTGTAGAAAATCCTACCACTACATCCAAAGAATCTCAAACATACACAATGAAGTAAACAAGCGAGAGACATAGAAGAACACAAGATATACGTGGTTCGGTATGATTACCTACGTCCACAGGGTAAAAGGATAATCTTATTACTTGGTTCATGTTGGGAATATATTTTTAAAACATAAATTTATTCCCAATTAATATCTTATTTTTTTAAAGTTAGAATTTAGTCTTTATTAAAACAAATTAATTTTTGGTATAATTAATTTGACCGTTTCATTTTTGTGGTTTTAATGGTGTTAACTACACCATTATAGCTATGAGAGTTTCATATTTTGGAGTTAATGGTGTTAACTACACCATAATAATCTTTGATTAAATTGTGTTTAAACCTTTTAATATAAAATCAGATTTTGGTTGGAAAAATAAGAGAGAGAGTTTAGTTTTTCTTTATGTTGTGTGTTTTCAAAAGAATTTTTTTTTTGTGAAAGAAAACAATGTGTGAGCATCATTTGTTTTCTATTAGAGATTCTGAGCAAGAATGAAGTGTAAAAGTTTCACATCCTCTCACCGTGCAAGAGTGATTGTGTAAGAGATTGAACTCGGCTGTTTTATCCCGGGGGACGACGCGACAACGATGAACTGCTTGCACAATCTTGGGCAGAGCCGCGAAACGTCTTAAAGAAAGCGACCTAGTCCGCGACTCAGCCATAACGTTATTTGTTTCGGGTTTGATTTTATTTGTTGTGCAGGCATAATCCGGCAATTGATTCCAACAGTTCACGATTACAAGATGGATGCTTCTCTCAATACTCTAGGTGTGCTCTCTTTCTCTCTTCTTACTTGGGGTTTACCTCTCTACATAGTCTCTATTTATAGCCACGAGATGATGATACATTAATACTACGATGTTGGTCCTGGTGTAGCTTCCTTGATGTTCTTCTCGGGCGACCAGCTGATGCTTCAGCCGATATTCTTATTTGCTCAAGTCGAGATATCTAGCCGAGTCGAGTGGTGTCCTCATCCGATATCCCACTACCCGATGTCGCTTGTTTGGTGGAGATGACCGACGTCGCCCTTTAGGTCCCTGGCCGAGTCTCACTTTGACCGAGCTCTTCTTATCTCTTCACCAACTCTGTCAGTGCATTTATTGTCCTCGAACCCGATGAGCATCACATCAGAACTTTTCTCTTCCTTTATGTCGACCTCATGGGCTGCCTCAGTTCCTCTTTTCTCGCGCCCAGATCTGGTGAGACGATTCAATACTTCTAGTGCTTGTTTATCTTGGTACGCCATCGTCTAGGATGGTTCCACCTGTCCCTATGGATTATTTACACCTACATTTATGCCCCTTCTTCCGCTCATGTGATCGGCACGAGGGGAAGAAACCGCCTCGTCTTCCCACGTTCTCGATCATGTCGGGTTTCACGCCATGCTGTTCCCCACTCTCTTCAGTTATTGCAACTTGTTTACCTTCTTCGCCGGTTACAGATGAGGTTTATAAGTCCGACCCTTAAACCTTGGTTTTTCTTTTATTCTTTCCTTAGCAGTTTCTCTTCTCTCCTTATCTGTTTTTCTCCACTTCTTCTTCATCGTCATTGGTTATACTTTCAACAGGTTTCCTCCCTTCTTTTTCACTATCTCAAGTTTTATCTGCTGTTCTTCGTTTCCGTTGCCGCTGTAACTTCCGATTCCGGTCGTATCTTCACTTTTCCTGCCGTTTCCTCAACTAACTTCCATGGCGTCTTCAACTCCTTCCATGACGGAAAATAAGTGCGTGAGTTATGTCTTTCTCCGACGAAGACGTGTACCGCTTGATTCCCTGTTTGTTGTTGAGAGCCCTTCTAAGCATGATCATCGTGCTTTGGATTCCATCTTTTCTGATAATCCTTCTTCGTTTTCATGTATGACTGACAAGAGAACTGCTAAAGACTTGTCGGATGAGCAGTTTATCCAACAGTTGAAAGATGAGTTCAACCTCCATGGCTATGACGTCAGGCTCTTGTCGGGCCAAAAAGGCGTTTTGAAGAAGGATGATGTTATGAAGTTTCCGCACTTGTCCGAGGCGACCATCGTCACAGGATCCCGAGGGGAAGAGGGTCAGTTAGAGCTCGATTTGCGTTTTCCTTTGTATGATCCTAGCCGTTCATTTTGGTATGAAGCTTTCTCTAAGATCCGTCCGTCCCGTGCTTTGGCTCAATGGAATGGCAACACCTTTCGGATCCTATCCGAGTGGGAGAGACGCAGCCGAGGTGAATGTTCAAGTGTATTTACTTGAGAAGCAAATAGCCGAGACCCAAGGTATTTACTTAGCTTCAAGTTTTTATGATTGATTCTTTAGTGCCAATATCCCGAGTTTAATACTACCTTCTTAGCCGAAAACTTCTAGTATGGAGGTCGATGCTGCCACGAGGTATCGCTTGTTGAAGAGGGAAATTGACATAGAACGGGGTCATGTTTCGAATTTACAACAAAGGATTGTCAATAAGGATGACAAAATTGATCGTCTGGAAACCGAGATTGAAGGTCTTCAAACCCGGCTGCATCGTTATGTGACTTTTGAGTATGTCCCCGAGGAGATCGATAATCTTAGGGCGAGCTTGTCTCGGTTCCAGGGTGGTATTTGCCAACAAGACGTCGTTGGTCGATAACTTAGAAAGTCGGTGTGGACGGTTAAGGATTCAAGTCCGAGATTTGCACGCAGATCGCCTTCGGATTCGGGGGAGAAGAGTGCTGCCGAAAAGTGTAGCCAAGAATCTTTTGAGAAACTTAGAGAGTCTAAGAAATCTTTGAGGAGTTGGAGTGGGTTGAGCTCGGTTATCAGGTTTGCAGATAGCACACTCTCGTCAGAGAGCCGAATGGAATGATCATAAGAAATATTGCCCCTCCAATGAGTTTAACGAGCAACGCTATCTAGAACTTTCCTCTAAGATATCTTCCCTTGAGTGTAGCTTGTCTGAGTCCGAAGAGACCGTTAGAGTAGTCACCCCTTTACTTGAAGGTGGTGTCCCGGGTATTGTGTTTTCATTGTTGTTGTCATGATGTTGTTGTTATGTTCTTTGACTTCTCCCGTGTTTCGACAGCCGAGAAAAAGGAAGGTAACATCGCCGGAAGAGGAGAACGCCCGATTGAAGGGAAAAGAGGTGCATTGGGCTGGCGAGGGAAGCTCAATTACTGGGCGGGTGGCCACCGCTTGAGGCGCGTCGATGCAGCCGACACATGACCTTGCTGGGCTGAAAAGGAAAAGTTTAATGATGAGCTCGTTGCGAAGGTCAAAGCCGGTGTAAAGGCGGTTCTTGATAAGAAGCGAGCCGTCTGTCAACGCCAAGAGGGCGGTTTCTGGGTCGGCTCATCCCAAAGAGTAGGCTTATCTTTTGTAGCCGCTGCGTCGCTATTTCTCCCTTTGCATTGGGTTGTAATCCGCTTCGAACACCTTTATTTTCTCATACATTTTCTTTTAATGAGGTGTTGCGTCGCCAATTCGGTTGTTTTTCTTGCTTTCTGACATTGTTGTTCACGTTAACGTTCTTACTTATGTTGTGCCGATGATATGTAGTTTATTTTTACGACTAATTTTTGTGTACCGCATAAAAATGAGTAGATCGATTAGCATAAATGCCGTTTCGTCGAACACACTCAACATGGAGGGTCATCGGGCCCAATGCCACGTCCCGATTGAGGTATCTCATCACCGTCTTTCAAGATCTAGTGGTAGGGTATTTGGTCCTCCCTAATTTCTATGGGATCGATATCCCAAGAAGTTATCAATTAACGCATTCTGGGTGTGTCATGATGGGCTAGGCACGAACATCCGGGTGTGGTCGCCAAATGTTGAGGGGTGAATTCATGTTTAGGTCCTACCCGTCCTAGCCACACCAAATGACCTCACAATACCAAGAATAGTAAGAGAGAGAGTTGTCTTTCTATTGTACCTTGTCCTTTCTTTTATAGGCTTTCCTAAAAGCCCATCTTTTTACTACATCATGACACATGTCCTATCCTCTCTTAATTACCTCTAATGCCATTCTCTAATATAACCTCCTTCTTCTTCATTAATTCCTTATTCGTCCTCTCTTTATCATGGGTATTTTCCATTTGGGCTTGGGTCCAAGTCCCCATTCCTTATCCCAAGTTTATCTCTATCCTTAGGGGCACTCCAAGCCCGTTAAGGGATATTTTTTCATGTATCAACAATCGGGTTAATTAGTTCATATAAATACAAGTGGCAGCCGTGAAACACAACAACATAGAGAGTACCATATGTTTTTTTTTTTTTTTTTTTTTTTAATTTGCCATTGGTTTGATGCATGGGTACTAGTAGTTTTACCTCTTTTGTTCCCCATTTGTACTATCAGGTTGCTTTTTCTTGCGCGGGCATATATAACTTTTCCGGTATGTAGACACCAGAGTTTGGCATTATACTACCATCCGATATTTGCAGCCACTCTAATCAGCGTCTGTTTGCAGCCAGTCAACTTCGTTACATCATATTGTTTGTTCAAATAGTATTAATAAACTAGAAAATGATTGGAAAGTTTAGACAAATTAGCAAGAATTAATTTCAGTGGAGACTCTGGAAATTCATCAGCAGAATAAAATGGTAATTCAATGTTAGCCAGAGTTTGTAATATCATTTGGTTGCAGTATTTGCAGACGTATTCTGCATTCCCAACAACTGTTAAATGCAGGCCCTTTCTTCTTGGATCATCTTCACCTTTCTCAAACCATCCCATCATATTTGCAAGATCTCCTTTGGAAACAATAACAGCATCACCATTCATAAAAGGGCATTTTCTCATATTTGCAAGTGAAGTGGACATAGAACCCCTGCCCTGACTCCATCTCCAGGCTCACAAAATATTTCAAGCCCATCTTCAAACTTCTTTCCATCAATTGCATCGAAAACAATCCCATTGTTCCCTCCTAGAGTCTATTGGTATATTATGGTTCCTTGCTTCATCTGAATTCATGAGACGTGGAGACAGAACGAATGCCTTCTTCGTGACTTTTCTACCTTCTAATTGATCAACAACGGCTTGTAAATCAACACTTGGGATTAGCTGAACCATAATAACCCTTCGGCGCATTTCGGGAACACTAACAACTTTGTAATATCTCCTTTATATATCGCAATCTTTATTTGCACTGAAACCAAATCTGTCGAAATTAGGCTCTCGAAAATTATGTAACCGACCAAGATAAGATTACAAAGGGAATACATTTTCAACAGAGAAAACATAAAAAACATATAAGAAACTGAAAAAGGGAAAATAAGACATGAATGTAATGCAACAAGTTTGAAAGCTTTCTGGTTCTCCCTAGGTTATAACAGAATTACCTTTTTCTTTTTTTTTTCCTCGGCAAAGATAATAATATATTGAACGGCTTACAGGAAGTAAGCAAAGACAAAACCCAAAGTCATACAAGGGAAGACTCCACAGTTGTAATTCATATACGGCGAAAGAAGATAGGAAGTTAAAAGACAACTTCCCGAAAAACTAACCTGAAAGAAAAGAGCCCCAAAACTAGGCAGTTAAGTTACAAAAAACTGTCCCAATTCGATTTTTACATTGTGTAATGAAATGCATTTCAGAGCTTCCACATTCTTACACCAATAATATGCATGTACTTCAACTTTTTCTATGACTTGGCGAGCTTCGAAGTTGATTCCATTGAAAACAAAATCATTTCTGCAATTCCAAATCGTCCAAGTGATGGCTACTGGAAGAATTTCCCACAAAACTTGTCCCGTAGTGGATAAGTTCTTCTCTAACCCTTGATGATTAAATCAATACAGTTTGGCATTACCCAATCCATTTTCACGTAAGATCTAAAGTATATATAACCAAATCTTAGTAACCTCAGGACAGTGAAACATCAAGTGAGGGGTTGTTTCTCCTTCTTTATGACGCAACAAACAACCATTTGCAATTAGCTTACCTTTCTTGTAAATTTACAATTAACATAATTACCTTTATGTTTTAGTAATGAAAATCTGATTTGCGGGTTCATGTGTACAGTCAGGGGCGGAGCCACATGGAGAGGAGGGTGTGCAATTGCACCCCCTCAAATGTGAGCTCCCAAGCCTAATTTTAACTACTTTATCCCATTTTTAGTCATTTTAACCCTTTTGCACCCTCTAAAATATGTATTGATCGGCAACTTGCCCACCCATTTTTCGAATCCTGGCTCCGCCCCCGTAACGCCGATCCTGGTACCTCGGGAAGAAAGATGCTTAGTGGTTTTTCAGATAAGAAACCAAATCTGCAACTTCAGTAGCTAATATAAATTCCTTGCATAATTAGTGTACTAATCAATAATCGAATCATCTATCTCCCGTTAATGAATTGTAGGTTAAAAATTGGAGGCCTCCAGGACAAGGAGTTTGTCAAAATTAATATTGATGGTTCTTATATACCATTAACTAAAACAGGAGTGTGGGATTAATACTTAGAAATTTTGCGTGTATCCGCCTGGGAGCAAAAGGTCTAAGTCAGTAATGAGGAGGTGGATGAGGAATATGAAATTTGAGTACTTTGAAATGCAAAGCTTTGGAGGTAGTTGTGGACTGGATGGAAGAGCTTGGAATCACAAAGACAATTTTTGAACTGGACTGTGAAAATGTAGTTAACTCCATAACTGGAAGTGAATTGCAGGTTCATTGTTACAATCAAAACTTAGTTCAAGTGATTAGAAACAAATTTAGAAGTAGTAATTTTTGGTTCTGCAAGTTTATAAATAGACTTTGTAGTTGCGTGATTTCCCACACTACACCCCTCACTATATTTTGATAATAATTTCTAGATCTAAACATATTAATCATCTAAATCTCAAAATATAAGTGCTAGAAATTTAAATAGACACATAAGATTTTTTACGTGGTTCGATCAATGTGATCTACATCCACGATTCTTCACTATGATTGTTGAGGTTACATTAATATTACATTGAAATCTCCATTAATGGATATTTTCTAGAGCTCTAGATCTAATTATTTGGGGAAGAAGATGATAAAGAAAATAAATCTCTCCCTAAAAATTATCCCCCCATTCTCTCTCCTCCCAAAAATATCCTCTCCTTCTCTCTCATGCTCTCCTCTTTATATAGTATTTACATAGTGAATGACAGCTCATGTACAACTAATATTTCCCTTAATTTCGGATTTACCTTGCGACATCCTCGCGAGAGTATAAATGTTAAATCTCGCAGAACACTCTAATTCACGCAAGATCCTCGCACTTTCTTCATGTTTACGTTATCTTCATTTGTTATGTCATTTCTGAAATCACTTTGCGACGGCTTCGCGACGTTGTTAATGAAGATTCCGCAAGTGTGTTGTTGTAGTTGCATATGTAGTTGCAGGATTTCTCACACTACACCCCTCACTATATTTTGATAATAATTTCTAGATCTAAACATATTAATCATCTAAATCTCAAAATATAAGTGCTAGAAATTTAAATAGACACATAAGATTTTTTACGTGGTTCGATCAATGTGATCTACATCCACGATTCTTCACTATGATTGTTGAGGTTACATTAATATTACATTGGAAATCTCCATTAATGGATATTTTCTAGAGCTCTAGATTTAATTATTTGGAGAAAGAAGATGATAAAGAAAATAAATCTCTCCCTAAAAATCTCTCTCTCCTCCCAAAAATATCCTCTCCTTCTCTCTCCTGCTCTCCTCTTTATATAGTATTTACATAGTGAATGACAGCTCATGTACAACTAATATTTCCCTTAATTTCGGATTTACCTTGCGACATCCTCGCGAGAGTATAAATGTTAAATCTCGCAGACACTCTAATTCTCGCAAGATCCTCGCACTTTCTTCATGTTTACGTTATCTTCATTTGTTATGTCATTTCTGAAATCACTTTGCGACGGCTTCGCGACGTTGTTAATGAAGATTCCGCAAGTGTGTTGTTGTTGCGATATTTGGATCCTACAGACTTAGTAATAATGTAGCGCATGAGTTAGCTCAAAAGGCGAGACTACAGGGAGAAAATTTTTATTTCTTAAACAATTTTCCAGATGACATTATCACTCTGGTCAAAAATGATTATTGTAACCCTTAATTCCAATCAATAAATTTCTTTTAGTACCAAAAAAAAAAAAAAAGTTAACATATTCAAACTAGAAGAACAACCCAACTTAATAAATTAATTAAACAATCAATGGAAATAGCACATTGACAGCTAACTGCAAGAGGAAGCTATTGAATCTTCATGGTCATCCAGAATGGTGTCCGATTTCGGGTAATACGTAACTTATGCAAAAAATTATCACCCAGGTCTAACCCTAACAAAATTATCCCAATCTTGACATAAAATTGTGAACTACCCCAAAATGTTATTCTAGCTCAAATGCTCAATGGTGAACCGAAATGAGAATCAGAGTTTCGTTAAAACAATATTTTTTTTATTTTTATATATTCGGAGTATTTTTTTGATAGAATAACATGTGCGATGCACATGCTTGAATTTGATTCTTTTAACAACACCAAATTTGATAATAATGGAAAAACAAATCTTAAAATAAAAATTTAATATCCTTGTTTGTACTCATTACGTAGATAATTTAAAGAGATTTCCAAATATATTAATTTTGCTAAAAATCCGATGTGTATTTTTAAAGATATCTAAGTTTTAATTTTTTGATCTATTTTTAAAACAATGGCATTCTGTAAATATAATTTTTCCGGTATGTAGACACCAGAGTTTGGCATTATACTACCATCCGATATTTGCAGCCACTCTAATCAGCGTCTGTTTGCAGCCAGTCAACTTCGTTACATCATATTGTTTGTTCAAATAGTATTAATAAACTAGAAAATGATTGGAAAGTTTGGACAAATTAGCAAGAATTAATTTCAGTGGAGACTCTGGAAATTCATCAGCAGAATAAAATGGTAATTCAATGTTAGCCAGAGTTTGTAATATCATTTGGTTGCAGTATTTGCAGACGTATTCTGCATTCCCAACAACTGTTAAATGCAGGCCCTTTCTTCTTGGATCATCTTCACCTTTATCAAACCATCCCATCATATTTGCAAGATCTCCTTTGGAAACAATAACAGCATCACCATTCATAAAAGGGCATTTTCTCATATTTGCAAGTGAAGTGGACATAGAACCCCTGCCCTGAGTCCATCTCCAGGCTCACAAAATATTTCAAGCCTATCTTCAAACTTCTTTCCATCAATTGCATCGAAAACAATCCCATTCGTTCCCTCCTATAGAGTCTATTGGTATATTATGGTTCCTTGCTTCATCTGAATTCATGAGACGTGGAGACAGAACGAATGCCTTCTTCGTGACTTTTCTACCTTCTAATTGATCAACAACGGCTTGTAAATCAACACTTGGGATTAGCTGAACCATAATAACCCTTCGGCGCATTTCGGGAACACTAACAACTTTGTAATATCTCCTTTATATATCGCAATCTTTATTTGCACTGAAACCAAATCTGTCGAAATTAGGCTCTCGAAAAATTCTGTAACCGACCAAGATAAGATTACAAAGGGAATACATTTTCAACAGAGAAAACACCCCAAAAACATATAAGAAACTGAAAAAGGGAAAATAAGACATGAATGTAATGCAACAAGTTTGAAAGCTTTCTGGTTCTCCCTAGGTTATAACAGAATTACCTTTTTCTTTTTTTTTTCCTCGACAAAGATAATAATATATTGAACGGCTTATAGGAAGTAAGCAAAGACAAAACCCAAAGTCATACAACGGAAGACTCCACAGTTCTAATTCCTATACGGCGAAAGAAGATAGGAAGTTGAAAGACAACTTCCCGAAAAACTAACCTGAAAGAAAAGAGCCCCAAAACTAGGCAGTTAAGTTACAAAAAACTGTCCCAATTCGATTTCTACATTGTGTAATGAAATGCCTTTCAGAGCTTCCACATTCTTACACCAATAATATGCATGTACTTCAACTTTTCTATGACTTGGCGAGCTTCGAAGTTGATTCCATTAAAACCAAATCATTTCTGCAATTCCAAATCGTCCAGGTGATGGCTGCTGGAAGAATTTCCCACAAAACTTGTCCCGTAGTGGATAAGTTCTTCTCCAACCCTTGATGATTAAACCAATACAGTTTGGCATTACCCAATCCATTTTCACGTAAGATCTGAAGTATATATAACCAAATCTTAGTAACCTCAGGACAGTGAAACATCAAGTGAGGGGTTGTTTCTCCTTCTTTGTGACGCAACAAACAACCATTTGCAATTAGCTTACCTTTCTTGTAAATTTACAATTAACATAATTACCTTTATGTTTTAGTAATGAAAATCTGATTTGCAGGTTCATGTGTACAGTCAGGGGCGGAGCCACATGGAGAGGAGGGTGTGCAATTGCACCCCCTCAAATGTGAGCTCCCAAGCCTAATTTTAACTACTTTATCCCATTTTTGGTCATTTTAACCCTTTTGCACCCCCTAAAATATGTATTGATCGGCAACTTGCCCACCCATTTTTCGAATCCTGGCTCCGCCCCTGTGTACAGTCTGGTACCTCTGGAAGAAAGATGCTTAGTGGTTTTTCAGGATAAGAAACCAAATCTGCAACTTACTGTAGCTAAGATAAATTACTTGCATAATCAGTGTACTAATCTGAATAATCAGAATCATCTATCTCCTGTTAATGAATTGTAGGTTAAAAATTGGAGGCCTCCAGACAAGGAGTTTGTCAAAATTAATATTGATGGTTCTTATATACCATTAACTAAAACAGGGAGTGTGGGACTAATACTTAGAAATTTTGCAGGTATCTGCCTAGGAGCAAAAGGTCTAAGCTGTAATGAGGAGGTGCATGAGGAATATTGGGCTGAGTACTTTGAAATGCAAAGCTTTGGAGGTAGTTGTGGACTAGATGGAAGAGCTTGGAATCACAAAGACAATTTTTGAACTGGACTGTGAAAATGTAGTTAACTCCATAACTGGAAGTGAATTGCAGGTTCATTGGTGTACAATCAAAACTTAGTTCAAGTGATTAGAAACAAATTCAGAAGTAGTAATTTTTGGTTCTGCAAGTTTATAAATAGACTTAGTAATAATGTAGCGCATGAGTTAGCTCAAAAGGCGAGACTACAGGGAGAAATTTTTTATTTCTTAAACAACTGTACAGATTACATTATCACTCTGGTCAAAAATGATTATTGTAACCCTTAATTCCAATCAATAAATTTCTTTTAGTACAAAAAAAAAAAAAAAAAAAAAAGTAACATATTCAAACTAGAAGAACACCCCAACTTAATAAATTGATTAAACAATCAATGGAAATAGCACATAGACAGCTAACTGCAAGAGGAAGCTATTGAATCTTCATGGTCATCCAGAATGGTGTCCGGTTTCGGGTAATACGTAACTTATGCAAAAAATTATCACCCAGGTCTAACCCTAACAAAATTTTCCCATTCTTGACATAAAATTGTGAACTACCCCAAAATGTTATTCTAGCTCAAATGCTCACTGGTGAACCGAAATGAGAATCAGAGTTTCGTTAAAACAGTATTTTTTTATTTTTATATATTCGGAGTATTTTTTTGATCTATTTTTAAAACAATGGCAATCCTGTAAATATACAAATATTAACTAAAAGCTTAATTAATAGGGGTATTATTGTCATGTAAACAGGCTTCACTAAAATAAGGCTTCACCAAACAATTACCTATTTTCTTTATATTAGTACTAGTAAGGCCATTGGATTCTTTCAACAACACCAAATTTGATAATAATGGAAAATAAAATCTTAAAATAAAAATTTTATATCCTTTTTGTACTCATTACGTATATAATTTAAAGAGCTTTACAAATATATTAATTTTGCAAAAATCCGATGTGTATTTTTAAAGATATATAAGTTTTAATTTTTTTGATTTATTTTTAAAACAATGACATTCCTGTAAATATAAAAATATTAACTACTCCCTCCGTCCCTAATATATAGGCGGAGAAGATGAAATCTCTTAGAATAAGAAAATGCATGGTTTTCATAAATTTTCATGTTTTTTCTTGTCTATACCCGTTGTCTTATTCTCAATACAATTTCCCATACAACATAAATAAGGGTATATATGTCAAAAAGCACATTGGAATTAGAATTTCGCCTATCTAGTGGGACTAAGAAAATCCAATATTCCGCCTATTTAATAGGGACGGAGGGAGTAAAAGCTTAATTAATTGGGGTATTATTGTCATGTAAACAAGCTTCACCAAAATAAGGCTTCAAACAATTACCTCTTTTCTTTATCAACAATACAAAACAAAGCTAGGCTAAGTTTGCCCGTCTGAGTGGTGGTCAGGATTTGTCCGTGGGAAAGATAAATCAAGGGATGTGGTTTCCTGACCACCCCCTACAACTCGCACACGTGGCATTAATTCCAATATTATGAATGAAAAATGAATACTCAAGTCAAGATATGGAATTTCAAAAATTATAATGGGGGAGGTTCGAACTCATGACCTATTGTGTCATAAGAGTGGCCTCTAACTTGATGTTCCACCTTGGTTGGAATTGATAGAAAAGATAAATCAACAAAGTGGTGGTTTGTTCAACTTAAATATCATAATTGTTTTATTAATTAGTGTTTCACTAATTGCACATAATAAATAATCTATTCATTATAAAGTGTTTTATTAATTAGTGTTTCACTAATTGCTCATAATAAATGACTAATCATTTTTAATTATAAATGTTTTCTTAATTAATTAATTATAATATTTAGTTCTAAGATTGTACTAACCATGACCGCACCATTAAATAATAATCAATCAAAACTAATTCCTTATTAGTATAGTATATGCATACAAAGACAATAACGATTAGATCAATCAACATAAAAAAAAGATATATGGTCATGGTTTGTTCAACTTAAATATTAATTAGTGTAAGTGTTTTATTAATTGGTGTCTCATTAATTTCTCATGATAAATGATTTATTAATTCTACATCATAAATGTCCCTTAATTAATATTAATACATATCTCCATCAATAAATAATTTTGACAAAAATCAATAGATATTAGTGGTGGCGGTGGTTGTAGAAGAAGAAGTAGGTGGTGGAAGAAATAGTGGCGCTGGATGGTTTCACGGTGGTGGTATTGGTTTTTTCTTTTGCATCAAAAATATATTTTTTATTTTTTTACATGACGGGTAACATTGTGTTGTGAAAAATATAGTTGGTTGTTTTTAACACAATCAATAAGGGTGTGACAAATATTTTTGGGATGATGCCAAATCATATAAGACAAAATGGCTATTTTTGGTACCACTGCGATCTTTGGTAACCGTTAAGACGCATGAGTTGAATAAATTAATTGACGACCTAAGTTTGTTAAACCTAAACTTTATACATGACTACTGGGATTAAAAGTTATAAGTGTGCCCAATATTCTACGAGGTATGGGCAATGGTGGTGTTGGAGAAAGAAGTGATGTCTCGGTGGTTTTGTGGTGTCAAGCGGGTATGATGAGAGTAATTGACTATGTTAATTATGTGCCGCTACAAAAGGGTAACACTATAAAGTAGAAATGTGGTTGATCGTCTTAATGCTAATATAAACTCGGTTAAAATACATCAAAATTAAGAAGAAGAAAAAAACATTTGGGCGTCACGTTATATAATAAATAATACTAAAAATACATATTTAGTATCAAGGTTTCTCCCTCCAATAGATAAATCTAAGGTTGTATTGAGATCCCATAAGCAAAGTGCGAGTTTGTCTTGGATTTCTAAATGATAATGAATATAATGAAACGCTCCTCTTGGTTTCTCCAATGAAAACCAAAACCTTCTAAAAAATAATCAATCGAACAACACTTAGATGGAGCGCATCACCACAAGTGTAAACTTCTCTCGAATTGCTACATATCCAAGTGAAATTTCTATAGATTAATCTGGGTGATTTCGTCCCACCGTAATTTTTAACGAGGCATGCAATTAAATATCTAATAGTGATTTTAAAGGTATTTAATAATTACGAAATTCTCTTATGAGTTTTGTTTATGCAAGTATTGATTTAACTTCGGTTCTTTTATATTTTTGTGTTAAGTTGATGACTTTTTAATTTGAATACATGTTTGGTTAACAAAATTTGATACGTATGGGGTGTTTTCTTTGTAACATTGATGTTCGTCTCTCATTTTTCCCGTTAGCACTTTGTTTCGATCCCATATTTGTAGACATCATTTGACTAATGTTGGGGTATTTGTTTAATCTCACGGCCGATTAAACCCAAGCATGTGTTCTACACATTGAAGGCGATATAAGTTTGTGTTGGCTCTACCTTGAAACTAATAATTTTTCTTCGTAAGGTTAGTTAAATTTATGTAGATACAAATATCAATATGACTATGCTCTTTATTGGCCCAAATTACTTGAGTAACACTAGATGTGAGAACGCCATTCATGCACAACTTAGCATAGTTGGTGTGAAACCTTTTATCCACGAATTTCTTCAATTTTATGTTATCAATATGATTGAGAAAGAATCTTTCACATGTTTTGATTTACTTTTGTAAGTTTGTTTTTTCAGTCACATGTGTATATCTCGGTCTTCCAATAGCCAAGGGTTCTTCATTTTTATAACCTCACATTTGCAAAAAATAAATAAATAGTTTTTATCTATAGTAGGGAAAATATTATGGGTTTTTGCTTCACTCCTTAGAGCCTTAGTTATCAATAATTTCGGAACCAATGTAGTCATAAACATCATGGAGTTGGATTCAGTTTAGGTACAGGTCTTTGTTAGATGAAATATTCTTTTTGAAATTTAAAATTATGGTGTGATGGAACAAAAATGGGGAAAATATCTATTTACTGTATTTTTTATTTTATTTTTCATGTTGGTACAACATTATTACTCCGTCCAGATAATAAATTGAAATAACATGCTTAAGTAAAAATAAAAAGATCAGGTAACCCATTATTTTTCTACCCAAAACATATTCGAATATCAAAATAATTACTCACGAAAAAAATGAAGCAAGAGGAATGTGAACAATATCGTATTAAAGACAAAACATCCCGTGCCGTTACGGCACGGGTTAAGATCTAGTATTAGTATAAGATAAGATAAGATAAGATATATTCGGAGTATTTTTTTGGGTGGTGAACCGAAATGTCCGTCAGCAACATTTTCTGTTTGGATTTTATTGCGGTAAAATTGTAAAAAAAAAATTTTTTTTATCTCAAACTCAATGTAACTTTGGATTTTCATTAGCGCAAAGGTAATTTGATTACTAAAAAAAATTATTTTCTTTTTTATTTTGAGAGAAATATAAGTGACTTATTTATATGAGTAATTCTGCACAAACCGCCACTCCGAACTACACCAAAACCGAATTCCCCTTTTTCTCTCACAAATTTTTAAATGTGATCCCGGTAGGCCCCGCAGAGGACAGCAGGGGTCCCATTTAATGAATTTTGTTGTGTCTTGTTGCTTTTGTGTGGTTTAAAAAAATGTACGTGCATATATGTACACGTACGGTACACCCAACAACCAATTGGGTTCATATGTAGCTGACATCGATCATTTTATTTAAAATCGCATAAGTGTTTGCTCATGTCTTCAATGACCTGGCGGCAAAAAGGTAGATAAGTAAAGGGAGTTGGTGAATCCTCGTTGATTTTCTCATACACAATCGACCAAGTCACTACGCATCCGTTTCCATTGGGCTTTGGATTGATTTCAATTATTGAATCAAATTTCTTGTAATCCTTCATCAAGTCACCTTCAAATATACGGTGGTGATGTAGAGTCCTTGTTTCATCGTTATGTGTTGTTTCTTCTATGATGCAAATCGTCTTACCCTCTGCATACATGAAGACATTATTTTTGTGCAGAGTTCTGAAGTGTATATCGATATTCATGGAGAAACATAAACAAGTATATGAAGTACAAAATGATTAACTATGACTATACATACCATGGATAAAATTCCATTCCTTGATACAACCGGAGCGGACCGCATCTCCCTCGACAACTTTGACGTCAGTGTAAATATGAGGAATAGCCTTTGGTACATCTTCTTGGTGCTTGAAAATTTTATTTGTCAGCATCGCAGCTGACCTCCAATTCAAATACAAGCTTCCCAACCAGACTGGAAATACCATGGTGAGACATCGACAGTTGATGATTGTTGCTCTAAAATATGCAGAGAAGTATATGGAACTAAGAAAGATTATAGCAGTTGTATTGAGTCCATATTGGTTGAACGACTATACAGAAAATGACTCGGTGTATTAACTGTTCATGGTGATGTTGTATAGGAACAAGTCGTCCATGCCTTTTCTTTCTTTTACTTGGTTGGTCATATTTTAATCTAACAAAATCTATGGTGGGTACTGGGTACTACTGATATCACCATAGCTTCTTTTATTGTTTTCAAGTTTGGTAAAGGGGCAGCAAGAAATGGTAGAGGGACATTGGTAAAGGGATGGCAAGTGTGAAAGCAATGTCCCTCTTATTGGTTAGGGGGTTCATATAGGGGTGTAGATTGACTAGATTACCCTTTTCACCTTAAATTAACCAAAATCAAATCAATTTTTTTAAACCTAATGAATCAGAAAAATCAAATCAGTTTTTTTTTTCATCTTCTTCTTCATCTTCACTTCTCCTCCATCAACCCTAACCTCCATTAAAACCGAAAATTTCATCGTCTTCGATTAATCGGCGATTTGAAAAATATTTGGAAAACCCAGTTAGGGTTTAGTTTATCGTGTTGGATTTAAGTTAATTTTGTATCAAAAATTAGGTTTGTATGAAAATTGAAATTGAAATTTCAGGTTTATGCTAGTTACGGTTGGTAATAACTCAAATACAAAACTTGTAGATTGTTGATGTTACGGTTGGTTTAAACTCAAATACCAACCGTAAGTTCTTAGTTTTGAGAATATGTTCGAGTTACAAATTTTATTTGCATCATATTTATCAATTGAGTTAATTTGTTACTCAAACAACCATACCAACCGTAAATATTCCCGTGTCTTAAGAATTTATCAAATAATGATTTACGGTTCAAAAGTTAAGTTGACACACCAATCGCAGGGTAGTTGGAGGTTGGTCTCGATTCATTACGGTTGGTATCGACCAACCATAACTGGTTTTACGATTGGATCTTCCCCAAATTTAACCGATTCACGGTTGGTATTCGATAACTTACGAACCGTAACTAAGAGTTACTGATTGGTCACGAGCAAAATTGCAACCGTAAGTTCTTCTGAAAACTAAAAAGTTTAGATTTTGTTACAGTAAAACTTCGATAAATTAATCCGCGATAAATTAATAACTTCGCTAAAATAATATTTTTTGTCGAGTCTCGACTTGGGCGTTGTATTAAATTAATAACCTCGCTAAATTTATAAGATAATAAAAATTTAAGTATCCAATAGGGCCCAACCGAAATATAAATTAATAATCATTATAATAGCATTACATTACCGGTGTTACTAAAATAAAATTTCAATGTTGTTTGTTTCTTTTTCACATTTATGCAACATTGGACTTCATTTCGATTTCTTTGTAGTCCCTTGAGGAGTTCGGGAGTGCCTTTTTCAAATTATAGGAGAAATCATTTAGCTTTACTATTGATAAAATTGCTTCTTTACGAGAAACTGAATTCACTTGAGATGTATTCCGATGCACGCTAATTGTAATTGATATCGTTCCTTGACATACTTGTATGTTAAACTTTTAAGAAGCCATTTTTGTGTTTCTCTTTGAGTCAAATTCGGATTGGAATGACTATACTCACACAATGCTTTTGAATCTCGTTTTGTCATCGTGGATTTTTTGACACCTTTGAGATGAGCGGTATGAGCTATTGTTACACTCTTCTTTTGTGTTGTTGTTTTTTGTTTCTTTTAACATCAAAAGATATATAAATTTATGCACATAATCATGCCAAAAGTTTATTACACATCAATTTGAATTGAAAATAATATCTCAATTTTTTTTTTTATTATGGGAAACCATTAAGTTTAACTTAAATATTTTCCTTTATTTTATTTTTGACACTTAAATTTAGAGTTTTTCGATAATTTAATAACTTATTAATTTATCGATAAATTAATACTTCGCTAAATTGATAGAATTTGTCGGGTCCCAACATTATTAATTTATTGAAGTTTTACCGTATGTAATTTAGATAATTTTGAGAGAGAAAAAGCAAATTGGAACTAATTTAGAAGTATATCGGGTCTTTGGAATCACTCATTTTGGTTGAGTGAATCAAAATCAAGGGTTTCACAAATATCACATAAGTTTTCTTTTTCTTCTCCTCTAATTTTTTTTTTTTTTTTTTTGATAACTCTAAAAAAATCTGATTTTAGAGTTATAATAAGTGAAAATTAATTATCAACACTAATCTTGATTATCATTACTAATCTTGATTATTAACAATAAGGGCTATTTAGTCATTTCCATATTTTCATTGATAAGGGGCACTTGAATTTCCTTATAATGACCTTTTTTGTCCTTTTAGGTTGCCGCCCCTCTACCATTTCTTGCCGCCCCTTTACCTACTCGTCCATATCGGTCGGTCAAACAATATATAGAGGAAGTCGTTGAAACAAGAATTATATTTGGTAAACAGCAGCGGAGCCAACCAATGGCATTGGCAAGGCCGCAAGGGTAGGCGACTGTCTGCCCTGCCAGACTGACTCCCAAGCCCAATTTTGCCTGTTTTTAAGCCAATTTTTCAACATCTGGAACCTATTTTTTTTGCCTTTTGCCAACCCTCAACAATTTTTGCCTCCCCATAGGCAGATTTCTAACCCTGTTGGTAAATACCAAAAACATCCAACGGCCATTGCTAGGATCCATGTAGTATTCAAATCATATGGACAATTTCAAGAGACATTGTGTGAGGTGTTTTTAAAGTTTGTCTGGACTCCCGTACCGTATCCTAGAGAAGAGAAAAAACAATACACGAAAAACTTAGAAAACAGAAGACACAAGAAAGTAATTCGAAGAAATATCATTTCTAGATTATGAACAAAAAAAATGATTTACAATTCTCTCTTTGTTACGCTCACAATCTCTTTAAACAGTGGTTAATCTAAACAGTTTTCTAAGCTTTCCTTAAACATTAACACATGTAAGCTGTCTCTAGGTCTATGTGTTTAGTTAACAATCAAACCTCTCTATTTTATAGACTTTCATTGTACTCCTACAAGGTCTTCTATAAGGAATCGATTTTCTAAACTTTGAGTGTTGCCTAAAACAAAACTCTTCCTAGCTAGGAATTCTGCCCAAATAAGATTTCCTTCCCTATCTTCTTTAAACTTAGTTAGAGATTTACTAAGTTCCTAAGAGGAGTAGGGATACACGTGTATCACCTCATAAAAGGGCCTTTTCTCCTGTTTGCAAGTGAAGTGGACATAGAACCCCCGACTCCATCTCCAGTCTCACAAAACATTTCAAGCCCATCTTCAAACGTCTTTTGCATCGAAAACAATCCCATTCGTTCCCTCCTAGAGTCTACTGGTATATTATGGTTCCTTGCTTCATCTGAATTCATGAGACGTGGAGACAGAACGAATGCATTCTTCGTGACTTTTCTACATTCGAATTGATCAGCAACAACTAGTAAGTCAACACTTGGGATTAGCTTAACCATAATAACCCTTCGACACATTTCAGGAACACTAACAACTTTGTAATATCTCCTTTAATATATTTCAATCTTCACAGAAACCAAATCTGTCAAAATTAGGGAGTACATTTTCAACAGAGAAAACACCCCAAAAACATATAAGAAACTGAAAAAGGGAAAATAAGACATGAATGTTAGTGATAACAGAATTACCCCAAAATGACATAATGCAACAAGTTTTAAAGCTTTCTGGTTCTCCCAAGGTTATAACAGAATTACCAAAGACACAAAGTAACATATTCAAACTAGAAGAACACCCCAACTTAATAAATTGATTAAACAATCAACGAAAATAGCACATAGACGGCTAAACTGCAAGATGAAGATATCCAATCTTCATCGATATAATGGTGTCCGGTGTTGGGTCATGTATAATTATCATCCAGGTCTAACCATAACAGAATTTTCCTATTCTGGGTATAAAAGTGTGAACTAGCCCAAAATGTTTTTCTAGCTCAATGGTGAAGAGTTGGCCAATGATTTTCCTCACTCTGTTGTCCTTCAACTCCCACACACTCAAAACCTCAGAATCATAAGATAATAAGCAAAGAGACCAAAACCTCTGTTGTCCCCCCCTAAAACAGACATAAATAGGCAGGAGGGCAATATCGAACTTTCCTGTATCATCAAAATCAGCCATCTCAACACCATCACCTCTTTCTCCATGAATTTGATTTAGAGCATGAACCTTACACCAACTTTTCTCAAGAGACTCCGCCAAATGTAACCAGTTTAAATCTGGTAATCATAACCTATTCCATATTCTACATAAATCCTATATTAATCCTTGGATTCACACGACGGATTTGGTATTCTCTTACATTCATTGACGGATGGGTTCCAAAGCATAACAACACACGAGTGACACTTACTAATATGCCTTAACAAAACCAAGCCACTACAACATCCAAGAAACTCGATTCCCATCTCGAGAGATTTGATTGAGCAAATGACATGACTAAATCCCACACATGTAGAGGATAATGGATCATAAATAAAGATATCTGTATTACTAAAACTACAAAGTATGAGACAAGTCTGTCATTTCAATAGCATGCTTGTACTGTGATTAAGAAATTTGGAGCTTTACAATAGATTGTGACACCTCATTGGTTACACACCTGAATTGGGCAAGTGACTTAACTGGCATTTGTGCAATTGACTTAACAGGCAACCAAATCGGGATGTCTGGTAGGATCCTTTTGGCAAGTTCACCATTCCTGCATTTAAAACAAAATCAAATCAAACAAATTTTCAGCACTATACTAAGGAGATCTGATATTAACAAAAAACTTTAAGCTCTGATTCATTGATTTCAATCGGAATACAGTACCTGCAGAGTCAAGGTGCTGGGAGAATGCACAGAGATTTAAGAAGGAAAAGAATCTAGTACGATTTTCTATTTAATCTGCTCTCTCAATAATCATCATAAAACTTCAATCCGATCCATCTTTTCATTCTCCTCCTCCTCTAGACTCTTAATCTGCTCTCTCAATCTACCTTCAAACCCAAAACTCTCCCTGAAGCTGAAGACACTACTCTTTTTCCTGAGCCACAATCTTCTCTGGTGTACATCTACATCTCCAATTCCCTAAACCTTACATTCAAGCACAACCTATGGTAAATACCTGGTAGATCTGGAACTTCACAATCAAGCCGAAGCTATGTTGAAAGAGTTACTCATAAAATTATGAACAACACTATCACCGAATTGATTAGAAAGAAATAAATCTGATTTTGTCATGAGAGGAGATATCAACATGTTGCTGTGATTCAAAAATGATGATTGTGGTTCCACCAGGTTCAAATACAAAACTGGAATTCCATATACAACCCATTTGTGTTCTCCTCCACCTGATCCAAGAAATGAGTCTCCAATTTAGGGTTTTGAACTAGGGGGGACTGAACTGAAATGAGAAACAGAGTTTTGTTTAGAGAGTGTTTGGTGGTGTATATAGAGAAACAGAAGGGGTACTGTTGTAATTTTAGTAAGAGAGTGCTTTTTGACTTTGAGTTCAACGTTTGACTCTGATTTTCTCAGCAACATCTTTCATTCTTTTATAGCAGATTTTATTGCAGTAAAACTGTAAAAAAAAAATTCTTTTTCTTTTTTACTACTGGAAGGTCTTTTTTTTTAGCTTTGCTGTGAGGCCAACTCTGAAATTTACTACTGGGTTCAACAATGCCTTCCCATCAAGCAGTCCAACTGAGTCCATTTATTAAGTAAATCAGTCACTTTACCATTATCAAACTGAACAATTCAACTGAACTTGCTGCAAATTTCAGGGAATCAAACATGCAAGACTGATTTGCAATCGAGTAACTCAAGTTTGCAGCAACTCTTTTTACACATCTACTCTACTTGAATTTAAGAGTACTGATATGCAATCAAGTCAGATGCAAATAATAAAAGGACAGAAATGAAGCTTTAGGGTTCCCAGTACCACACTAATCGAGCACTAAGCGATCAACTGTAAATATATTCATTTGAGCAAATAGACTAAAGAAAGAGAAACCTAAGCATTTTACACGTACACACAGAACCAAGCAAATCCGTAAGTGTTCTCCACATGTTCTCCTTTCCGTTTAGTCATGCAGAAAAAAGACAGAAAGCTCAACAACAGCAACAGCTAGCCCCTAAAACATCACTTACTGTTTCAGACAAACTAGAATCTGTAAGTTAGCATTGTATAGTTATAGGCTTGCTCAAATGTCATTAGACACATTATACAGTAAAACTTAAAGACTTCATTCCTCTTGAATTGTTTCTTTTCGATTATTTCTTATCGAGATTTTGTTCTTCCTATAGTCTCAACTAGTAATAATACTATTTCAAATTTCGAAGATTTCCTTCCAACTGAAGGAAACAGAACTGCCTTTCGAAGAACAACAAAGTAAAAGGAGAGCGAAATATAGGCACGAGGAAATGAAGTAATTGCATATGCAGAACTATATATACTGCGAGAACCATGTGGAGTAATGGATACAACTACATTACAATGCCATCAAATGATACAACATCGAATAAGCCAAGCTAACAGAAGTAGGTATGTCCAAATTACCTATGTAGAATTTATTTTTGATTGACTACACTACATCAAAGAAACTCAGCTGAATTTACAAATGCATGATCATAAAGGAGAGCCCAAAATGGAAGAAAACAAAATCATAGTCTGCAATATTATAAGACTCACCTGCTGCTGATAATGCTGGAATGCATTTTCAGTCTCATCAGGCACGGAGGACTCAAATACAGGTATCTGGCAAGGAACAAACTTCAACAGTGAATAGGCCCCTTTTAGTTCAGAAGTAAGCAACCACTTCTATAGCAGCAAGTCCTGCAAGAAGCTATCAGAAGTACTCAAGATGCACTTAGAATAATCCATGTTGACAGATATAAGGAAGCCACTGAAAATGGTCTCTACGCTGCGGCCAAACATGAGTAAGACTGATAGACTCCTTACAGTTCACTTGATGATGGAAAAAGAACTTGTAAGCCATATAAATGAAAACGAATCTCTTGCTGTTAATTCTATTTTCAGTCATTTACATTGGATGCCTTGTAACTGCCTATTCTGATATATCGTTAGATTTGAAACTTACATACAAAATATATAAATACCAACCAAAAAAGGGTGAGAGAGAGACTGACTGGTACCACAGCAAAACCAAAAGCTCAACACCCACAAAATTTTCTAGACTTTAATTGCATATGGAGCTCTTACTGGACAGTTGAACTAGGAAGGAAGATAAGATTCTCTTTGTGCTGCTATTTACTAAATAGTAACTTTGAGATGATCATAGCGCAATCAAAAGTGCTTCTGAATCTCGTATTCTTTTACAGATACATGTTTACATCACCTTCTTGGTTCCCATCCGTTAAGAACGCGCGAAAGTGATTCCCCTGAAATAAATGTAGGAGAAAAGTATTTATATTAATAACTAGAAACTAGAGTGAACATCAATGTAGAAATGATATTGCTAACTTAGTAACTTGTTTATCAGACAAATAATTGTGCTCTTCAGTAAAATGCAGAACCCCGCTTCTAAAATATTTGGACGGCCACCAACCTAGAAACAAGCCGCATATCTGTAAATACATAAATTGTTGCATGATCTTCACCATAATGCCATAGTTTCAAGAAAATAAAAAGCTTAGCCGAAAGACAAAGCAGACTACGCACACTGAAATGTGCATAGTAGATTGCATGATGTGAGGTCCTTCGTCTTAAAGGGAAAAAACCTATGCCGTCAGAAGTATAAGACATTGAATTTTGGACCTTTAGCCTAATTTAACTATAAAAACAACTCAAACTTGGTAGTACAGAACAGAGATTAAAAAAACAACAGTCTTTTGCTGAATCAAGCGCTAATTTTATACTAAAAAGGGAATCAAACTGTTATGAATGAACCAGTTTTAGATAACATGACTACCATGAAGTTGAATATAATTTATTCAAAATGACAAGAGATTCAAAACTTTACCATTCAGATTTTAGTCATCTTTTTGGCTGACACTTTGGCGGATTGCGGTTTCAGAAGCCCTAAATCTTTTTGGAGTTGAACACATTTGGGACCATGGGGTTAGTATGGCTTTGTCAGAGCTTGCTTCACATTCCTCATCTCTTTGAAGTGATAATGTCATCTTTAAACAATTTTCGGATGCATTCAAAGTTTCATCAGTTGATACAAGCGGTAGTTCTTTACTGTCAACACTACAAGGATGTGGCGCGGTTATCTCCCCTTCATCCTCACTATCACTAACCACAATAAATTCATTCTCGCTATCAATTTCAATAACATCTATAGGTAAAGCATTTACAGCACCTTGTTCAACCAAAACTAAACTATCTCCCAAGTTCCCTTCTGTCTCTAAAGCTTGCTGTTCAACTGCAATGACAGATTCCACCATGTTATCATTATAATGCGGGTCTGCAACATAATCAATGGTATTGCATATATATGAGTACAAGTCATTATCGAATTTTCACTAAATTGAACAGTGATATACTGAAAAAGCTACAATTAGTTTGAGTTCTGAACTAAGCAATGTATGACAGAAAACAAATTATTCAAGGATTGCAGCTACAACAATAAAGTATTACAGTACTGAATTAAAAACAGTAGATCTTCTAGTGCAGATGCTATGAAACATACTAAAATTAATGAACAAATAAGTGAACTCCTTCACTCCTGTACTTACTAAACCTGCTGAACCTTCTGACAAAAATGAGAAGAATACTCAACAATAAACAAATGAAGACCACTATAAGACTATATACCCCATTGCTGACAAAATAAAGTAGAAATTTACATTTGACGAATTAAAGTATCATTAACAAAGATTCTTTGGGATAAAATTTTAGACAAGTGTGTGATTACCATTCTGCTTACCATATAATACGTCCAGATCGATCGAGGTGTTGACCTGGATGCTTGGATGGCAACAGCAAGAAATCTAAAGTTTAAAGATAAACCTTTTTACTGTCCATAACTACTATTCCAATTTCAGAGTACATTTACATCAAATGTTTCAAGACAATTTTCTACATTAGCATTAGCGGTGGTAACTCTCAAGTCTTGGTATCAAAAGCAAAAGTGATATTCAACTTTGAAACACCACAGAAGTTACAAAAGCACTTCTGATGGTTCTAATCATTTCCTCGTTACTAAGCCAAAATGTGACATTATCAATTTACAACTTTCTACCTTTCCCTTGAGTCCCACCCCTTGAATATAAGAAACTCTGGAGTGGAATCACTGAGAAAGATAAAAGGGTGCCTAGCCTTTGAAATCTACTAACTGGACCATCCTAATTCTTGAAAAATCAGTCCTGAAACCACATGCAGCAGAACAACTTTATAAAACAAAACAGATCCATAACACACTTGTGTGCATTTCTCTTTTTGATTCAGTTTATCCCATTAAGCATCTGTACTATTCTACTGCATCAAAATACTTCCAAACTATGAGGGGGAACATCATCATCTGAAACAAATAAATTGTGGGGATCATTTACAATTACAAGGTAAAAATATGGATAGTTTTAGGATTACGGTGTGCACACCTTGATCAGTTAATTAGTGATGATAGTAAATCCATTCTAAACCATGCTTATAGTACTGGGTTCCTAACTGTAATGAAGGATTTCCAACTAATAGCCACTCAGATGTCGTTACAAGTTCACAAAAGAGATGGACTATCGGCTCTATAAGAATCCAACACATGATAGGAAACTGTAAACATCCATACACATTCTACATATACAAGAGCACAAAGAGAAACGATAGACATAGTGGAAAAACAAAAATATGTAACTAGCAGGATAGCATCGATACCTGGGATGTGCACATCTTCGGAATTCCCTCTAAGTGAAGAAGGCTCGTTATTTGGCTCAACAAACATATTATCTGTCAATTCAGGGTGAACCGTTTTAGCAACATCGACCCTGCCATCCATTTTCATGCAAGAAACTTCATTTTGTGACCCTCTTAAAGGTAAATTTTCTTCTTCCATCTTAGAACTCCGTCTCACCAACTCCATTAACTTCTTCTTCCAACTCTCCATCTCATCTTCTTCTTCTTTCCTTTTCGAACATTCCAAAGCCCTCTTCTCAGACTCTCTTTTATCATTTTCCATTTCCTTAACAACCTCCTCCAAGTAAGCAACTCTGTCCTGCGCCATCTTCTCTCTTTCGAACATACCATTTCCTTCATCTATCAGACCCGAAATTTGTTTTTCCATTCTACTACATCTAGTTTTGTAGTCCATAAACTCATTATCTCTACGACCCACTAACGACATTTGGTTTTCCAATTCTTTCCCCAATTCAATCCCATAATTCAGGGACACAGTTGCTTGAACCTCCAATTCCATACATTTTCTCTCTAAGACTCCAAACTCATCATCTACTCTCTTTTTCGCAGACTTCGACTCCTTGATCTGCATCTCGAATTCAAGACATTTCACTGTTTGATCCATTTCCATCTTTTTCTTCTACTCCTCTAGCCTCCCAATCATCTCCCTCAATTTGCCCTCTAACCCAATTCTCTCATTAAGCTGCACAACCAAACCATGCTACTTAGCTTTATAATCTTCCAATTCTTTCTCCAATTCAACATTAGCATTCACCATTGCAACCATTGCAGTTGCTTGAATCTTTAACTCTCCAATTTCTTCATCAGCCCTCTTCTTGGCAGACTTCAAACCTTCAATTTCCATACTAAATTGCACACATTTCCCCCTTTCTTCAATCTCCATTTTCCTGTACTCATCTTCCAAATACCCAAATCTTGCAATCATCTCCTTCCCCCCTGTACCCTTAATCTTGTTTCTCTTCTCTAAACCCTTAATCTTCTCTTTCAACCCTTTACACTCATCCTTCATCAATTCACACTCAATCTTATTTAAACTTCAACAACAAACTCTCATACTTACCCTTATACTCTTCCACAAAATACTTCATTTTCAGCTCATGATTCAACCACAAATCAGCCTGTTCTTCAAGATGTTGAACCCTTTTTTTCAGACTAGTATCATACAGAAATTTACCATCTTTAGCAACCAAATCATCAAATTTTTTCTTCACTTGAAAACATTGAAACTTTTTCTCATCAAACTTGAAATACAAATCATTGAACATACCTATAGTGGATAAAAGCTGTTTATCTAGCTCAATTTCTTGGTTTTCCATCTGTCTTAGATCAAAAAAGTGGCCTTCTAATTCTCTACATGTTTTCCTCCATAGTTCTGCTTCTTCCCTTGCTTTTATCAACTGCCATTCCATGAACTTAAACAGAGATTGGGGTTTTGTAAAATCGGTGAAGGTGGAAAATTGATAGAGATTTGTTCAATGGAAGTTTCTCAGTTGATGGGAAAAAGGAAGTGGGGGAGAAACAGAGAGCCAGGGAGACTGTACTAAAGATACCACCAAAGATACTGTACATATTTACCCTTTGGTTTTGTTGTTAATACATGGGAATCTGAAGGTTGAATGGTAAATTCAGTTATTCCCAATCAAGTACTTCATATTCCGGCAAGTAAAGGGATTAACCAGGACGGATTCCGAGGGGGCTGGTTAATTGGCTCATGGCGGGGATCACCTCACCTCTTACCTATCCAATCAGAGGAGGGAGCAAATAATATCACTGGACGGACCATGGTTTTGAGCCACATCCTTTGATCTGGTTTTGATGGGGTGGAAGCCTAGTTAGTAATTCTCCGAATCATTCCCGAATGATTCGTGAACGTATCCGAACTGACCGAATCCGAATTATATTTCCGAACTATTTGGACTCCAAACCTAGTTCGCGGATTATATGGACCTCACGAATGATTCGCGAACGTATCCGAACTGACCGAATCCGAATGATATTTCAGAACTAGAACTCTCATAGGTAACTCTCGACTGCAGTTCTCGTTGATTGGTTTTTGTTTGCTTTTGTATATACTTTATATTTAAATACAATTATTCAGTTAAAATTTTCTATTGGTAGTTGTTTAACTAGTGTTTTATGTGTTGATTTTTGTTTAAAAGTCCATAAACTCGTTTTATAATACATTTATGCGATTAAATTGTTTACTTCTTGTTAAATAACCACGCTAAAATGTTTTTTTCCATCTTATATATCATATACAAATAAAATTAGTCTCGTAATAAGGTCATAATACTTATCAATTTATCATATATGTAAGCCGAATTTTAAGTGCCGAACTCACATTTATAAAACGAATATGCACGTACGTATACCGTTCCGAACTATTCGTCCGAACAACGAACCGTTGACCGGATTTTTGACCGAATCCGACCTATCCGAATCCGTATAATTCTAGTACGTATGCCGTCCCGAACTACTACCCGTACCCCGAATTGCTAACTAGGGGTGGAAGTGGGACACGCCTCCAAGGTGTAGGACTCATGATTTCTTAAGCTCCATATCTTTTTGACTGTCCCATAATAGACAATTACTTCTACATGGATGACCGAGCTACGAGCTACGAGCACAAATAAATAACTTCTGCAAGAATGGGAGAGGTATCAAATCACACAGCCTAAAGTTGCCAAGATGTGTTTGCATTCTAGACTCTAGAATAGTAGATGCATGGCTTGAATTCCAAGGTATGGTCATTACAGCGGCCTATGGATGAACATACTGCACTGTGCAAAAAGTACAATAAACATGATCCAACAGCCAATGCACTGAAACACTCATGCGTAACCCTTTGTTTACTTAGACAAGTGTCTAAAATATGTGACATATTATATCTAGAGGCAGGATCGAGTGACATGGTTAATATCACAGAGTCCCTCACAGACTCCTATAGCCGCTCGATATAGAATTTCTGAAGGGCTGTGATTAAATTCAAAAACACGCGGGTTTTGGTTAATTATCCATGACCCGGTTTGATAAGTAAAACTCTCGACTCCTCCTTTTCTTTTCTCAACTCTCCTAATTCTCCCTCTCTCTCGGCTATTCGTTCACTTCTGCAACAAATGAAATTAAACCCAGTGAATCGATGAAACTGTTTGCTATAGAAAAGTTTTGAAATACCAAAACTTTTCCTCGTTTCTTTTAGGTAAGCTAGATTTTTTGTTTTTGTATTCTTTTTAATTTTGTTTCTAGGGTTTTGATTTGGGAATTGGTTAAAAACCTTCCTTAATTTATGTTCTCTTCATGATTAATATGGGTTTTAAACCTAAAAACATCTTGGATTCAATTCAATTTTCGATCCCCTGCTTAATTTCTTCTCAATTTTGGGGCTGAAGCTTTCTTCGTTTGCTCGCTTATTGTCAATACATCTCGGTGCTTGCAAAGTGTGCCTGCAATTTCCGTTCATGGCAAGTGTCTATCTCTGCAGTTTAGGGAGAAAGTTAATCGCATGTTCCGGCAGCTTTTGCTAGCTAGGGTTTAGTGGTCGATGAGTAAGTGAAACGGTTTGGTGCGAATCTGAACTTATCGATCTTGCAAAGAACGGTTTGGTGCGCAGTGAACTTATCGATATGGAGCATCTGGGATACTCTAATGTGCGGATCTTGATGGTCATTTTCTTGTTGCGAGACTTGCAAGGTGGGTTTTGAACTATGCATGATTTTTCAATATTTCAATGAGGGAGTATATAAAAAGGTCTTTGGTTCTTCGCTTGTTTCGTAGTGCTTTTGCGGCCCAGATTGTTTAATTGACTCTCTTGAGCCTCGCAACACATATTATCGGTATGGTCTTCAAGAGGGCTGCAATCAATTGCGATTCACGCAGATTCTATCCCTTGATGTTGCGGTCTTTGCATTTGATTTCTCCTTGCTCGTGATAGAAATTTATAGTAGCCTGGTAGACTAAGTTTGGCAGTGTCGTATTGGAGTCTGTTTTGTACTTTCTTTGCGTCTCCTCTTGTTGAGACCTGCTTTCTTTTCTTGTATTTTGTTGGCCGGTTCAACTTTTTCTTAACATAACCTTATCATTCGAATGAGAAGTGAGAACTAGACATATTCGAATGAGAAGTGAGAACTAGACGTACATAACTGGTTCACTTATTCAAGACATTGAAAGTTTCCATTCAATTTATTGTCAGATGAATGGTGGTACTAAAACAGGGACTGTACTAAAATATAAACTGAAATGGTAATGCACAACAATATGCTTGGGAAGTAGTATGCATTAGTGAGCACTGAAGATAAACCACCACTTCTTGGCAATACCAACTTAACAGATATGCAGTTATGTAGAAGGGATCTGACATCAAAACTATATTGCATATAAGAAAGCTTAGCATTCCCTTAAATGAAGTTGAAATAATATTAACAAGAATCCTCGCTAGGCGTTATATATAAAAAAACACAGCTTGCAAAAATACAGAGCCGACATCCACAACTTCGAAACCCATATTCAAGATAGCTTGGAAAATATACAAAAATCACAATTGCAAGGACCCCGGTAATGTCAGCTCCCATGGCATATAGTCATCCATTCATTTATCCCCCACAAAAAATTTGATTCCCCGCCTTATATATACAAGCCAGCCACTGCCGGTTGAGATGCGAAATCCTTTATCTTAAAACACATTCTATCAACTACCTGAAACAGTTATGAATTTTTTAAATATTTTGTAGTCCAAATCACAAACAAACATTGAAATATAACTGAATGAAAGAAAATAAGGTCAAAAAAACTCGACATACATACCTATGTTACTTGAATCACACAGCAGCTGAGTTTGTTTTTTCATTGGGCAATTGCGACTGTCATGATTCGTGTTTACCTCTTTACAAGTTCTGCAAGTTCTCACTTTCTTATTTAGTTCTATACCACTCTTAAAGCGGGAGTTACCTTCAGCACTTGCTTTTTCTTTGTCAGATTTTCTTCCTTTCGTTTGGATAATGCGTGGGTTTCCCATCTTCTTTGCAGGGGAACTGGCACATGAATCATCATTAGCTACTGATTCATTCATGGTGTACGACTTATCTGTAACTATTGGTTCAACATTAGCACCTAATTCCTCCATATCATTCCCTAGTTCTTGTCCAAGCTCCAACATGTCAATTTCCATAACTTTCTCAAATGCTTGGTTAAGTAAATCCATTGCCACATCATATGCTTTTTCTGATTTACCCATTATATAAGCTAGCTCCGTAGACCTTTGACAATAATGACTTATTCTCATGGCTTCCATTCCAGACTTATCATCTTTCATTATCACACCGTCAAATCCTAAAACTTGAGATTTATTTGCTCTTTTTGTCCACCTTTCCATAATAAAATGTGGTGGAATCTCCCTTGCGTAGTACCGAAATATAAGAATATGATGCAAATGCCTACACATTAAGCCAACAAATTCGAAGTTATGGCAGTCACATGTACCCTTTTTGCTTACCTCATTTATCTTCACAATCATTTCTTCTATTACCTTTTCATCCAATGCCCAGTACACTCTATAAGTGATTTCGTCACCATCCTAATTAAGTATGTCGGACCGATATTTTAAGATAGTGCTGAACTCTTGATGCACTTTATTAAAGACATTACGAGTATAGATCCCAGCTGCATGCTTAACCAATAAATCATGAGAAACAAATATACGCTTCATATGGATAGACCTGTAGTCTTCCTCTCGTTCTCGTACAAACATCCGTTCTAAAGCTTGATCACAACTTTCAACAAACTCCCGTAGAGATGTCCTAGAGTTCACATAACCATCAAAGAAGGAATTTATACTCTCACTTCTTTGTGTCAAATTCATCCCCGCAAATAATTGGCCCCTATTATACACAGGTATCCATTTCTCACGAATAACAAACAAGTCATCAAGCCATGTATTATCTGTCAAACCAAAATCATTCAACATGGACTGGCACTTATTTTCAAAATCCTCAACTGTGTATGTAAAATGAATAACCGCCTTTATGGTTTTTTTGAATTTTGATTTTTTTAAAAATACATGGCTTAGTTTCTCGCCAAATTTTTTCTTAATGTGCCACAAGCAAAAACGATGACGAGTATTGGGGAACACAATTGTAATAGCATTGGTAATGGACTGATCTTGGTCAGTAAGTATAGAGATTGGAGGACGACCTCCCATTGCTTCAAGCCGAGTCTCAAATAACCAAGTATAGGTGTTTTCACTTTCATCGCCTAATAATGCAAATCCAAAAGTAATTGATTGACGATGATGGTTCGTACCTGTGAATGGAGTGAAAGGTATACTATATTTGTTAGTCTTATACGTACTATCAAATGTTACTGCATCTCCAAAACGACTGTATGCTATTCTTGAACGTGCATCAACCCAAAATATATTTTTTCCCTCCCTACTGCATCAACTTGTACTGCATAATAGAAACTTGGATTTTCAATTTTTCTCTTCTTAAAATAGTTCATTATAGCTTCCGCATCGCCCACTTCTATAAGAGATTCTCTAACATTTCTCAAATGGTTGTAAACATCCCTTGCTGTGAATCCAATATTCCCACTTTCCCAAAAAGTGATGCAACCTTGCCAACTTGGAGTTTCGCTTGTTGAATATTTCGCCAAACATCGCGGCAGGAGGCATTACCTTGTTTACCCTCATGAGATGTCTCTTTCAGAGAGATCATTTCATGATTGTGATTTTCTATAAATTTTTTGATCTACCACGTGTTTAGTTCTATGTTCAAAGTTATGCATACCATAGCCTTACAATCTGTCCTCATGGTTGAAGTGTTTCTCTTCCTTTAAAGCACTATGTCGCCTTGATCTGGTTTATTTGGTTTACTTTGGTAAATTCCTTCACAAATATAAACAAAAACCACTCTAGTTATAAGAGGTCCTCGGGCAGTAGCATATGACGACCTAGGACGAGTACAAAATCCCAAACTCCTTCCATAATCTTTATAATAATCCTCAGCCTCTTTAATAGAAGAAAAATACATGTCCAAGAAAGGCTTCAATGACTTCCCATTGATAGCTAGTTCAGTAATTTCATCTCCAGTAATCATCTTTCTGTAAAGAAATTGCAAAATTATTAAACCAATGTAAATCGCAAAATTACGAAGACATCGTAAAGGAAGTAGAAATCGGTATGTTAATATGTTTAGAAAAATGTAGCTTTTCCAAACTATTTGTTGATCAGACAAATATGGTTTTACTGATAATCAATGAAACTGTTTATCAAATCAACTAGACTTTCAATATATTAACATTTCTAGCTTTAGTGGTACTTGGTGTAACACTAAACTCAATCTAACCTACATCATAAAATCACCAAATTCATCATATTTCAGAGATTCAAAATCAAAGAAGAAGAAGAAACAATCAAAGACTTGAATCATAACCCCAACTTTCTAAACACAGGACATATGACATATCTAATCTTAAGAAGTCAAAACTAAACCCAAATATTCGCCCTAAAAAAGTTGCATATGAGTGATTGATTTGTGTAACTGTATTGATATCCAAGGAGACGAAACATAGAAGAAGAGAAATTTTGCCCAATTTTTTTTTTCCTGAGTGATTGAATCTTGGTAGAACTTTTGGTTCTTTTGTTGCAGAGAGCATAGGATGAAGAAGGATGGGGAGTGGGGGACGAAGGAAATAATAGATGAAATAGATATAGAGTTTTGAAAGTCAACCCATGAAACCGGGTTTCGGGTTAGTAAAAACAAAACCGCGTGTTTTTAACTTTAATCTGAGCCCTTGAAATTTTTTATATCGAGTGGCTGACAGAGTCTGTGAGTGATTCTGTCATATTAACCATGTCACCCGATCCCTTCCCTTATATCTATTATCTTATTTTGTTATTTTTGTGTTCAGTAACCACCCTTTAAATACAATATACAAATGCGTTTTTGTTTCATATCCATCTATGAAGAAGAATAGTTATATGTTTTTATCTTTGTACTCTTTTTCACCTAAAAAGTAGGACATTGGAGGAAACTATAAAGAAAGATCTTCCTCAACATCGCTATTCTATTTAAGGTTTTTTTTTTTTTTTTGTAGAACGGAGGGAGGCGATTCGATTGGCTATGGTTTTAAAGTGGCTAGTAATTGATAGATCTAACATTTTAAAGTTGTATGAGATATAGAAATTTTGTGAGTGTCTTTTGAAATATTTGCAACTCATATTACCTTTTCCATGTCAGTGTAATTTTAGTTGTGCTGGTGTAGAAATAAAAAATGATACAAAATGATTTGATTTTGCCAATAAATAAGTATATTGATTGTCAGATAAGGATGATCAAAGAATAATATAGAAGAATGATTTTCTAAGAAAAATCTAACGGAAAATAAAAGGCAGTGACCCTTTTTTTATATAAGTAAAATAAAGTGCAGACTATCTCATCTCTCCCCAATCTGCACTCAAAACTGGTGCAATTTTTCTAGTAAGGGAGAAGGTTCCTGACGAGCATTATACTGCTCGGATTTACTTTTATTGGAGTAGATCCGGGCAGTAGTAGTATTTAGATTATGTTATTTACTGTTTTTTCTTAGTTTAGAACTTAGGGATTAGATTTGTGAAGGTTTTTGTCGTTTTCCGGCGATGCTTTCTTCTTGTCGTCTGGTAGTTTGGCTACGTCTTTATGGTGTTTATATTTGCAATAGAAAATGTTTTTCGTATGGATTTATTAGCTATCCTACTTTGGTTACTAGAGTTTTGAAGTTCGTGAATATGGAGCTCCGGTCACCGGATTATGCTTTTTCCGGTCAAGATTTGTGCAAACTACTCTGCTGAAGATGGAGCATATGTTTCCAATTAATAAGGAAATACATCAAATGATTGGACTTTATCCTAAAGACCATGCTTCTTCCGATTTCATCATATATATCATATTTATGATTTGTCAATTCTCAATATTTCTATATTTTGTCCAGTCGGAATGCTCAACCTCATTGCAATATGTTTTTCTTGTTACTTAAAAGGTTTTTCGTGTTCTTAAACTCTGTGTATCCATGGATTTATCATTAATGAAATTAGAGCTTATTATCAAAAAAAAAAAAAAAATACTGCCACCAAAGAGGCAAAGATACTCCTTTGATTTTTTTATAGGATAATGAATAATAATTCTCCGAAGTGTTTCTTATTCCATACAAATAAAAATGATGAATAACTGAGACGGATTTATTCTAGAGGAAGATGCTTAAGTGACTTTTTTTTTTACTAAACCACCAAATTTCATTCAATCACAAATGGATAAAACTGTCCTTACAAACCAAAATGCAACAAGTGATATTAACTAATAATCCGAGAAGAGAAAGATCGGAGAACCGTAAAAACACCAACATTTTGTATTCGAAAGAGAGGAATATAATGGTTTTTGGAATACCATTTTGATATGATTTATTCTCGAAGAAGATGTGCTCCCATGAGTAGAGAGTAATTTTCCCAATTCTTAAATGAAGGCGCCATTATCAGGGCACCTTGATCTTGTTGTTCTTCATAGAGGCCCAAAATTTCAAGGATAAAAACGTCGTTCATCAAAATCCCACTTAAACCAAACCAGAAACAGTGAATAAACACCATAAAGGTGCATCCAATAAACACCACAAAGGTGCAGAAAGAAGTGTGAAAGCACACACAAGAAAAAGTCGTTAATCGACAACTAAGTAGCCATTAATTGGCAAGAACAAAGAAGAACAAAAACTAAACCCTAGAATCATAAAACTACTCTAAAGACAAGCAACAGAAATTAAAAACTTAAACCAAGCCTATATCTATAATGGCAAATCAAAGAGGAGCTCAAATCTACTTCGTGGAGCAGATCTGAGCTCGTTGGAGAATGCCCAATTTTAATTATTATCTCATCGGAAATCACCCTAGAGTAGAGAAGGTTTTTTCTTAAGTGATTTATAAGTAGTAGATGCATGACGTGGTAATACATACCCTCAAACCTCATTACAACACAACTACATATGGATTGACATACTGCTCTGGGCATACAATAACATGATCCAATAGCCATACGGTTTTTGTTCACGCTTTTTCCAATATATATCAGTAAATTGTTTTTAGTTTTTTTTTAAAAAACTTTTATGCCCTCTGTAGAAGCCGTGAACTCCAATAGCCGTGAACTCTTTGCTTACTACACAAATTTTTAAAAGACGTGATTATCAATTTCTTTTTTTTTTTTTTAATTTTCTTTTGATGGGTTGGAATAGTGGTCTTGGGTTGCATCCTTAACTCCTTATAAGGAGTTATTACTGGCAATTACGGGGTTTGAACCCCTACCTCCGCAATGGGAGGGAGCATCTCATTCGATTAGTGGTGATTGTGTTGAATACTCCCCTTGTAAATACGAAAAGTGCGTTTTTCTTTCATATCTATGAAGATAAGTTATTTGGAGTTTATATTTGTTCTACTCTTTGTCACCTAGAAATTAGGATGTTGGAGGAAACTATAAAGAAAGATCTTCATCCGCATCACTTTTCTATAGGATAAGATATTTAGGGTTTATTTCGTACAAACACAAGGTGACCGATTGGCTATGGCTTTAAAATTTTTGGTTGTTGGTAATGCTACCTTCTAAGGAGGAACCTATCATCTTAAAGTTTATGAGATATTATTTTGTGTGCGAAGTGAGATATTTACACCTCCATATTATATATATAAGAGAGTCACTAACTTCCACAATGTCTCTATCCCAGAAAATTAACATACCACCTGAGCTCCGTACAGATTGTTGGAAAGTCCAACCCACATTCTTGTAACAACAAATCTGCTTAATGTCTCATGATGAGCATTGCATCATATTTTGGTTTCCTGAAGTATAATAATCGGAGACCGTATCACATGTATCATTTTATGCAATACTGTTCTACGACTACTAGAGTTTAGACCTCTAACATTCCAAGTTAGAATCTTGAGACTCATTGTGAACAATATTTACCCCTTGAAGTAACCGACCTTCTAGGTATGGAGGGTGGTGAAGAAATCACTTCAAAGTGTAATTAGTGTGAAGGTAGAATAATAAATTCTCCAAAGTGTTTCACATTCCCGAAAGAAAATGATGAATGACCGGGATGGATTTAGTCTAGAGGAGGCTGCTTAAGTGACTTATTATCTCCGAGAGTAATACATGCATGACCCGGTATAGTCATACATACCCTCCAACCCCATTACATCACTACCTATGTATGGATAAACATGCTTGTTTGGGCGTATAATAAATGGGCGTGCAATAAACATGATATAATAGCCATACAGTTTTTGTTCTCGTTCTGCCCATTATATATCACATATTATTATGCCTTCTATAAGCCGTGAACTCCAATATCTATAAACTCTTTGCTTACTAGACAAATGTCTAAAAGACGTGATTATGATCTAATTCGATTAGTGGTGCTTGTGTTGAATACTCCCACTATAAATACACTACAAGTGCGTTTTTCTCTCATATCTATGAAGAAGACTGGTTATTTGGAGCTTATATTTATTTTAAACAAAATATATTCATTACCTACAAAATTAGGATGATGGAGGAAACTGTAAACAAAGATATTCATCAGCATCCATGTTCAACTGATAAGGTATATATTTAGGGTTTTGTTCATACAAGAACAAGGCGGTTGATTAGCTATGGTTTTATAAAGTAACTAATAATTGGTAATGCAAAATTCTAACAAGGAACTTATAATTTTAAAGTTGTATGAGATATGGTGCGTGGGATGTGAAATATTTACACCTCCATGTAATAGATATTACCTCCCCATGTCGGTGTTTGTTCTTTTTATAAATGTAATCTTAGTTGAAAGTACCTACTTGATTTGCCGATAAGTAAGTGTACTGAGTAGCAATAAAGGAATGATCACTAAATGATAAAAAAATACTCCATCTGTTTCAAAAAAAAAAAAAAAAGATAGGCTGGTTTGTGTGTAAATTTACACACAAACAAGCCTATTATTAAGAAACAGAGAGAGTAACTAAAAAGAATTTGCTGCTTGGAATAAAAATAAAAAATTATACGAAAAGAAAAACCGATTTGATTTTTCCAATAACAAGTATACTGATTAGCGACTAATTAAGGAACAATCACATAATAATATAGGAGAATGATTATTTTTCTTGATGCTTTGAATGATCTTTTAAGGAAAATATGATGGCAAATAAAAGGCACGTGATCTTTTCTTTTTAAACATAAAATAAAGTAGGCATTGTTTCATTTCTCTCCTTTCTCCAATCTGGACATAGGCGATTTCCGTCAAGGGAATTTTTTTTCCGAATAGTGTTAAATTGCTCACATTTACTTCTCTTTGATTAGATCTGGGCGGTAGTAATACTTAGATTCTGTTATTTATTGTTGTTTTTTTTAGTTTAGAACTTAAGGTTTAGATTTGTAAAGGTTTTGCCATTTTCTGGCGATGCTTTCTTCTTGTCGTTCGGCGGTTTGGCTGCGTCTTTATGGCATTTCTATTTGCACTTTCAAGTGTTTGTCCTTTGGCTCTATTAAATTTCCTACTTTCGCTACTAGAGTTTCGAAGTTCTTCAATATGGATCTTGTAACACCCCGAGTTTCGGACCAGGGTCAAACCCGTATGGAGATCCGAACTCGAAGCGTTACGGGTCAGAAATAGACTTATGCATTTATTTTTTGTTGCTAATTTACTTTTACACAAAAACATAGTTGAAACTTTACATAACATGAATTGAAGCATATAAATTCACTAATTATCTTTAACAACATTTTCAACCAAACATATTATTTCAAACTACATTTCAAGCAATACAATAAAACAATTCAATCACTAAGCTACTCATTCCTAGCTTTCGCTGCGCCACTTTGATAAATCTGCAAGGATGTCAATTGGGGTGAGATGACATCTCAATAGAATGCACCCCATTCTCTAAAGATGCGGAAACATAATCATCATGTCAAGGAAAAGCATATAACCAGAAACATAGTACAACTTCAACGAATTAACAGTATGTTCAACAATCACATCACCAATAATGTTTCTAATAAATTATATTATCTAGATTCCAATCATGAATTCACAACGCCAATAATATTTCCAATTAAATTAGTTTTCATAGATGAGTTCATAACCCCAATAATATTTCCAACTAATCATTCAATCTAGATTTTCAACACAAGACTTCACAATGTTAACAATCTTTCAACAAATCATCCAATTAGATTTCACACATGAGTTCACAACATTATTCATGTTTCCTACGGATACTTTAATTCCTATTTCAATACATGAGTTCATAAACCCAATAAGGTTTCCAAAAATCATTCAATAGAGATTCCAACACACGATTCACAAATTAATATTATCACCAACAAACCATGAGTCCACAATACCATTATTATTGTCAACTAATCATCCATTTGGGATTTAACGCATGAATTCACAATTCATCCATATAAGTTCACACTTGAGTTCAACAATTCATTGAATTATATTTCACACATGAGTTCATAACACCAATTATGTTTTCCAACAAATCATATAATCTAGATTTCAACACATGATTCACAAATTAATATTGTTATCACAACAAGTAACCATGAGTTTGCGGTATGAAAACCTTGGTTCATACACCCACCTATCGTTTATCGGCACGGACAGCCTCCATCGATGGTCAGGAACAAAAGTTCCTATGGGGATCATACCCATATGCTCTTGGGGATCATTACCCGTTTCATTCACGGTATGAAAACCTTGGTTCGTACATCCACCTATCGTTTACCGGCACGGACAGCCGCCATCGATGGTCGGGAAACACAAGTTCACATGGGGATCATTACCCATTTAACTCTCGGGGATCATTACCCGCCGTTAGCATGAAACCATATTTCATTTAACGGTAAAACATGAACTCATTTTAATTTTTGAAATAATTTTTACAAACAATACAAGCAACCATGGATTAATAGCATACTACAAACATTATGCATTTATCTCAAGCATTTAATCAAACACACTAACTGCATACATTTTACATTATGTGTTTCAGCCTTTCAGGTGATAACTTTGTCTGATCATCTTCATATTTTGCAGAAACATTCTTAACACATGCATATGTTACATATCCAAAACTCACACAAAACCAACGGTTCAAACAAAAGATATTCGGTTTATATGATCATTCTAAAATCTTGGCAGATAACATCATATTAGCATATTATTCACCGTAAATTCATATTAATCTCAAATGGAGCAAATCCAAAGAAAAACGAAAGATAAGATATTTATTTACAACTTTTGTTAGAACTCAAATCATTTTAACATCATTAAGACTACCTAAGAACCTCAAAACCCTAGCAAAACAAAAATGTTCATAATTTCAGAAATCCTTATCAAAACTAAAAAACAGCATTCAACGGTGATTTTACGGTGGATTATTCTCAAATTTAAACTAGTGATACCCAATTATGTTATCTACTAATAATCAAAAGCTGATCATCAATCAAATATACAGATAAATTTCAGAACCTTAATGATATAAGATTAAACAAAATAAAAATCAAAGTATAACAAAGAAACACAAAGAGAAAGGGATTAAACATTCTACCTTTTAATTAATACAAATTCCTTTTGATTTTCTTTATCCTTCTTCTCACAAAAATCTCTACCTCAATCTTCTTCTTTTTCTCCTAGGCTTTCTTTTCCAACTTCTAAAATTACTTCCATTTACATATTTAAAAACCTAACTATTGTTAAAGGGCCCATGCCCATGGGTGCGCGGTCCAAAAACAGAAGTCTTTTGGTTTTCCTTTCCATTTTAATGCGCCAAAAAATTGATGTAATTTTAACAAGTTGTAGTAAAGTGGTAAAGAAGAATGTCGTTCACTCGAGACTTGTAAAGATTTGGTTTGTAAAATACTAAAAACAAAGAAAATATTTACACAAGTTTGTCACAAATATCGAGAGATCGGGACTTGGATTCCACCATAAAATTCATTCATGCGATTCATATATTTATTCTAGACAATTATAGCTCAAATAATAATGAAATATTGACTCTCGTTTCTTTGCCAAGGTAGATTTTTAAAAGATTGTTGTAAATCACTAGCATGACGCATCAAAAGCACTTATACCAAGCATACATCATCATACGACATCACAACCAATTAAGAAAAATCATAAATCAATTAAAACAAGTGCAAAAAGTCATATAAGAATAAAATATAATTACCACACGCATGAAATATGGCTTCCTCCGATCGTTGCCCAGGTGTTGGGGTTTAGCTCCTCATATCAAAACACGCACAAAATAATAATCCATACCTCAAAAAGGTGTTTTATTGAAGAAATTATATAAAACAGAGATTTGTACTTATTTGTAATGGTGTTAGACAACGTCATCATTACAGATTTCTAAGACCGTTGAACAACGATACTTGTTTGTCTCGTCGTTGTTTCGAGACTGCCGCGATCGACTCGTTAGTCCAATGTTCTTGATGTTCTTGAGTTTTGCAAGCAGCAGAGAACTTTCTCAAACTTTCGTTGATCTCTGTAGCTCCTCCAAACCCTCTGCTCGGCCCCCAAAACTATCCCCAAGTCTCGACCCGCCTCTCTCTAGCCTCTCCAACCTTATATATACATAACAGGTGTTTTTAAATCCCGGGAAATCTTCCAAACCATTTATTTTCTTTCACCGGAAGTCTTGGGTTTTCCCGTGATTTTCTTAACCTATCCGCGTCTTTTATTTCTTTCAAACTCTTCTCTGTTCGATCTTGGAGAATATATCTTCTTTACTCCACGTAACTTCCATAATTCAAATCAAACAAACCCGATATTCCCTCGTTTTACCAAAAACCCGAGTATTATTCCTTTTTCTTTCCAATCCAAACTCTTAACACTCCTATCTTGTCGCACATGATAATCGTAAACCATTCTTTCCTTATCTCCAACCAAGCACTTTCCATATATTAAACCAAATATTCGAGAAAGTATTCACTCCCTGTTTAATGGAAACTTTGTTTTCTTTCGGATCTAAGACATATACGAACCATGTTTAACCCTTTTTATTGATGACAGCCCATACCATTCAATATCCAAGAGAATACCTAGGTGAAATAGTCAATCAAATTCCCTTTAAATGTCGCTCTCGTGTAAATTTCTTCCGCCAAAAGTAGTTTGAATGTAAAGAAGAGATGCCCCTTAACCAGCCTTTGGACTCCTTTAGCACTTGGGGTGTCTGGGTGTAAATAACAAGTGGGTGTCCCTTAGTAATTAAAGTGCCCCTTATCCAAATTGAGAGTCCGAATAGTAATTTTCTCCCACGAGCGCAAATACCACTTTTCGAGCCAATTTTCCCGCTAAAACTTATTTCTCCAAAAACACCTATAAAACCATAAAATACCGAATAAGTACAAAAAATCAAGCACTAACAATACACATAATTGAGAACAAAATAGACACATAAATGCGTCTTATCGCTCATCAATCAAATATACAGATAAATTTCAGAACCTTAATGATATAAGATTAAACAAAATAAAAATCAAAGTATAACAAAGAAACACAAAGAGAAAGGGATTAAACATTCTACCTTATAATTGCTACAAATTCCTTTTGATTTTCTTTATCCTTCTTCTCACAAAAATCTCTACCTCAATCTTCTTCTTTTTCTCCTAGGCTTTCTTTTCCAACTTCTAAAATTACTTCCATTTACATATTTAAAAACCTAACTATTGTTAAAGGGCCCATGCCCATGGGTGCGCGGTCCAAAAACAGAAGTCTTTTGGTTTTCCCTTTCCCATGTATATTGATAATATTGTATCCATGTAACTAGATGACTCATCTCAATAGAATCCTTCCCTTCTCTATTTCTTTGTCTTCTTCTTTATAGTTTACTGCAAAACGTTATCATGCACGATGTTATACCACGGAGCTATATCGGATTGATTGATTTTTTTTTTTCTTTCTACACGGATTAACGTCAAGCTAATGTGGAAACTGTTGGAATCAAATCAGATAAGTTGGATCTAATTTTTCCTATTTTTTTTTCTTTTTCTTTCCCTGGAATCAAATCACTAGGAATTTATTTGATTTTTTTGTTCATCTATTTTATACCATATTGATTGATTAGAAGAAAAAAAAAATCTATACACTATGCCATGATCTATATTTTTTCTTTTCCATAATCTTCTATTTTGGTCAAATCAGTAATGCAAAGATTGTTTTGAATTTGTTTTGATTTGATGGAAATAGATCTGTTTTGGCATATTCAGAAAAAAAAAAATTGATTTTGATGGAACTTTGTAGATCTGTCCTATACCATATTTTAATCACATTTTTTTTTAATTTAATATTGTTAGTGATTATATTTTTTTAATCTAACATTTTGATTCTGTTATATACCATGATCATCTGAATGCTTAAAAAAAAAATCATCTGATAAACAAAGATACAATAATATATTCATATGGTAAATATTGAATATAATATAAACAAAGATAAAATAATATATTCATTTATTTTTGTTTGTTTGTGCGTGAAGATTGCTTGCAATCTGTGCTTGCCTGTTGTACGTCATTTTTCTTGGTGCTGTGCGGCGGTTGATGTGTGATCCTCGGAGAAAGAGGAAGAGGAAATTAGGTCAGGAATGCACCCCGGTCCAGTCCAGCCCATCCGACCCGGTCCGGTCCAGCCCATCCGACCCGGTCCGGTTTGATCCAACCCACTCAACCCTAACCCGGTCCAACCGATCAGGTCCACCCTAACCCGGTCCAGCTGATCCGGTCCATCCAATCCAGTTTAGTCCTATCCTGTTTCGTTCTGGTAGTAGGCTGTGCATGCCTGAGTGGGTTCTGGTTCTGCGTATGTATAGTTGGAACCAAAGCTTGACCCGAGAAGTACTTGAACACCATTATTGCATATTTGATATTTTCTCCCCAAACTTGAATGTTCTGTGGAATGTAATACACTTGCCCAACTATTAAAGAGTCGGTAGTTTCAAAAGATACATTGCAAATAAAATCACATGTATTCCATTTTTTTTTGTGGAAGAACTCACAATTTTTTTTTATTTGAGTCAGAAAGTTTCCATTTCTCTACTTCATCCATGATACTAACGAAATAGTATATGTGGAAGTGTGACAACAAGAGAATTACCTTTAGTAATCTACTCAACCTAAAGTAAGTGGTTGACATGTATAGTGAGATTCACTTGGCTTTGTCGAGATAAAGAAATTTCTCAAATTAAGCTAAATATAGCAAAATTGAAAATGGAAAGAACCTTGAAGTAATGAGGGTTAGACATACCGACTCATATAAAGCATGTGAAAAGGGATGAAGCTAAGATGTAATTCTAGCTCTCACCAAAGAGTTTGGAATGAATCTTCTTACTGGTATTGGTACAAACAATGTAATGTATGTATCATAGTATCAACCAATTTCTCAAGGAGGTCATACTTTAGACATCAACTTTAATGATAAGACGAACTTTGCCTGGCCAATTGACTATTTAATTGAACTAGATCCAATGTATATGGAATGAAAAGTACATCATTCCCATGAGACATAAATTCTCTAAAGCACTTGAGATATATTTGGATGAAACGTAACATATATTCATTCTAAAGTAATTGAGTTGAATCTGACTTTTGTTACGTAATAAGGTCACACCACTTATTAAATCTCTCAAGACTCAATGTCTAAGCTTTGTATGTACTAAGGGCTAATCACACCAAAGGGTATTCATGCATGAACTATTACCTACCTTTTTTAAACTTAAAGTGAGAATGAAGTTGATTGCATCTATAAACTATTTCTAATGAATGTGGAAGGAAGCATATCCTTAGAAAATTAATGTGTCAATCTAGTGAATTGTAAATCACTGGAACTTGAATTATTGAATTCATATTAACCCCAACAATGAACTGATTGGATTGATTCATAAAGGCTTTGACATAACCATTCGGCACATTGGTTGTGAGACAATGTTCCGTTTTGAAGTACTAACACGGGCATCACTTCATTTGAGTGTACAAGACGATGAACTAATATAATGCGAAGTTACAACATCTATCACAATCAGTGATTTCTAAAGTTACTAGATTTGCACTACCTCTCCCCATTATGCTTTAGAGTAACAAAGCACATCACTCATCTCATAAAGTCTTTCTTTAGCAAAACATGATTGAGACCGCCCTGTTTTACTTAGATGCAAATGGTAAATAACTCATTCTTCAAAGAAATAAAGTGTTGTTAGTGAACATATATCCATGCAGAATGCGGACCATTCACGTGATTTATGGCTCACGGTGGATGATTCGATGCATTGAATCGAGTTATTGCTCACAACAAACGATGCGTTTATTTTTTTGTAAAGTCCTAACACATATTACACAATGAAAAGTGCAAAGGCTCACCACCCTTGTTAATGCTATAGAATTTATATCAAAAGGACTTGATGAATATTGCATGTTTAATAGGATCAATGTAGAGCATCTTATACCCAATTGTCTCGGAGAGGCTACCATCAAAGGTTACAGATGGTGTCTAAGGAATAGGTTATGCGAACCAACTTACCTTTTATTACTTTGGGATATGAAATATTACACGCATCTTTACTTAATTCGTTTTAGAACCAAATTTTAGTGAACCTCTTCTGCGTACCAGTTGGTAACTGGATTTAAGCCTGACATTCGTGTTCTTACGCATTTTGGGTTGCAACATATATATGCCATTACGACTCCACATCGTAATATGATGGGTCTTCAAAACTGTTAAGTAGTTATGTTGTAAATGAGTTCCCAACAATTATCCGCATTTTAAAACTTTTGGCAGGACATCTCTTACCGCAAAGATTTGCGGGTTATCACCTTAATGAGACAGTCTTCCCGTCGTTAGGGAGATAAGAAAAAGTATTTTCTAAGGGAACGACAGGAATTGTCGTGGTGTGTTCCCACTGTGTCTCATATTGATTCTTGTACTCCACAAATATAAATGTGAAGTGATAAAGAATATTCAATTTTCAGAATGTACACTGATGTTGCTAAAGTGATGAGATCACACATACCAGCTGCAAACCTACCTACAAAGTTAGACTAAGGTGTTGCAACTACACTCAGTGGAAGTGTCGTTGAGGCCGTGGCTCCATAAAGGAAGTTGGAGATACCACTTGGTTCGATCAATCCTCACCTAGAAAGGAAGCAGGTGAGTAAGGCACAACTTATTTATATCATCAGAAATCATCTCATGAGATTGTCTCTGAATATGTCCATGAATCAAACTGGAGGACGCTCCGAAGTTTAATGATTCCAGAGAACAATGACATCTCAAGTGGATTATGAGAATGCGCACGATTCAATGGAAAGATCATGCGAGCATATTGATGATTAATTTCTTATACACTTACTTAAAGAAATAAACAAAGATGAGATCGAACCAAGCTCCTTGTTGTTTAATTTCAACGAAGAGCATATTTGGCCTATACAATCCATGAAGAACTTGGTTATTGGACAAATATACATGTATTTGGTGTGGTAGTGCTAACCAACCAAGTGTAAAGCCTATTGGACATACATAATTAATTTGTCATAAATCATAATGAGAAGAAAGTAGTCTTAAAGTACAAAGACTCGCCTTGTGGCGCGAGGTTTCTCACAAAGCCCTGAATTGTTCTCTTGTAATGAACATTATAGAGTTATTACTTAGTTAGCTTGGTAATTTCAAAAGGACTTGAAAAAGCATATGTATGTGGTTGTTACGTATCTCTGAAAGAATCAAGAGATAGAAGATATTTACAAAAGTACTTGATAGACTTTTGTTGCCCAAATCAAATGACTCTAAACCACAAAATGCGTTTACAGTTAGATAGAACGCTCACTTATAGATTCAAGCAATCAGACGGATGTGGTATACCCGTATAAGTGGCTATTTGATTTGGATGGGATAGACAAGTAAGTTATTTTTCCTTGCGTATTCATAAGAAAGTTCCTGATTTGGAATTGTAGCTATTTATGTTGATAGTACAAACATGATGTGTACTCTTGATGTAATCAGAGACCTTAAAAGCTATTTAAAATCCGAATTTGAGATGAATAATCTAGGGAAAGCTCGATCGAATACCGAGCTTGTGGTATATTATTCCACCAGCTTTTCCTATGTCTAAAGTTGTCGCAATTTAACAAAGAAATGCATCCCGATAGCACTCCCATGATTAGTCGAGGTTCAAATGTAAGTAAGTAACCATTTCGTCCAAAGGAATATGACGAAGATGTGTTGGGAGATGAAATTCCATATCTAAGTATAATATACGCATTGTTGTACTTAGTATAGTAATGTACTCGATTAAATTTTACATCCTCAGGGAACTTGTTAGCTAGATATAGCTCCGCGCCAACGCAACGTCATTGGAATGGTACAATGAATGTAATCATGTACTTAAAAGTAACCATTGACATGAGTTTTTTTTTTATCCCTGCAAAGACATAAAAAGGAATGCTAAAGGAACTTCAATCCAAAAGTTGTTGATTATGAAAGAACAATAATCTCTTCTCCAACGAAAGTAATCAGGGGAGATATGGTAGACGTTTTTTCTAAGTCATTACCGAGTATTGATTTTGAAAAGTACATGACAAAAGGAATGCGGAACAACTCAGTAATCGAGGGGAGATCGAAGAGCATCGGGGGAGGATCCAAGGATATGATGTCGACATATTTTACTTGAAATTGAAGATGTGTTGTACTTTTTTTTCCCTTCGATCGATAATAGTTTTTCCCAAGGTTTTTAGCGAGACAACACTAAAACGTCAAGTATATTGAACGTTGAAGACATAAAGATCGCGTTGATATTACCGAAAATATCAATCAAAGAAATGAAACGCGATAGTCTGTTAAGCAACGTAACTTCCAGAATCAACAACATAGTCTTATAAGCTTTCAAGTCACCAAGTTACAATGTGATAAACTCCTTTGAATCGCATTAGACTAATGAAAATTGTCTCGACATCGGGGAGCATCTAATGGTGTGTTTAACTATTTTTCTTCACCGAGGTTACTTTTTTCCCATAGGGTTTTGTTACTCGGCAAGGTTTTTAATAAGACAACAACAAACACTGGGAATGTAATTTCCCAGCTAAGACTATTGTCTTTCCTATAAGGATTTTCTTCCTTAGGAATTGTGAAGCAACTAGTCAACTTCGACGGAGCCAAGTGATCATCTGCAACGGATCACCTTTACTTGCATCTGTCACGTTGTACTCTTTTTCCTTGTCAAGGTTTTAATGAGGCAACGTATACACATCCAACTATGTTCTAAGTTTACTTAATATTGTACTCTTTTTCTTTAGTTCAGGTTTTTCTTGACGAAGTTTTAACGAGGCAATTAACTTAGACTCGTCGGTCTTAAAGACCTTATTACATGTGATGAGCTATATGTAAAATACGAGACAATATGTGAAGTACTACATGTGAATAGTTGTACCAAGGTTTTCTCCCACTGGGTTTTTCCTTGTCAAAGTTTTAATGAGGCAATAGATTTCGGCACAAGTCATCAAGGAGAGGACGACATTTGAAGAACTATATGTGAA